>JAQFVV010006413.1:0-510343 GCA_028023455.1 Epiperipatus broadwayi
ACTTTCATCTGCTAACCCTTGCAACATTTCCTGCAGCTCTGAAGCATTATTTGCAAAAAAAACTACATCATCTGCGAAATCTAAATGACTTAAATATTCTCCATTTACTTTCATTCCTTTAGTTTCCCATTTTAATCCACAAAATACTTCTTGCAGCACTGCTGTAAAGAGTTTTGGAGATATGGAGTCACCTTGTCTTACACCTTTCTCAATGTTGATTTTTCCAGTATCATTATGTAATCTAATTGTTGCTGCTGCATTTTTATAAATATTCTTTAAAATATGACAATATCTTGGATCTATACCTTGATGTATTGGAAAAATATTTATCATTTACACAAACATTCATTCTGCCTTATCAGGCACTGAGAAGAAAGACCATGGTGTTTCTTGATCTTAAACTCAGAGGTAAAAAGCCAATAAACTCACCACACTGGCTAATGCATGTTGGTGAGCAGCCCATCCATGTTCGTATACTATATGAATAATCACATAGTAATAACAGCTGCAACGACAAGAACGTATGGAGTGGACATTAGGAATTTGCCCTGCTCGATTCCTTTAAGGCCTCCAAGAGGAATCAAAGGGTCTTTGAGTTAATAGCAAACTCCTTTCTGCAGCCAATTTCAAATAATAATGAGCTTTATAAAACTCTTCTCAAGAACTATCTATTGTGAATTTAAATAATCATAGATTACCAGAAGGCATTGGATTTTAATCTTCAATTACATATAATTTTCTGCCTTTTATTGTTTGTAATGAAGACTGATTAATCAAGTTTGTAATAGATGATACTAAAGTAGATTGCTGCTCTTGTTTATATAATTCTCTAATAAGATAAAGAATCGAATGATATTAGGATAGTAAAAATTTTCTTGTTTTGCAATCTTGCCATTGTATTGTTATTTCTTAAATGGAAACTTTTCTAACGCCTTTGTATTCTACTGACAAAGTGTCCAAGTTTCACATCTATACAATAAATTAGATAAACTAACAGTTCTATGTACAGCTAACTTATAATTTCTTTCCACTTCTTTTCCTTATTTGCATTGATTATTTATATATACAATACCGTATATTCCTTAATTGGCACTTTACAATGCAATTTAAATGTAAAATAGAACCCATTACTTTCTGTTTAGAGTTTCAACTGCCCAGTAGTCATCATCAGAGATCTTAAAGTTGTGTAGAAATTGTTGAGTTCAAAAGAGCTCTGATATAACTGCTGGCAGTTGAAACTGTAAGCATGAAGGAATATATGGTATTTTATACAGCTAACTTAATTGCAGCAGCACATTGTTAATTCTCAAATCTAATTCCACTTTTTTACTTATAAAACTGATAAGGTATTTAAATTAAATTAGTTTGTATTCTCAAATTGATAACTATCTAAGCTAAAAAAGTTGTTAAGGATTTTCCTTCTATCATTGGTTGATAAAGATTTTTTTGAACATTAATTAATAAACTGACATCTTCATAAGTTGCATTCAAAATATTAAGAATATTCTATAAATCATATTTTAACATGGCAAAAATAGATACCCATCAGCATATTATAAATCCAGAATCCATGAAGATGATGTTTTTGTTCTTGTTTTTGACTCAAATTAAAAATTCCACTAACAAATCTGTATCATATCTTGATCCCAGTTTGAGCCCACTGTCATAAAAATTGAAAACAATTTTGGAGCAGGTATGTATTCTTGTTAAACACCAGTTTTCATTTCAAATACCTCAGATTTTTTACTTGTAATAGTAACACTTCCTTTCATTCCATCATATAGAAGTTGCAAAACACAAATAAATTTTAGTGTCCACTAATTTTAAATGCGACCCTAATTTTAAATGCCTTTAACAATTCAATAAAAGCAATGTATAAATCACACCTTTGTTCCCCACACTTTTCTTGCATTTTGCTGACAACAAAAATCATATCTACAGTACTTCTTGATTCTCCAAAAAACACACTGAATCTCTGGTAATCATTCATTTATAATTGGAAGCAACCTGTTCAACAAAATTCTTGAAAATATTTTTGCTGTAGGTAATAATAATCATTCACAATAATTACTGCAATCTTGTCTACTCACTTTGTTTTTAAAAACTGGAACAATAAAAGCATTTTTAAGATTGGTTGGCACAACTTCATGAATCCAGACATTTCTAAAAAAAATTTCAAAATTTTTGAAACTAACATATTACCACTATAATTTAAAACTTCTGCAAGTATTTCATCAAAACCTGCAACCATTCCATTTTTAAAATAGCAAAGAGCTGTTTGACTTCATTAAGCTGGATGGATATCTTTGTCCAAATCTAAATGAATAAATAAAATAGTTATGTCATCAAAAGTCAACATTTCAATTCTTGTATCATTATTCAAAAGATGTTGAAAATTCTCTATATACCTGTTCAAAATATCATTGCCATCACATAAGAGAGTGCTATTACTGGATTTAATAGGATCGTGATACCATTTCTCAGATCCATATATTGCTGTCAGTGCATCAAAAAAAATCTAGAATGACCATAATCAGCAAATATCTGCATCTTTTTTGCAATTTTAATACATAGTCATTTCTAAGTCGTCTTGTTAATAGTTGAACTTGTATTAAGTTCCACATTTAATCCATTGTTTTGTTAAGCAAAGAATGTGACATATTTTTGTTTAATTAAATCATTAATAAGATCATTATCAGAAACCAGTCATGATTCTTCTTTTTAGTGAACCCAATAACAGATTTACTTATATCCATAACATACTTTTTAAGATAATTCAATGCTTCAGTAATATTACAGACCTGAAGATCCAAATTAGCAATTTCAGTGTTTAATAGTTGTTAAAGTTTAATATGTATAGTAAATTATTTCAAAGAATGAACATCAACTTTCTTGTGAATATGATTGGAATATCTATTTTTTTAATGTTATCATTTTAATATTGGATTATACTGATTTTATAATCTGTCAAACAGTCTGAGTTTGTAAGAGCTCATGTAATGTGACCTTCTTTTGCATTCCGATTCCTAACTATAATGTAATCTATTCAATACCATTGTTTTGAGTGTGGATGCATCCTTAAGAGTGGTTTTTTAACCTAAACAAAGTGTTTATGATAGTAAATCCATGTATTGGGCATAAATTCAATAACAAATCATTTGAATTTGCAATGCCAATATGAATATTTCCCATAACTTTTGGCCAAAGTCTTTATATCAATACATGCATTAAAGTCTCTAAAAATAAAATTTCGATGTCTTAATGGTATTGCTGAAATGATGCTATCCAACAAGACATAAAAACTTTCCTTCTCCAAATTCTCTAACTAAAGTTGGAACATAAGCATTAATAAAATGAGCATTAATACTATTATGCAAGGCAAGTTTTACAATCATTATTCCAACAATAGAATAGATTAGATTTTACAGGGCATACAACACCATGCTTTCTTCTTTCACTGACTAATCTGCCTTTCCAAAAAAAAAAAAAAACTTGTATCCATCCACTTTTTCTAATAAATTTCCTTCCTTTAAGATATGAATTTCAATAAGAGCAGCTATATTGATATTAAATCTTGAATGTTTCTTAGCTACAAGTACAGTCCTCTGTTCTAGTCTTGAAGAATTTGTGTCAAAGTTTGCACATTCCATGTATCTGTATTTAGAAAAAAAAGATTTATGATACTTAATTTTAATACTACCACAGTATTTTGCTTCCCTTCTACTGTATCATTATTACTATTCTTATTACTTCTACCACTGAAATGAGTAGTCCACCCAATGTGACAGCCTATCCAGACTGGGCAAGATAGACCATTTTTAAATCACATTTTCTAGGGTATAGGGTGCCTAAATAATCTTTGCCATCCAAAACTGTCTCAAATCCAGTTCCAAACTGACTCATTAGTGATTATACTGCCTTAAGCAAAGATCACAACTAAGAATTTCCAGCCTACTAAGCCTGTCCCCATCATTGCTTTATTAATATTTGAGGATTTGAGATAAAACAAAGAGGGTGGGTTTGGAATCAGAAATGCTGTATATGTAGTTAAAGGATGGAAATGTTGTCCAATATACAATTCTATTATCATAATCATTATAGGGAGATGTTCAATGGTATGAGAGTTACATGATGACCAGGCCTCACAATAACTTAAATGATTGAAGAAAGAAAAGAGATGGAAAGGACTGTGTATATCAAAAACAGTACCTAGCCTTTGATGAACTAACATCCTATTTCATAAGCTAGCTAACTCTTAGTTAGACACTATTATTTGTTACTCCCAATTAACTACCCGTGGAGCCAAAGATTATTTTACCAATTAACAAACATGGAATAATACAAAGCTAAAAACAATTGTTTTTCCCTTTTAAATGTTTCCATAGCTAACAGGACAAATTTTTTAGCACAATATTTAATGTCAGTGACAAAGTTTACAATACAGTGGATAGTGCTTCTAAGTAGTATGTTCTATAACAGTGATGACAAAACCTGTGACCCGTGGATCAGATACTGACCCATACAGGCTTTTTAAATGGCCCACGCATTGATTTTTATAAACTTATTTTTATATCATAAAAAAAAAAGAACACACAATCAAAAATATTAAAAAAATAAAGTATATATATCTAATGTCGTATATATCTAATGTCGTGTTTCATCCTTTTGTCGTGAAGTGTGTATGACACATAACAGTTAATTATAAACTTGATGCACATACATATTCATTGCATCATAGAATGGGCAGATGTACTAACTCGGGGATGTAATAGTGCTGAACTAAATGGCAGCCTTAACCGTACGCATCTAGAAGTGTTTAGTAATTCAACATTATTATTTTTTTTTTTATTATTAAAGTTTCTCATCTACATATATATGTATACCAAGTATATTACTAAAAAATTTCTTCTCAAATTATTGTATTCTAAATATAAATATTTTTAGTTGTAGCCCTGTACTATGTCGGCGGTTAAAAAATAAAAACAAACGATATAAGTTCCAGACCATATCAAACAGAATGGTTTGATAAATATGGTGTGATTGAAAAGAATAAAATGACTGTGTGTGTAATTTGTAACGAAAAAGTCATTTCATATACATACAATGTAAAAAGACATTTTGAAAAGTTGCATTCTAATCTCGGCCTTTCAACAGATGAAGAAAGAAGAACATATTTTATACAAAAGAAAAAAGAGAATCATTCACGAACCAGTGTTTTAAAAACTTTTTTGATTCCAAAAAATAACATTACAGCTGTTAGTTTTCAAGTTGCCCATTGCATTGCTAGCCACAGGAAACCTCTTTCAGAGGGAGAGTTTATAAATCAAGCATTTTTAGAATGTAGTGCTACTTTGTTTGCAGATTTTAAAGAAAAAGACTTGATTATAAAGCGTATAAATGAGTTACCAATAAATCGTAATACAATTAAAGATCGAGTAATAGAATTAGAAAAAAATATTTGTTCACAAATACATAACGACTTAAATTATGCAGAAATGTATTCAATTGTTTTAGATGAAGTAATGATAAATTTATTTAACGCACATTGATTATGTAAGTAATATTTACTAAGGCAATAAACCTAAAGCATGTGTGGTAAAAATGCGAAGATAGGGACCTCTACAGGCCTTAACTACAAGCTTACGCATTGGAAGCTTGTGGTTAAGACCTGTAGAGGTCCCTACCTTCGCATTTTAAACCGCATATGCTTTAGGTTTATTGCCTTAGTAAATATGAAGTAATGATGTAAATGATTATGCACAATTAGTAGTTTTTGCTCTATATAAATCAGGCAATATAATGAAAGAAGAGCTAATGAAACTAATAACATTGAAAGGGATGTGTACCAGTCTTGATATTTTTAAAGAATTTCATATTGCATTTAAAGAAATTGATATTGACCTACAAAAAATTGTTTCTGTAACAACAGATGGTGCACCCAATATGGTGGGAAAAAGCATTGCTTTTATACAGTATCTTAAGCAAAATATTACACATTCTCTGATTGAATTTCATTGTATAATACATCAGCAACTTCTATGTGCGAAGCAAAGGTTAAAAACATTTTCCAATGTAATGCCAGTTGTAATAAAAGTCATCAACTTTATAAATGCAAGAGGTCTTAATAAATGACAATTTGCACAATTATTAGAGGAAATTGAGTGCCAGTATTCAGGGATTTTGACATACAACAATGTTTGATGTCTCAGTTGCGGTCAAGCTCTTAATCGGTTTGTCATTTTATTAGAAGAAATTGAGCTCTTTTTGAATGAAAAAGCCTAATAGTTTTGATGAAATTTTCAAATATAGATTGGTTAAATGATTTAATGTTTTTATGTGACATCACTCAGCATTTTAATGAACTGAATAAAAACTTCAAGTTAAATGGACAAATTGTTTTAATGATGTCTGAAAATATTAAAATATTTATGACGAAACTTGACATCTTTACTAAGGATTTGGAAATGAAAATCATGAAATATTTTCCTCAATTACAAAAACATTTTTAAAACACAATAATTTTTGAAAATACGTTTGACGTTCAAGAAAATGCAATTAAAAAATATTTAATGATTATACAGGAAATAAAACAAGCTTTTGAGGAGAGATTTAATCAATTTAAAAGTTTGGAAAATACATTTCACTTTATTTATATCCATACAAAATGGAATTCGAAGCAATAGAATTAACCAAATTTATGTAGCTAGGTATCCATCATTTAGAAATGGAATTAGTTGAATTTCAAACCCGCATAGTGTGGGAAAATAAATTTAAAAACTTGATTTCCGAAGTAGAAGGGAAAATGTCTGAAAATAGTGCAGATAATAATGATTCCACACTAAAAACTGAAAATATTATATTAAACATATGGGATTCTTTACCAAATAATTTTATATCAATGAAGAAACTTGCTAATGCTTTTTTAATGATGTTTGGGTCCACTATGAAAAATTGTTTTGTTGATGAATTTTGTAAAATCTACCAATAGAAATAAACTTGGAAATGAATTGACTGCGAAATGCGTTAAACTAATGAATCCGGAATATGAACCTAATATTAAGAAACTATCTGAAAATAAACAACAGATTTCTCATTAAATATACTTCAACTTTATTAAATATACACATACCTATAACTATATCTATTAATAAATAATATTTCATAATATATGTGCGATTTTCTTTATTCCTTGTTCATTCAAATACTCAGTGCAGGGGTGACTGTCGACTGGGCATAGTGTCACCTGGTGTGGTAATTTATGATATCACCCCTTTTATATCAATTTTTTGACGTTACCTTTATTTTTTGCTCTTCACTTGCAAAAGTAAAAATTGTAAAACAACAAGGAAATGTAAGCTTTTTAGCGAATTTTAAAAGTGAGAACCAAAAAAAAAATAGTTTTTAACCATCCTCCCCTCCCCTTTTCCAAGTGACACCACTGACTTAGTGACCCACGAGCTAGTATCAAAAAAAAATAATGAACAAAATTTGACCCACTTCTCAAAAAGGTTCGCCGTCACTGTTCTATAATCCGAAATTTTTTAAAGAACGTTCAAGGAAACAAAAATTTTTAGGAGGAAATCCAAATTTTTTTAGAAATAGTTTAGCCTATATTCACCACAGTCATCTAACTATTGTTTAATAAACATGCAGATTTATTCTTACTAGATAGTAAAAATGAAGGAAAATTATTAAAATTTCACTAAATTGCAATTGGTCTGCTTGATATATAATGGTTTCTTCTTCATTGGTCTTCGACTATTTATGGTGTTTTACCTCTTGCCTTTGCTGAACATTCTTGACCAATGTTATTGTGATTATTAGTACATATATCTTATAAATTTTTCTGATATGTATATACACATATCTAAAATCAAATATGCTTTTTGCTAAAACTTACTTTATTAATTATAAAAGCATATGCCTTCTTTAAACATGAATTAAAAAACCAATTAATAATAAGCAGCATCAGACTACGGTTTTAAAATTAATAAACATTTATTTCCAGGAAATACTTTATGTTGTCGAGGCAGTTATCTTTAAGTAACTGAGACCATCTGGTACCCAAGTGTTGTTCAAATTCTCATAAGTTTATATCTTAGCTGTTTTAACTTTTCAATTTTTTGTTGTTGTTGTTGTTGTTGTTCAATATTATTTTTAGTATGTCAGTTAATTTTCAATTACTTGATATAATTCTAAATTTCCAATATATGTAATAATATATATAAATATTTTTTTGTAATATATATATTCTAAGGCAATAATAGTTTTAAAAATAATAATTATACCTTTTTTTTGTTTGTTTAAAATTTTGTCATATATATAATCAATTATTTTATTATCACTAAATGAATTATAAACAGATTATAATTTAGATTTGCAATATGTTTCACAAAAAACCATCCCTTATAAATAGCTATAGATATATGTATCAAGTCAAAAAGCAAATTAAATAAAAAGATCATTCATTTATTTATTTATTTGAATATTTATATATGTCCAACAACTTTTCGATGCAAAGTATCTAACAATAGAGCAAGGCTAGACAAGCTATTAAAAGAAATGTTAGATTGCTATAAATGATTTAATAAATGTGTAATATTTATTAATTTTCATTAGCAAACTTTATTAGCTAGTAATATAACTAATGCAAAAGCAAAATTTTAATCTACTATATATAAAATATAAATTAGACTTTAAAATTTCTCTACTCCCCTTGCTAGAAAACACTGAAAGAAAAGCATTATCGGGTCTGTCAATTGCCAGGTAAGAGTAAACTGAAATAACCATTTACTAATCAATTTTAGATGACTAGCTAAGCCGGCCATGAGTGAGTTATCTGATAAAAAAAAAAATCTATGTTTATATTGGTATATAAATATTATCAGAAACGATCGACCCAGTATTCATAAATGTAAAATATTTCTCTAAATTCTCTTGAGTTTGACGTGTATTTTATATTAATGCTAATTAAATGTAAATTAATTTTACATCATTCTTTTTTTTTTAAAGTGTCATAGCATCGGCCGGGACGCGAACCCGCAACCCGGGCAACTGCCTGCAAGTGCAAGGCAGTCGCGCTGACCTCTCGACCACCAATGCAAGACAATTTTACATCATTCTTTAATATTATTTTTCTATATTCTATGGCATAAGTGGGGAACGTGCGGCCTTTATAGAAACTAGATCTTGTATTAATTGATATTCACTTATTTAGATAACAACAATTTAAAAAATTATAGAATAAAGAATGGTATAAATGTAAGTTTCAGTGATTGCTGGTGGTCATAATCAATTGTATATTTCAAATGATAGAACTTGTCGTTTGTCAAACTTGTATCATGCTTGTAGTCATACAGTTATTACTGTTATACTTATTCTGTGGTTTTACTAAAACACGGTGTTATATTTCTAGCAAGTATACGCTTTCTTAAGATATTATTTAATTTTTTTTTTTACCCATCATGTCAAATTGCAAAAAAAAAAAAAAAAATTAAATGAAGAAAATAGAACATCTAATGTAGAGTGGGAGTTAGATTTTTTCTTTACTTCAGTGAAAGATAAAATGGTGTGTTTATTGTGCGATATGGTTTTAACTACTTTAAAAAAAGTGAATGCAAATAAACACTATTTGACATATAAAGAACATAAATTCTTCAGTTTAAAGGCGAATCTCAGCAAGCTGCACTTCAAAAAATTGAAAAACGAAAAGCATCACTAATAGGTGTCTTTTAGTGCTTTTGGAAAGAAAAATACCACTGCAGTTGATGTTACCTACAAAATAGCATATATGCTTAGAAAAAGAAGCAAACCATTTAGTGATGGAGAATTAATAAAAGAATGTATTGTTGAAGCAATGGGCATGTTAGATCCAGAAAAAGTTGATAAATACAAAAAAGTGGCTCTTTCAAAAAAAACTATAACAGATTGACAGCACTAATTAGCTCAAAATGTAACAGAGCAACTTTGTAATATTATACAAAATGAAGATGTTTATTTTTCAATTGCTTTAGATGAAAGCACTGATAAAACTAACTTGGTGCAAGTTTTATATTTTATTCATGCTGTAATTTAAAGATTTTCAGGGTTACGAAGAATTTCTTGCACTGGGTACACTAACTGGAAGAACTTATGATGTTGACATTTTCGAAAACTTTAAAGAAGTATGTCATTGATTATAGTTAAATGTTAATAATTTAGTCAGTGTTTGCACCAATGGCACACCTTCCATGAAAGACAAAATAGGATTCATTGGTTTATTAAAGGATAACTTAAATTTGAAAAATTTGATATCATTTCACTGCATTTTGCATCAACAGAATCTTTGTGCAAAATCCATGATTTTGCAAGATTCTCTGGATAAAGCCAGTGTGATTGTAAACTATATTCATGTAAATGCAATGTGTCATTGTAAATTTTAGCAGATGCTAACTCTAGATGAGGAAACTTACAATGTTGATCTATTGCATTACTGAAAGGTTTGCTAGCTATTAACAGGACAGGTTTTGATAAACTTTTAACTCTTCGACAACAAATTTTAAAGTTTTATCAAGAACAAGAAAAAACATGTGATTTATCAGATGAAGCATTTTTCAGAAATATTGCTTTTTTGTCTGATATCATGACAAAACAATTTAAATATTTGCCTATGAAATGCGGCAAAAGATCCAAGCGTTTTGAAAAAAATTAACACTTTTCAAAACATTACTCTCTCACTTGGATATGTCTACAGAACACTTCCCGAGCTAGCAAAAATGTTAAATGAGCAGAATTGTGAAAATAAAGCATTTGATGAATATGTAGATGTCTTGGATTCTTTAATAGAAGAATATACTGAAAGATTTTCAGATTTTGACAAACACACTCCTGCTATGAAACTAGTATTTGAACCGCATTTAGTAGATATAGTCGAGGCTACTACGAAACTACAAATGGAGTTATTTGAGTTAGGAGAAGATACTATCATCAAATCCCTTTTTGACACTAAAAAGGATCCCATAGAAATTTGGAAAAATGCTGTTGAATATCCATGTCTATGAAAGCATGCAAGCAGTTTACTTTCCTGCTTTGGAAGTACTTACTGCTGTGAGTCAACATTTTCTCTCATGACAAAAATTAAAACTAGTTTAAAAACACAGATTACAGATGCTCATTTAGAGGATCAATTAAGGTTATGCATTACGAAACTTAATCCAAATATTCAATTACGTTCAATCAAGAAACAAATGCAAATACCCCACTAACTTAAATTTTCCATCAGATTGTAAAATTATTTTTTGTATTATTGCTATATTAGATTTTTATGATTTAATATTATAATTTTTCTATTGTATTTCTTTATAATGTAATAAATTTAATTATGATACTTATGTTAATGATATTTTTATTTGAAGTGGTATTTAATATAAAAAATTTATTTAAAATTTAAAGATCTAAATATATTTATATATACGCTAAATGAATATAAAAAATTAAAGTGGCCTCCTTTATTACTGCCTAATTAAAATGTGGCCTCTAATGGTAAAAAGGTTCCCCACCTCTGTTCCTGGGATTCATTTGTGCCTTTTTATTATCAAAGATTATAGCTTTCAGTGTCCAAACGTTCATTCTGTGTAAATGGTCAAAAAATTGTAACACCTATATATCTTTCTTTAACAAAATTTTATTTCCATTCAACCGTTTGAACAAAATCCATTAATTCTTCAAAGTTTTCTGCAATATATTCTTCAATGCCCAGATTCTTTTTAGTGACACTTGACATGATACATGAATCACAACCATATATTATAGTGCATACAGATATGTGCAGTACATTAAATTTGCACTGGCTTTGCTTTTCTAAAATATGACAACAGTTTGAAAACCTGTAAATAAAATTAAAAATGTAAAGAAAAGTGTGTATTATTTAGCACAAAGATAACAAGATAAATTAATTGCAGCTTTAGATAATGAATTGTTTAAAGTTGACATAAAACATGCTATATATTACAGCATAGATTGTACACCTGATATTTTCCATATGGAGCAAATATTAACAATCATTAGACCTATAAATTTTACAGACAAGAAACTAATTATTAAAGAATCATTCACATAATTTATTGAAGCATCCTGGTGAAAGATTAATAAATATGTTTTTGAGCAAATTAAGTGCTTAATTTAGATATTATGAAAGCCAGAGAACAAGCACCATTCCTTTAATTTGATGAACTGTGTTGCTCCTTCCAGCAGTATATACTGCAAAAAATTATTTGGAATTATTGCAACGTTCATACTCTTGGTTTTCTGAATCTATAAAAAGTTAGGAAATAATGAAAAAAATAAATATTACACCCAAGTTATTGTACGATAATTGTTGAGAAGCCAAAGAAGATTTAGTTAAAGCAATATACAAACAATTTGAACAAACTTCTAATGCTCCTGAAGAATTTATTAATACCAGTAATGATAATGCAATAATATCAGAAACTCAAAGTTTATTAAATGCATTACAGAGAATGCCATTTTTACTAAGTGTATTAATATGGTTTACAATATTGTCCAAAATAAATAATATTAACAAATCATTACAAATAATAATAATAATTATATTTAATTCAACTTTTAAGTTAATAACTAAAATTAAAAATACAATACTAAATTTAAAACACAATTTGAAGATTTCTTAAATGAAGCAAAAAAATGAAATGTACTATGAATATTTCATTATATAAGGGATTTGAACACAGACTTTCAATCTCCCTTCAGCTATCCAATCTATCTCATACAACCAATACACGTCCATGCACATGCGTAAAAGATAAATGAGCTCCAATATATGTATTTCATGCTGAACCAGCACTCATCAGTTAGTCCAGATCATCATTTCCCACACACTTATGTAATCAGTGCTCAGTTTATATTAAGATAGAAAATCTTCAAATTTTAAAGGACAGGTTTCAATCTAATCCATCCCCCAACTCTTCAGCCATTCATTCTATTGAAAATCTGATGATAGAATGCTCAAATCCCCTGCTGTAGCCAACATTATTGTCATGCCCATGTTAACCTTAAATTACTCTAACCCCTCATATATAGGAGCTTATTCATTTAAATACATAAAAGAGGAATGGGCAGGATTCAGGCCAAATTTGTAATGTGTGATTGAATAAAAGTATAATTTACATACCTGGAATTATGTAGGATAAGCTCCTATACATGAGGGGTCAGAGTGACAAGGTCAACAAGGATATGATTTTAATATTAACATCAATAGGGAATTTGTCATTCTATCATCAGATTTTCAATGAAATGGATAGCTGAATAGTTGGAGGATTAAAGTTTGAAGATTTGCTATCTTAATAAACCGAGCAATGATTATATATATGGTTGGGAGATGGTGACCTGGACCGACTGATGAGTGCTGGTTCAGCATGAAATATGTATATTGGAGATCATTTATCTTTTACGCATGTGTGTGGTCATGTGTATCAGTTGCATGAGATAGATTGGATAGCTGAAAGGAACTTGAACGTATGTATTCAAATCCCTTATATAATTACATAACTACAGACATATAAATTATACTTGTATTCAATCAAACATGAATATTTCAGAAAAAGAAAAGATTATTTTGCGAATTGGCAGAAGATGAAATAACTGTATCAAAAGATTTTGAGTGTAGGTGCAATTTTTCAATGTTGTAATTGATACCAGTTGTAATTGAGCAAATAAAAGAAATATTCATGAATATATCCAAAATTATTTCCAGATAAATTAAGAAGATAAAGATCTAATTCAAGAAATTATTTCAATATATTTTTAAAAATCATTTAAAACACTTTTTTTTATTTAAAATTTTTTTTTATGTTATGAATCTTTTTTTTTATTATTATTAATTTTCCAACATTTCAACCATATTTTAGGACAAATATCAAGAATTGTTCTTCCTGCTTTCTTCATTAGAAGAATAGATTTTTAAATAATAAAAAAAAAAAAGATGGAGCAATGCACAGGATATATTAAAAATAATTACAATGAAATTTTCCCCAAAGCATTAATTAACTGTACTTAGAATTGTCTTTGCATTTCCTGTTACTGTGCAGAACAATTAAATGAACTTGCTGTATTAAGTATCAAGAAAGACATCGTTAAAGATTGTGATTTTTCAATTAGTATTAATAACATGGGAATTATATAAAAATGTTAAGTAAACCTTAATTACTGGATATGATTTATTTATCATTTATAATTACAATATGTTGGTGTGCAAATACTTAGTTTTATATATATATATTCCTATTTTTTATCATGTATTTTTTTTTTTATATTAAAATTGTAACAAAATTATGATAAAAGTTTATCATTTAATATTGATGTTAATATATCATGATTTTTAACAAATTATTAGATAAACTGAATCAGGAAAGAGACTTCAATAGTCCAATTTATTTTATTTATCTTTTTTATTATTATTCAGATTTTTTAATTAAAGCCTAAATTATTTGAACCTAAACATTTCTTACAGAAAAAACGGGTCAATTGTTAGTAAGTTGTTAAATAAAGTGCTACAGAGTAGATGTATTACAATTCTAATAGCACCCAGGCCCTGTTTTCTTCAAAGGCAGCCCTAGTCATTAGTGATTCTCAGTCATTGTTTGCCCCTCTCTCAATATAATTTATTTTAGCAGTTCAACTTTAGAAATGAATCATACTGTAATATATTAAAATTGTATGAATGGAGATGAAAAAAAAAATTTCATGATTGACAGGAATTGACAAACATTTGGATAGTCTCTAATAATACTAATAAAAGTATTGGACAAAAAATACATTTGTGCTACAAGCATAACCAAATTAATAATGACTGAACAATGAAATAATTAAATAATCAAAGGGTTTTTATATTTAGAGTGTCAGACGTGATAATTTTGATCATTCAATCAACACCAACGCATATATTTAGAAACATTTATGTGTATCTAAATACATGTACAGTAAAAAATAAAAAAAGTAAAAAAAAATTTAAAAAAAAACTAAACAGTTGATTATAAAATCTTAACCTACTTTTTAAAAAAAATAAAGAAAGTTTAATGGAAAAAAAGAATAGATAAAAAAATAAACATAAAAGACTAAGATAAAGATATATTTTATTAATGAAAATGATGTGTGCTCAAATCTAATATTTTCTTATAACAAACTTTTCTTATCTTTTATATCTATCTAGTTACAGAAAATATGCAGTTTGGTTTCAAAAAGTATTTATTATATTAAAAAAATATTTCTTAAAATAATGTTTTAAAATTAAATACGTATATACTCTCCAGTTTTATATATTTCTTAAAATTAAATATAAATATATTCTACAATTTTAAAATTTAGACTTACCCTTTTTAATTTTGTTAAAATCGGTATTTTTCCTATCTACTAACATAAAAATGAATTTAAATAGATTTATCTAAAAAGTAATTTTCTTGGAATGCAACCACAAGTGTTATAGCAGAGTAATGTTATTCATATATTTTGAAACACAATTGAAATGGGATTCATACAATAATAACTAATACTGTGTGTGGGTTACTTATTCATATGCATAAACTTTAAATGATCAAATTAATTTCATATGCATATAAACACGCACATGAATAAATATTATAAATAACAGGATACTGTTATGATGTCCAATGCAATTCTTAAGCCATTTTCTTGGAAAAAAAAAAAAAAAGGCCAAAGATCAATAAAAAATATATATAATTTTTTTTTTTTTTTGAGTGCTGGGGTTATATATTTACATAAAATATATTTTAAAAAAAAAATCTCATTATGTAATTTTTTTTTCTAGAAAATAAATAATTACAATACATAAAATATAATATCCTGTTTTCTTACAAAATTAATTTATTCATGAGCATGTTTATATATATATGTGAATGATTTTAAGTTCAACTTACTACTTAACTATAAAACAAGAATTTTAAAATTCTTAAAATATATATGCTGAAATATTATTATCAATGAAGTTATTTCCTGTTTTTTCATTTTTTTCTTGTATCTGTACATCAGAATCTTTTCTGGCAAAAATAGTTTTCCCAGATGAAATCTTTTCCCAGTGCACAATTTGCTGCTGATACACTAAGATATGCCTGAAGATATTTCAAAAGCAGTTCTCATCCTTATGAAGAAGTGTTTCATAAATACAATCTCACTTTGCTCTTGTATCTCTTAAGCAATAGAGGTTCCAGAGAGATTGTGTCAGGTGTGCTATATATTAACAACTGCCTGTTAATGATTGATACATATTTGTAGTTGAGATTATACTTCATTAATATAATATGCTAATCATTTTTCAATATTGTACTTGTTTTCATGTTATCCAAAAGTAATCACTAGACATTAAAATTATAAGAATGCATGTACAGAGGTATATAATGATATTAATATAACTTATTAAGTAAATAAATAAAAAAGCTTTAAATGGTATTTTAAGAAAATAAATTATTTAAAAATATTTAGAATGAAATTAATATAGCTAACAACTTTTTGATAAATGTCTTCAGGAAAAAAAAGGACAACTATATTATGTCACATCAAAACATTTATGAAAAATTTTCAACTTTTCTAATTGAAAAAGTCAAGCGTTGGTAGACGAGAAGTCAGTGCAGCTGCCTTGCAAGCAACTGCTTGCAGACAGTTATTGCGGGTTCACTTCCCCGCTGATGCTTTGACATATGGAAAAAAAAAATTAAATTTCATTGTTCAATTAATAAATATAATCAGTGTTTAATACTCAGCTATTTAATTTTGCATAAACAATATCTTTTTTTACTTAAAATTTTTTTGACTTTTGTATTAACTAATATTTAATATTAAAAGATTTTGTGCCATCCATATTAAAATGTTAATATTTTTATATCTGTTTTGAAAGAAGATCAAAATCTCTTTTAACATAACATTTTGTATTAAGCATTTCCATGTATAAAATAATAAGTGTATTTCACATTACAAAATATATAAATATTTTATGTATTGTTATAATAAAATTTATTATTTTTTAAATAATTACTTATTTAAATTATGTTTCTCTTCTAGGACAGAAGATTGCATAATTAGAGAATAAAGTATTGTGATTAATTGATACTTGATCATATAACTTACTATCCTCTCAACACAATTTATTCTAACATCTCTCTAGATTTAGTCATAAATTTTAATGACTTGTTTGTATCATTAAGATGGAAAGATAATTTTATAGTACAAAGATGAAGGAAAAAAAATGCTTCTACATGTCTTGTATTTATAATCCAGCATTTTAAATTTGATATCAGTATATAGAAAAGTTGTTATTGCTTTATATTGTAATGATATGGCTTCAATTTGGAGATCTAACCAGAATTCTTTAAAAAAAAAAAGGCTTTATTGGATTCATGATCCAAAATCTGTCAACTTTGTAATTCATAGATCAAAGCATGAAAAATCTCAGGACACATTAATTTTAAATTCACATTTATAATTTTAGTTAAAATTTCCTTTTAGAATAAATTATATTTCCATGCAGCACTTAAATATAATTACATAAGGCTGGAATATTGTACTGAAGTAGTTCTTTGATTTCATCTAGCTGATTAGTTTTGTAAAAACTAAAATAAAAGCATAATTAAAATCTCTTAAATGCTTGAGTTGGTTTTTTGAATCTCATGTCCCAACTCCTCACTGAAGAGACCCATATGTCAAAACCGGTCTGGGGATGGGGACAATCTAAGATAAAGATGATTTGAATGCCTTCTCTTGTAGTAGCATTTATCACAATTAAAAAAAAAAAAGCTTGTTAGAGCGTTAGCATGCTCTTAAGTTTACATATTGGTAAATGCAAGCTATATATAAGTCATGTGACATCTGACTTTTTATTAAATAATTATAGCATAAAAAAAGGCAGAAATATCTTGGGGAAAAAAAAAAAGCTAACATAAATGGATCTATAGCATCTCCAATGAGTAAACAAATTCCTGAAACTTTTAGAAACTGGAAAACATAATTTCAAGAATTGAAACTTTCATAATTATCCAGTTTTTCTGCACAATTTTTTTATTAATTGGCAAACCTAATATGCATAAAATATTTTTGGAAAATCTAATTTTGTATACATTTCTGTAAAGACTAAGAACAAAACAAAATAATAAATCTCTATAATGGTGAACTGCAACTCATTTTCCCTTAAACTGCTTAAGTAAATTCTGTTTTATATTCTGTTTCTTTTTCAAACAAAATATCTCACTTTAATCATAAAGTTTAATATAATTCAGACAACAAAAAAAATCTGAAAAAGAAAACATTAAATAAATCACTAAATTTTATTTCTTCTTTGCACTCTTTTCAATGCTTTATACAATTTAGTTATCTAACAATTTTGATTGTCTATCAATCTTCTTCAAAGCTATACAATATAATTTCATTATATTACTTTTTTATACAAACAATAAATTTATTTTAATATATCTATATATACATTTACACATATACTATTATATATGTATAATGATAATTGATCGCCCCCCCCCCCCACTTTAAATTTTTTCATGAAGTAAAAAAAAAAGATAAACAGCATTGCGACCCCGTAATATAATTTTAAATGCCAACCATTAGGCATAATAACAAAAATTATAAAATGAAGAGAGGAGAATCATTTTATCATTGAGACAAGAAGCCAATTGCTATGATTACAAGTACCCTCCTCTGGAAATGATTTATTTTGTATCTTTTATTAGGATGAATCTTTTTCTTATAGACAGATGCTTTGAGATTTTTTAATTTGTAAAGTACAAGATAGAAATAAAGAATTCTTATGCTATCACTTGTAAAGGCTTAATTATTACAAATTTTAAAGTGCATTGAACACAGATTAAAGCCTGATTAAAGTATTTACATATGCCTTCTGTGCGCTCAATAAATTAATTACTACTCTTCAATTTTAAACTTAGTTAATGATAAATTAGAAATTATGAACAAACAATAAAGTAATAATTTTTTCGGATATTGAAATTTCTTTTTTCTTACTTTTTAATGGTAATTACTACTTATCTTGGTCTTATTTTTTCCTTAGTTTTTTTTAGTGTCTATCAATGTAAAACTTTTTGCTCTAATATTATTAAAACTGAAGTTATTGTGAAAATTAATCTCAAATCAATTTTTTAAAAATTCAATATGGCACCAAATACCCTGATATAGTTAAGAAGGTTTGCCACATAGTGTTTCAACAAATAAAATACAATAAAGCAATTCTGATGATAAAAATCATCATTATTCTTCTGAATTAATTCTATTTTGTTCATAGAATTTATAAATAAATGTTTCTATATTTATCACATATTATTGGTGAGGATTTAAATCTGAAATAATAAAGTAATACAATTACACATTACACCAATGAAGAAATGGTATCATAAGTGTTGGATATAATTGGCTGAGTACTCAATAGTACTGTCAAATAATTTTTTGTATCCTGGCTACTGTTACATAATTGGTGCTAACAATGTTGAGGGCTCAAACATTCTTTTTCTGATAAAGAAGATTGGCAGATGACTATGTGTGGTATATATGTATAAAATAAAAAAGATATATATATATTGGAATAACCTGAAATTAAAAGGCAATATTAAGAATAAAATAAAAGTAGATCTGGATAACATTATGCTGGGGTGGAGACTAATGTTGCTATTAATTCATGAAATAATTGAGGAAAAGAATAAATTGTGTAAAAATAAGATAATGTGAAAAAAGAATAATGAATTTAAAAAATGTAAGTATTTATATAGAAGATACTAATGATAATACATTTAAAGAAAAAAAATGATAACACATTAAAAAAAAACAAATAATTATGAATTTACCCAGCACAGCAGAAGTACAACCTATGTAGAAAAGAACCAGTGATTCAAAAAGAAAAGTCAACTGTGCAAATGCAAAAAGAGCAGAAGCCAGACACAATCATATTGAAAATGTTGTTAGAAACAATGAAAAAAAAACCAAGAAAAGATAAAAGAAAAATGAATAAGGAAGATATAAGAAAAAAACAAGAAAAGATCAAACAAAAAAATGGATTAAAAAAGAGAAGAAATCAAGAAAATGGAAGAAAAAATGAATCAAAATAAAGAAAAAATGGAAAAAAAATTTCAAGGCATGGAAAATAGTATAATTATTCTGAAAGAAGATATAAGAAAATAAATAAATGAACAAGTACAGTGGAGTCAAAAAACTTTATATCTAAATGTACAACATATGGTCCAAGAAGCCATCAAAACATATGAAGGTCAAGTTCAAGAAACAGTTTTAAGCATGAGTGAGAGATTAGAAAGGCTAGAATTTAAAGATTTAAAAAATGGAAAAATTTGTTGGACTCTTCATTAAAAAAAAGAATTTTTAAATACTTAACACATATTGCAGAAAACATAAGAAGTAGTTACACTATGAATGACATTAAGGTTGATTATAATAGATTAAAAGAGAGTACAAGAAATTGTTTCAAGGAGACCATAAAACAATATAAAGAAGAGAATAAATGTAATACAATAGATATGAAGTTTAATGAGAAAAAAAGAAGATAAAATGGTAAAAGAGCAATATTGACATTGTGAGAATTTTAATTATATTAATCAATTTATAAAAATCCAAACTTTCAGAGGCAATGCAGGAGAGACACCGATGAAACATCAGGGTAGCCTAGAAAGCTATTCTGGTTTGAATCAACTGATGAAAAAAAACATATTGCAATCACATACAACCATTTAAACAGACCTGCTAAAGAGTGGTGGAATTTTTTAATAATTAAACCAATTACTTATTTGGAGTACAGGAAACAAATTCTGAATAATTTTTGGTCAGAAGAGAGACGGGAAACTATCAAGTATCAAATCATGCAGAAGAATTTTCATATTAAAGAACATGAAATGTATATACAGTTTTTAGAAGACAAGTTGCCAAACTATGAACATTATCTACATGCAGAATCACTGAAAGCAGATAATTAGAATAATAAAACAATTTACCCTTATAGAAGGAACAGATGATCATCAGTACAAATAGGAAGACAATTGAAGAGTTTGCTGGTTTCCTGATGACATTGGATATGAGGTATCATAATCAAAGTGAAGAAAATAAACTCCCTATAGTAGGCCAGTAATCATCTAAAAGAGGTGATGCGTCTATCAGCGATATTAACATCAGGCATAACCAAAAATACCAATCCTATAGATGGTGAAAGAGAAAAAAAGAAACTTGGATAACAGTAATAGAACTAGAGTGATATATCACTCTATGAGTCAATCTAGTCCACAAAGGGAGGTTTCTACTAAGCAATCACCACCTTCATCACCTATTCCATGTGCAAATGAGATACCCACCAAATATGAAAAGTCACAGAAAACAGAAAGAGATAGACTAGACAGCAAAGAGAGTGAAATCCAAATCAGTAAAAGGCAAATAATAATGGCCAAGAAGATGTAAAAACACAAGTGAAATATAAGAGGTTGCAAACTCCATCTTCGGGAATATCTTAGAAAATGCCAGAGCTGATACTAAAGAAACACAAAGGATGACTCATTCTCTGTCAACCATGAATCTGTGTGAAAGGCCAAAGCTGATAAAAATTAAACTTTGCAATGATTTTGTAACAGAAAAATGAACATTAAAAATTAAGCCACTAATAAAAAAGTTGCAGAAAGGCAAGAGACATTAGAAAATGTAATTTTAAATATATTAGAAATTATATAAAGGAATACTGACTTAAATCAAGGAAATCTTCATATGTAAAAGCAAAATGGCAAGTACCACTGTCCCATTGTCCCCTTTTAAAGGGAGGAGATATGCAATACTTGTCATAGCAATGCAAAAGCTAATGATAATATTTTGAGAATGTATGTGTTCACTTATGCACATATATACATGTGTGTGATGGAAGAAAGAAGGGAGAAGTGAAATATTCATGTGTATAAAATTGTTATATAAATAAAGATTATTTAATTTATAAATATGCACACAGATATATTCAGTTAATTAATATTTTTTTTATTACGAGAATAAATTATTTTAGAAATTCATTTAGGTGACAATCCCAAAAATTCTAAATAAAGTAAAAAGAGGATTGAATGCAAATGAAGCTGGTAGCAAACAAATGAGATAGATTTTTTCTTCTTCTCTTGCTCCCCTTTTATTGTTGTTGAAGATGAAGAAGAGGGAAGAATTAGCTAAAAATGTTAAACTAGAAAAGAGTGTGGTAATTTGCAATTATTTAGATTTACTAGCTCATAAATAATTTATAAAAAATATTTATTACATTCGGATACTTTTCAGATATGGAGGGTTAAAAAGAAAGAATGCACATTGGTTTCTACCCTACGCATATACCAACTATCATAAGCTAATAGGAAAGAAAGAAACCAAACTGTGCAGATAATTTGCCAAAAAATGTTATTTAATGGAATGATAATACATTAACACCAAGCATAACTGTGTTCCAACACTTAAGAGAAGAAAAGATATCTAAAAGAAGATAAGAGAATTCAAGGATTAAAAAGATAAAATATTCTGAAGGCAAGGAGATTCAATTTTTTTTTTAATATTTAAAAAGAAATAATATCACATTATTAAAGAATAAAAATATTTAAACTGAAAATATTCAAAGAATAAATTATGCTTTGATTCATATATATGTATACGAATAAAAGTATTGCCATAAAGACTATATAAAATAATTAATTTTGTACATGGCTTTAATAAAGAGTTAGAGAAAATAAAAGGTATGATCTTTGATTGTGATATCTAGCTTGAAAAGTTTATGCATGAGAAAATCTACAAAAAAATAACTATAATAAATGAAATACACAGGCTTATATATACCTGTGTCTATATATGTAATAGACAGGGTATGCGCACAGACTTTCACATGACCCACCACTCTCCACACTATCTCATAACACTGATACACTTGAACACACACATGTGGAAAAGATAAATAATCACCAATATATGTATTTCATGCTAAACCAGTAATCATCAGTTGGTCCAGATTACCATCTCTACAAATATATGCTACAAGTGCTCAGATATATATTAAGATAGCAAATCCTCCTACTTTAATGGACAGGCTTCAATGTACTCCACACTCCAACTCTTCAACTGTCCATCCAATTGAAAATCTGATGATGGAACGCTCAAAGGCCACCCTTAGGCCGAGATTGTTGTATATAACTATTTATTCTATCCATCTTTTATTGCATTAATAAATTATTTTATTCATTTATTAATCTCTGTCATTTTAAATACAAACTGACAGTAAATGTTGTTATAATACAATTTGTTTAGTATAAAATACGATAATACAAAAAATATAGACCACACATAAAATTCTGAGAAAGATCCCCCCCTCTCATAACTCTGAGAATATGCAGACCAATGAGTGATAAATAATAATATTATTAATGTAAATAACTTTAAGTAAACATTCTCATTTAAGGTTTGCCACGTAGTGTTTCAATGAATAAAAACACAAGACAAATAAAATACAATAAAACAATTCTGATGGTAGAAGACATCATTATTCTTCTGAATTAATTCTATTTTATTCATAGGATTTACAAATAAATGTTTCTATATTTATCATATATATTATTGATAAGGATTTAAATCTGAAATAATAAAGTAATACCATTACACATTACACCAATAAAGAAATGATGTCATAAGTACCACTATAATTGGCTGAGAATTCATCAGTACCATCTAATAATTGTTTGTACCCTGGTTACCATTACAATATTGAAAAATAATATACTTAAAGCTACTCTAAAAGAAAATGTACATATATACATAAATCATATATATAATATACTGTACCAGTCAAAATCCACCACCACCGCAAGTCAAATCGAATTCAAACTCAGCTTAAACCAAAACTGAATTCAAACCCAACCCAACAGCTCAGACAGCAGAAATCGACGGCACAGTGCTATGCGCCAAGAACTAGTTCAACGGTAGGTGAGGACTAGAGACCCTTGCACTGACACGAATATCTAATAATTAATTACTTTGAATACCTTTTAAATCAAATCATATGTATGTTCGGGTTGCCAACACAGACAGCGGGTATCAACATTTAAATAATTATAAAAAGAATGATGAACTAAGAAACCAAGTATGCCATAAAATATTTAATAATAATAATAATTTGTTTGGTTCAAGAAAATATAGATTGCATTAGTGATCTCTAGTCTTTAAAAGAATTTATAAATATAATAAGAATGGCGGTCCTTATCATATGCCAACCAGTATTACGCAACATGGAGTTCTATGTCTATGCCCCCAACGAGAAATATAAGGGCAGATAAAGGTATTTATTAAGAACGGAAATGGGTATTCTACTTTTATTACGGTGGAATGTGAGATTTATTCCCACATTCGGAAATCTATTCCTGAAGAGCAAAACGTATTTCAAGGCACAACTTTAATCTTGATTTGAGAACTGATTTAAACGAAATATACCTGAGGATTGGTTCGACTTTAACTTAAATCACTCCATCACGAATTACGAGCACGGAGCGGGTTTTACTGAAACAAGGACGCAATGGTACTGACGAATTACAAGGCAGTGAGTAAAATTGAAAGATGATTGCTAGTCGATGATCGAGGTCCTATGGCGGCTTGCATTTGGCAAGTCTTACGCCCTTTGACTAATGAAACGGAAAGGAAGTATTTTCTTCCTCGAGAAATTTAAATGCGAAAATATGATCACCGACCAGCCTAACGGAGCGGAAGATGGCCCTACGTCAGCAACATTTGATGATGATGACTTGATAGTCATCGTTGGAAAATAAAACCCATGTAGAATGCTCTACGTGATGACTTGACCAATTAATTAAAGTCAAACGAGCTTTATCGAACTATTTTGAAAACATTTATAAACTATCTTAATTATGCCTTAATATTCGTGCCCTTCCTGAATATCAATTTAAAATAACAAAAATGGAATTAAAATACATTTAACCCTTTATCGACCCTTTTTGGCAATAAAAACATTTAAGGTTATATTCGAATAAATATATATTAGTAGAACAAGAAATCAATATTATAACATTTTGTGAGTATATAAACAATTGTAACTTAGTAGCTGGGAACATAGGTGAAAAATGGAGCTAATAGTTTATCATTTGTAATAGTTTATTATTTGCCAATTATCAAATAATAAACATGTAATATTTTCTTTCGACTCGATGATTAATAGAACTTTCAAATTTAGTTCTAATGGGCGAGAATTACTATTGGAAATTAATGTTATATTATTTGCGTGAGGCAAATGGAATCAAAGGGCTCATCGAGTCGAAAGATTATTGGCATATAATTTTTAAATACGACATTAATAAAGCACACCAACATATATATATATTAAACGAACCGCCAGGTAAGAAAAGAAAAAGTTTAAAGACTAGAGATTGAAAGAATTACAATATAAATTTATATTAGCATTTTATAAAGATTTACATTAAATAATAAAGAGCTCTTAAATAGGAGGAGTATAAAATAAAGTTCGAACTGGCCAGAAAGTTTAACGTTCATATTACCCCTTCCGCTGGTCCTTAAGTTACACCTCCAAGTTGTTGAAAACGTAGGCATCATTGGTTAACTACTGGAGTAGTATTTTAGTAGCTTTCATTATTTTAGCAGAATTATCGATCCGGAAAACGGTTCAGCAGCTCCAGTGAAGATTCCTCGGGACTTTTAGGAACCGCAGCCAGATCCCTGATTTTCTAGCCCTCTATCATGATGAAAAACAAATTAATATGCACAGAGTTCACTGCACTACTCTACAATCAAAAACTCACTAGCCCCTTCTTTACTTTTCAGGGCTATATATCTACTGTTTCCTGATGCCTCCGGCTAGCGCTCATTTTATTATCAATCTGTCTTTTTGTTATAATTAGTTGTTTTCCAAAACATTCCCTCGATAAGCTTTCAAACTAATTTGTGAATTCCTTTCCTAATTAGAAAATGAATTCTTAAAGTCTGAAATGATTTTAATCAAAAATTGAATTCTTATCTTTTTTTAATTAATAAAACTTTACTGTTGTTTTTTTGAGAATTTGAAAGCCCATGGAAGGAATGTAGCTTTTAATCGCAAAACTTTACAGATTATTTAAAAGTAAAAAAAAAACAAGTATTCCCGACGCAATGAAACTTTCGAACAATTATATACATTTAATATTTACAAATATATATACGCACAATCCACGCAATTTAATATATATAAATTCATGAATATTTTATCATGAATTTATTTAGAGAATTGATCAAATTTAACTAAACTAACTAATTTTACTACGTATTTGAAACAAGTTATTCATTCTGGAAATTAGCGTGGATTGAACGTATAAAGCCCCATTGCATCGGAAATTTAAGGTTAGTATTAGGGTAAATAACATGAAGCTAGGATCGAACTCAGATCCGACTGCTTCAATACATAATATGTATGTTCACTGAAAAAATATATTTCTATTTTGTTTCATACTTAATCAGCCACAATAAAATTTAACTTTTACATTATAAGCAAAAAAAAATCAACAACTATTAATATTGAAAATGTAAATACATATATCTCTTACCCAGACCAGAATTGAATGATATTTTAAAAGAATATCATCTAGAATTAATTTGTACAAATCAGATATAATTGCATAGTGACATCTTGGATTACTTCTTGCATTATGCATATCATTCAATATAGACTTTTTTCATTAAATTAAGGTTTGAACAATGAGTTGAAATAATGTAATGAATGTGCTTTATGAGATTGTTAACAATTTAATTCACTTAATTCAAATTGTCAACGTAATTTCAGTAGATATCAACATCAGACAATTAGTCTTGTACCATATTTGACATATTTATTTTTTCAGTGATATACTCTTTAATTTTTCCTTCTGTAATCTACCGACAATGTGAAATTGGTAAAAATTAAATTTTATGTAATATCATTCTATGACAATGTTTGTATTAATGCTATCATATGATTTATACATTAATTTTTTTATTATATTTTACAGCACAATGTGTTTTGGTAAAATTTGTCTCCATTAACACTCATTTAATTTGTGATTTATATACTCATTTTTAAAAAAAATTATATTTTATAGAACTTCATGCTTTAACAAAGTTTGTCTCTGTTAACACTCTCATTTGATTTGTAATATATATATTCATTTTTAAAACTTTTTAAATTTTAATTACATTTTTCATCAAAAAATGAAGCCATTTAAAAACAAAATTTTCTTATTTGTGATTTTACATTTTTTATTTTTGGGGATACAATTTTTAATCTGTCAGACATCTTTAATTATTGGATGGGGGGTTAATGCAATTTGACAAACATTGACATTTTTAACACATTAATTTTATTTTATTTTTTTTTAAGTTAATAATATAGGCATTCATTACTTTACTGATTATAAAAATAGCAAATATTCAAAACTTTATTTTATCTATAAAAATGATTTTATATATATATTTTTACTTTATTTTTAAAATATATAACTATGGAAATTGATTATATAAATAAATTTTCTTTAATAAATATATTTAAAGATTAAGTCTGAATGTCTTTGATCAAACACACTCAAAAAATGCTTTTTTCAAAAAACTATTGTTTAATCAAATTCCATACTTAAATTTAAAGATGAAATATATCACATATCTTATAAATTATAGTACTAAAATGTATTAAACTTTATGCGTTTTCAATTAGTAATGTTAAACACTCAACATAACTAAATTGATGTTTAAATTATATAAGTAATTTTTCATATAAGTGACTTCAATTTAAATAAAATTTGTGGTTACATTTTTTAAAAATTTAATTAGTATTAAATTCATCTTTAGAAGTAATGAATATATATTTAAAAGATAAATTTATTTTACCATTTTTTTTTAAAAAAAGCTAATATTACGATTATAATGCTGAAAATGAAATAGCTAAATTAATGAATGAAAATGTTATAATGAATGCCATTGGTGGACAGTACATCGTAGAATGCTTCTTTTTGCAATATACACTTCCATCTTTTTTTTATTTGATATGATTTTGTTAAAAATTTAGTTATCTTATTTGTGATACCTTTAGCAATAAAAATGCTGTAATTTTTTTTTTTTTTTTTTTTAAAAAAAACAGTCATAAGATGTAAAACTGGAATTAAAAACAAGACAAGTTGGAAAATTATTTCCAAGATTAGATGAAAGAGTAGTAAAACTATCAGATTTAAGTGCTAAATATAGAAAGCCTTTTAAAAAAAATAAGAATAAGATAAAAAATGAACAAATTGCAACATGGGTTTTCAGATTAAGCAGTTCATATTGTAATATCATAAAATAGATAATAACTCTTACTAATATAGAATAATAAAAAATAACTCAAAAATGGCAATGTGAATTTAACATTTGTTTATGCTTAAATTTAAAATTTTGATTTCAGTTCAAATTTCCAGATATAGTATAATATTTTAATACTTAATATGGGAAATTAATTTTACGCATATTTTTATACTTATATCTTTAATTTTCTCTTATGATGCTGTATTAGATTGAACAATGCTCTATGATATGATTTTGAAATAGTTTATCCTCAAATGCATGCATGCATTTCAATGTAACATTAAACAAATAGCTTAATAAATATATTTAACAAACCAATTATATTTGTATGGTGAAAATCTGTAATCTATAAAATTTGTTTTGTCACAAAGTAATATTAAAAATTAATTTAAAAAATTATTCTTTAAATATTTATCTTCCAGTGAGGTTTTGATCTCTTAAATGGGTTTTATTTTCTTCCTGATATCTTAGCAAAAAAAGCTTAGATTTTAAATCAATAAAATGGTCTGTTACTAATTAACAATATATGGATAAATTACTGGATTAACACAAAAGACTGTAGGAATTGTTTAATTCTATTATAGAGCTATTGAGAATGCATAAACCAAGAACTTCAATTTCTATTTGATAATATTATAAAAAGTGAAAAAGAATACATAAAAAATCTTTATTTTTTTTAAAAAGACATCTAAAGATGATTATTTCCAGAAAAAAAGATTTTATCTTTGAAAGTAAAGAATGCAAAAAAAAATGCACCAAGTATAATTTAAATTTTAACTTCAGATAGAACTTCATTCTGAGGTGGATTGATAGTGGTGGAAAAATATAGATTATGCATATATAGAATAATATTTAATAACCCTATCTCTCTTCCCATTTCTTTCATACTCTAATTTACTTTTTTAATTCATATTCTAATTATATAACACATTATAATTAATTTTTAATTTTTTTATACAAATGTAATGTCTATATATATAAATATAACATATATATTGATATATTAATCAAATATATACACAGCCAAATATATAATCTTATTAAGTTTATCATATCAATTCATTAATTTCAACCATTATCAATCCATCTCACAATGAAGTTCTATCTGAAGTTAATCCAGTTTCTTAGATAAATAGTATTTCTTCACATTACTCAAAAAATGTCAATATCTCAATCATTTATCTCTCTTCAGTAATCGTTCTAGATCTCTTACAATCTCTTGGTATCCAATTTAAAATTTCAACTGTTCAGCTATTGACATCTCTTCAGTCCAGTTTCATTTTAGTATATTAATACTTTCAATGATGTCAGTGATCTACTTCATTATATATTTCATTTTTGATCCTTCCTCGTTATTTCCTCAACATATATTTTGCCATATTTTGCAATGTTGTTTGCAATCTCCACATTGTTCTTTTATTAAACATCTACTAAATTTTAATTCATAAGCAAATATAGTTATTTCTTTAAAAAAAATCCATCTAAGTAAAAATTCTACAATTAATGTCTTTATTAAATTTAAATTTATGTCAATAGTTTGACAAATAGTTATAGTTATTAATTTCTTCCAATTTATTATATCAATCTTTTTCTTTTTGAAAATCTTATTTTCTAAGATGTTTTCATTAGATATTTCCCATAATAATTTTAATGCATCGAAAAAATTATATTTAATATTTTCAAAGTTTTCTCTGAATATAGGGGTATTAATGTTATCTTTAATTACATTATCTGCAAAATCTAAACAACTCAACTAATCTCCACTTATTTTAATACTCCTAATTTCCCATTTTAATATGTTATAAAAGGTTTTATAGAATTTGAATCATCCTATTGTGCACCTTTATAAATATTGTTCTTGTTAATTGTGCTCCATTTTAATACTGTCTTCAGAATGTGACTATCTTATTCCATATATTTTTCAAAGCTTTAATTACTAGAGAAATTTTTATTCAATCAAATGCTTTCCATAATCTACAATTATAATGAATAATGAGGATTTATAATCATTAGCTCTTTTTACATCTATATCAGATATGATATACTGTGAAAAAAAGCTACTTTTTAAAGCCAGTTTGTTCTTTTAAATAAATTGAATATAATGTTGTTTTTAGACAATATATATGATCCTAGTAAAAAATTTATAAATCTGATAAAAGATTAATAGTTTTGTATTTTCTGATACATTTCTTTCTTAAATATCAATATAACTACTAGTATATCTTTATCATTTAGACATTGCCCTGCCAACAATTTAACTATTTCTTTATCTGTTTTTTTTTTTTTTTGTTTAATTAAAATATTTATGTGCTCTAGTGTAATTGTGCTCTGATGGTGGAAAGAATAATAGCTAAGAAAATAAATTTTGATATACAGTGAACATATTTATCTGTACAAATATAATTCCAAAAGAAAAAGAAAATCAAGACAAAATTAAACTATTGTATACAATAAAGATATTTATTTGTACAAATATACTTGCAAAAATATAATAAGTGCAATGAGGAATGTCTTGATTTATAGTGTTTCTTAAAATTTTCTGACATAAATAATTGAAGTGTGATTAGAAATACTAATCAATAGATCAAAAAAAATTATTATTATGTTTTAAAAATGATACATCTTGATAACTTTTTCTGTGTTAAAATTTTTAAGAAAGACTCCAAATCATTATTGCATTTTAGATTATTACAAGAAATATGTATATATATATATTTACCTTCTATCAATTATGTAAATATTATTTTATATCTAGATGCACATAAGTGTAGACATATATGTTCACATATACACATTTATTGCAATTAATATAATTAGAAATAGTTTCAATTATTGAAAACAATTTTTTATGTTGATTATTTTATTATTATACTACATATATACAGTCAACTCATAATTATAGCATTACAAGATTTTAAATAACTATTTCTGTACAAATCAAATATATATATATCATTAAAAGTCAGTCAACACTTAGACAATCCCAATATCAATAACAATCAACAATTTCAAACTGTTATCAAGGCAACCTCCTTTTAACAATGTATATATATATAAATCTTTATTGCTGTTACATATTAAAGCATGTCTTTTTTTAATGATCATAGTACAGAAACCATTTTCTATAAAATATACATTATTTGAAACATATTTCTAATACCTATTAAAAGTACTGAATGCCTTTCAATTAATAAAGTTTATTTTCCAACTAATAAATGAATGAAAAATATTTTTATCCTTTATGCACAACATTAACATGAATTATCATTTATTTTTGAATGGTATTATAATGTAATAAATTTAGTCTGCTGCTAATGACTGAACCAAAAATATTTTTTCTTTCCTTTTCCAATTGCTTACTTTGAATAAATAGTTAGTTTGCTATTATTGAATAAAAAAAGATCATTTTCCCTCTTTTTGGTATCATTAATATAATATTTAATTTTAAATAATATATTCAAATATTTTGCTTGGTTTCTATAAATTTAGAATCAGATATTTTTTTACATAATGTAGTTTTATATATAACAGCATCTCTTATGTTAATAACCTAATAGATATCTTTATTACTATTCATTACGTGTTAAATTTTTTATATTTATTTCCTTTTATATTATTTAAATTTATAATTTATTTACGTGTATAATTTTTGAAAACTAATCATTTTTGATGTTAAAATGTGAACATTTAAATAAGTTTATAATAATAAAAATTAAATAAATATTAAAGTTCTAATATTTAATGAGCAATAAAAATAAATTATGTACATTTAATGAATAATAAAAGTAAATTATGTCCAGCTACAAGTAAAAAGATAATTAAAATTTCTTTTTGTAATTAAAGAGATATATATATTGAAAGTTATTAAATAGATATGGATGCATGTATATATAATTTAATGAATTTTTTGCATAAATAAAAATATGATTAAATGAAATTTATATAATTGATAGAAGATTATATATGAGTAAAAATGTGTATGGGTATTTCAATTGATTTATATGAGTACATTTGCATATCATATAGTAATGGATATGTGTGCTTATAGACACCATATATTCATATATATAATAATTATTATGTAACATTCAATTAAACATTAAACAAGACATTTATTTTATATAGCGAGATGTTTTATAAACTGTAATATTAAGACAATAAATAAAAAAATAGGAAATAACAGATTTAGAAATATACATTAAATTGATATATCATCAATCATTTTCAGCAAGTGCCAAATCAATCCACTGCAAAATAGTAATTTTTCTATGTTTAATCCAGTTTCTCTAATAGCTATTTTTCTCAATATCACTTTAGTAAGCTCATTTAAATCATCTATCCATCTCACCTATGCGCTATTTTTAGATCTCTAATAATTTTTTGAATCTAATTAAAATTTCAATTATCCATCTATTGTCATCCTTTTAGTGTCATATACAGTACATCATTCCAGATTTGTTTTCCTATGTGATATCTTTTTGTTGCCTCATCCACATATTTCATTTTTACTCTCTCCTTGTTAATTTTGATGTAAATTTCATAATTTAAATATATAATCATGCAGTGTTTGTATTTCTTGTTGAGGGTTTAAATTTCAGGTCTATAAATAAACAATGATAAATATTTATTTAAAATGTTCCTTATCAAGAGTATAGGCATATTTCCTTTGCAAGTAATTTCTACCTAAAACCTCTAACTAAATTTAATTCTATGATGGATTTCATTCAATTGTTTTCACCTAAATTAATAAAATGACCAAGATATGCATTTATTTATAATAATTAACTTCTAAATTGTAACAATCAATATTTTTTAAAAAAAAACATTTACACTTTTTGATATTAGTTTTGGATTCTGCTTTATAGATTTTATCTGATACCATTTAAGTTCTAAAGATTTTGTCCAAAAACAATCACATCATCTGGAAAAAATAAATAGACAACATGTGATTTCATTGATTTTTATTTTTCAAAAAATTTGTTTTAATCAGCAAAATATTCTTGTAAAACTGAAGAAAAATTTTGAGAAATATAAATACTTTGTCTTGCATTCTTACCAATACTAATTGTCTTAAAAATCACCAATCATTTTTGTTATATTTCGATATTCTTCAGAATTTAATAATATCCTGCCCCTATGACTTCCAAAACTTAAATCATTGTAAAAATGTTTAGAGAGACATATGCCTTTTCATAATCAAATTTAATGCAAAACATCAATTCATATTCATTAATTCTTTCTATAAAATTTCTCAAATTCTCTCAGTAGTTGGATATGATATTCTGTGCTCATTTAGATTGATCTGAATCCAAAGTTCTCTGTATATAAATTATAATAATCTTAGATAACTAATAAAAAACTGATAAGTCAATATAAAATAGAAAGTTGTATCAATGTCACTATTGTATAATTCCAAACATCATGAATATTTTTTAATATCTAGACATCTGCTATTTTACCAAAATATTTTGCTATTTCTTCATCTTTTTTTAAAATATCTATATTGACTCCATCATTTTTGGACTTTTATCATTCTTCATAGGGTGCACCTCTTACAACTTTACAAATTCTTAGCATTTCAAAAAATGTAATTGCAGGAAGTACTTTAAAAAATTTTTGTTCTTAATTACTATATAGTCTTTTGTAGAACTCTTCCTAACACTTAACGATGGCATCCCTCTTTTTAGAAAAAATGTGATCTTTTCTTCTTATTATTGAAATAAATATTTTTTGCAATACCAAGATGATGTTCTATATTTTTAAAAATTTTGCTCTCTTCTGTAACTTTTCTTGCCATTCTTATTGTTTCATCATTATCTCTTTATATATATATCATTTTACACAATTCCAAATATTCAATTATGTTTAGAAGTCTCTATAAATATTTTTGTGTTCATTCTTTTCTTTACATATTTACTGTTGAATTGCAACTTTTTTTATTCCAACTGTAAAGTAGACCTTAGTAGAATTTTTGTTAACTTCTTATTGATCTCAATGAAGTTTGGATTACCTCTGAAGTCTGATATTATTTTTAAACAATTTACAAGTTCTAGATAGCATTAATTAGAATATTTCTGATGGTTATAGATATGAATTATGACATGGTTTTTATAAAGTTTCTTTCTAGATTTGCATTAAGTCTCATATCTCATTAATTATTATTTCTTCTTTTGAACATATTAAGCACATTATTATATTGACATACATATTTTTTATTAGTCAAAATATAGTTTAATTATGCTGGGCTTTTACTTTGACATATATAAACTTTAGGGAATCTTAAAATTATACCAAAAATAAACTTACTATCAATTGTCTATTTTAAACTGTTTAATAGCGAGTTCAAATCAAGTGCTTTCTTCCAAGCATCTTTCATACACCCAATAAATGACTATTATCATAAACCAATGGTAAAGAAATGAGTTCTTTATTCTCACTAACAATTAAATTTTTATTAATATCGGACCTATATATATTTTTATTAAATATAATATTTGTAATAAATTTGTTTTTAACCCAAATCAATATAATTAGAAGTAAATTGACTCTTTTGAATATAAACACTATTTTCAAAATTATTAAGCCTTCTATTCCTATAACAAAAATTCAATAAATAAAAAGTTAATATCTGTCAAGCCATATCATATTTCTTAAATTTATATGTGTAATAAAATGATTACAAAATAAAATATTATCAACCTTATCAACACATCTAAAAATTTTAATTTAATAAAATCAAAAGTACCATCTTTAATAGTAAAATTTGCATCAGAATCATAAGTATTCAATCTATCAAACCCCCCCCCTTCAATTTATCTTTCTGAATAATAAACAATCATCAACACATACTTCAAACAAACAGAAAAATTATTAATAATACTACTCCCTTAAAAATCAATATAGACAGAGCACAACAAAGGAGAAATAACTGTAAACAATAACCCAGCACTTTTTATTCTTATTCTTTGATATTAAAAACTTTTGGTTTTTGAAATAATTTATGGAAAGCTATTTCTGTTTTGCATATATATGTTGTTTGTATCTAGTTGAATTTCATTTGAGTCTATTTGTTAATAGATATAAGCAGGGTTATGAGAGAATTTTAGCAAAATTTTGTTTTTTAAATAATATTTTAATGTTAAATGATTTTCTATTTTGTAATCATTACTAGAATAGCAATAGGTAGTAATTATTTTTTATATATTATACATATATAAATAATTTTAAATTTCAGATAATTTATATTTGTATGCCATAAAAAAATAATAGAGACATACTGTGAAAAAGACTGCTTATCAGTCGGAACTTTGAAATTAAAAACAGTAATTTAAAAAAAAAAAGAGGAAGAAAACAGGCTTCAAACAAAGAATTTTAAAAAATCACTATAATGACTATTCTAGGTTTTGGCTTCATTCATGGTTTTTTATATAGAGGTTATAAATGTTACAATATATAGAGGAATGCATAAAAGAAAATGCCATCTTTAGGAAAGTCAAGATAGAATATTCTAAATAACAGATGGATGAATATTTTAAATAAAATATTATGTTTAAGCAGTGCTTCATAGAACATAAGATTAGTTTTTTTTTTTTTTAAATTGCAATCTCAGAAATAAAAGGACACAAAGAAAAATGGACTTGATTTTATACAGTCTAACTCTTGCCTGAGCTAAAAATAGAGATAATAAAAGAATATTATTTTTTCTCAGTTTATAAAGAAATGATTGTTTATTGACATACTACTATACACTGTTAAAAATCTGTTTGATATGAAAAAAATTGGAATTTGTTGAAGAGCTTAATAGCAAAAGCAATTATTCCCTTAACTTGAAAAATTCTTAGTAAGCATGCATATTTGTTTTACTTAGTATCGTTTTATTTCTCTAAGAAAAAGATTTTTCGATAAACATAAAAATGAGAGGACTAAAGATAAAGATTTATGGTGATGAGTGGTTACAATTCAGCTCCTTTGTACTGCAGAGAAAGCAAAAATGGTTCCAAGAAGTTAAAATTTTAAAATAGTTCTACTCTGGCAGGCAATTTTTTTTTATAAATGAAAACAATAAATAAATGATCTTTTATTATTTTATAGAAAACTATGAATTCTCTAAATTTAAATATATTATAATATTTAAATTTAGAAGAAAAAAACTTATCATACAGTTTCTTATAAAAACTTGATTCAGATCATATTAAAAATAAAACACCAACCAGCTTTTTTAAAAAAAAAAAACAATGTTATGAAAGTTATGGGTTCTGTTATATTGTTTAAATTTTAGTTTTTGATATGTTGATAATACATAATATCATTTTAATTTTTTTTTTTAATTTTGATACTTGTTTAAACTTTTGAAAAAGATTATGCTAAATTGTTGAAACATCACAATAATATTTAATTTTCATATTTATTTATTTTTATTCAATAAGTAATAAAAGATTTTTTTTAAAAAAGAAAGATAGTTAAAACTTTATTTATGGATATGAAAAAGAAATTTCACTAAAAAAAAAACATAGTCCAGTTTAAATTTTAAAATTACTTTTTTAAACTATTTTTTTAAAATAAAAATCATTAAAGAATTACATTGAAATCAAATGTCTGAATTACAAAAGTAAATTTATCTAAACATATTACATTCATAAATACACATATCTATAGATGGCTGACTCCATATCTCTAAAACTTTTTACAGCAGTTTCACAATAAGTATTTTGTGAATTAAAATGGGAAGCTAAGGGAGTAAAAGTAAATGAAGATTATTTAAGTCATCTAGTTATCAGATAAAAGTAAGAAAGCAGGATTAAAAATAAATGTTAAAAAGACTAGTGTAATGTTCCATGGATTTTCTCAAAAGACGAAAATAAAAATTGATAATGATGAATTAGAAATTAATAACTACAAATAGCCTTTGTCAAATTATTACTACAAATCAAAACATAATAGATTAAATTAATCATAGAATTAAACTTGGTTGGAATGCTTTTGGTAGAAATAATATTAAAAGGAAATATGCCTGTTTGAAAAGGAAGATTTTTAATAAATGTATTTTACCAGTTTTTACTTATGGATCTGAGATTTGAAAACTTAACAGAAGAGCAATACAGGGATCAGACCACTCAACAAAGTATGGAGAGATGCATATTAGGAATAAAAAGAAATCGAAAACAAAATATGTAAGTGAGAGAACAAACAGGTGTTATTGGCATCATTGAAAGAAATAAGAGACTGAAGTGGAGTTGGGCTGGGCATATTGCTATAAGAGTGATAATAGATGGACAGTTGAAATCTTAAACTGGATTCCAAGAGATTGTAAAAGACCTAGAAAAAGACCACATGTGATATGGATGAATGAAATAAGAAAGTGTGCTGGAGTCATGTGGAGGAGAAAGGACAGACAGAGAAGTTGGATTGAACTTGGAGAGACTTCATCCTACAGTGGATCAATAATGGTTGAAAATAATAATATACACATCAACTAAAAATCCTAAATACCTGTTTACACAACCAAAAAATTATGGGTACACACATATGTAAATAAAATGCAAACAATACATTAAATTGGTATTAATTTTTTCTTGACTTTCAATTACTTCAAGGAGTGAACAGTTAAAGCAATGTGCAGAGGAAGTGTGCATCAGAATTTTAATTAAAATTTTATTTGTATTTTAAACAAATGAACTTATTTCAAAAAGGATACCTTAAAGATTTGTTGATGTAGCCAATTCTCAAATTATTTACAGATAAAGTGGTACCATTGTATTCACTTTCAAAAGATCTTTCTTTAGATCCTTACTTTAATACAAAGACTATTGAAAATAAGATCATTAAAAAACATTTTTTTTTACATTGTTTTCACTGAATAATTACTGTCAAAAAATTAGAAATAGAATTTCTTGTCTTATCATATGTACAAACATATGAAGCTAAATGAAATCTCTCTAAACCTGATTGCCAAATATAACTTTTGACTGATGCCTTGTTCAATCTATCTTGGAACTAAAAATATTAGCTAGAAATTTTTTGCTAGTTTATTTGTTATACTCTCTGCATTTTGCTTTGTAGTTATTTCAAATTTAAATCAAAATTTTTATACTTATTTTTGAACTTTTCTTTTGTTAATTCTAATAAATCCCAATAAAATTAATACATGATTAGAATCAAATATTTAAACCAATAATTATATAGAAAATATCATTTAAAAGCTTAAAGTTAGATCTCTTTTAGGTTTCTTAAAAAAAACTTTAATACATGTCTCAGCTAAAATTTTTAAAACATTTAATGAAATATTCTTCACATAGGCCTAGTATCAGTAAAACAAATTTACATGTCTTAAAGTATTTGATCTACATAAACCTTTCCTTCACTTCTAAAAAAAACCTTTCTCTCCTTCTGAAAGTATCTTCATAAATACCACACAAGCAATTAAACTGTTTATGGATCCACTGTAATAAATAGATATCGGTGCTGATATAGTACGCGCTCGGCGGCCATTTTGAATATCTAGCTTCCATTTAAAGATCTAACTCAAAATAAGTTAAGAGAAATCTTTAAAAATGTGTATGTCTGGACAAGTTTTGTGTAAACTTTTATCAAGCTTCCTTATTGAAAGATTCTAATTTAAAATACGGAAGCTGTCAAAGATGCATAAAAGTTAAATTTTGCTAATAAATGTTTAAATGATAAAAATGTAGCAGATAATTGGGGGAATGTAGTAATAATAATGACACTTAAGAAATATGATAAAAAATTATTAGAAATTATGAGTCTTCTATTGGTTCTATATAAAATATTTACTAATATAATTATTGATTCAAACCAACTACAGAAACAAGCAGGCTTAAAAGTGATTTTAATACAGTGGATCACATTCAAATATTGATAAAAGTTATAGAAAATACCAACAAATAAGAATTTCCAATGTATTTTGAATTTACAAATTATGACAAGTCATTTGATTCTATAAGCATTTTGACAGTCTTAAAGTTGTATCAACAAGATATAGACTCAGGATAATGTCATATTGTTAAGAATATTATAATAAACAGAATCAGATTGTATAGTAATACTAATAAGATTTTAAAATTGATGACAGAGTGATTCCATATTTTCAAAAAATTTTAAATAGTTTTACAATATGTATTTTGTGGATTAAAATTGGGAAGCTAAAGAAATAAAAGTACATGGAAATTATTTAAGTCATCTAGATTTTGGAAAATTAAAAAACTGATAAGGAGCTAGACTAGACATATTGTTAGAATAAATGATAATCGTTGGATGGCAGAAATCTTAAACTGGGTGGATCCTAAGAGATTGTAAAAGACCTAAAAAGAAACTATATGTAAAATGGATTGATGAAATAATGAGAAACTAAATTAAACTTGAACGAAACTTTTACCAATAACATTTGAAAATAATGATAAAGTTAATGGAAATCTTTAGCCTGCTTGAAGCCATGTATATGATAATGGATATATTAATGCATATGCTTTAAGGTCTTTCACTCGGAAAATGTATATATACACAGACATTTTTTATTGTTCATTGCAGAAGTGTATATTGTATGTACTTAAACATGCAGACATCTAATTAATATAAAGCGTTTTTTATTGTTTTCAAATAAATATCTTTTCTAATATTTAAGCTATAAAAAATATTATCAAAATTAAAAATATATGTATTTTAACTATATATAAGTTATTAAAATAATGTCATAAATAAAAACGTAATAAATACCTTCTCTGAAGCGGTAAATCCCATCAATGTTATTTTATGGGTGGATTTAATTCCAGCATTAAATTGTCATTCAGACCTAAAGTTAGTAGATAACTTTATAAAAAGCTTGTATTTTTTTACCCTCCTGTATACTATGAAATACTATACTTAGTATGTCACATAATAAAATCATAATTTTTCACAGGCATTATTCATTAAAACTAGAACTTTTCGAGTAGTCTCCCCTCACTAGTCCTACGATGAATTAACTCCTTTGATTTTTCAGAATAACTAACTCATCCCGAAAACTGGAAAGGGTCACTTCAAAATAACGTCATTCAATTACAATGTATCATAATATTAATTGATAAAAATCTCCTTCAGCTTTTAAATTAATCCTCTTGTCTTGTTAATTTTCTCAACCAGTGGAGAAAAATAAAATTACCCCTTTATTATTACAGATAAGCCACAATCCTCCAGAGTTTTATTAAACAACAGCGCTTTCAGATCACTCTCCCCCAAAACTTTTATCCCCAAATGTCACAATTACAAAACGTTATCTTTTTCAACCCCAACTCAATAAAAATAATACTCCAACAATTCTAATCAGCATGAAGTCAACATGAACAAAAGCGAATTGCCATAACATGCAGGAAGCAAAAAAGGCAAATGTTTATGCAAGAACTGGGATACGATATTTATAAAAATATTAACTAAGAGAATTTTTAAACATGAAATATTCCATTTCTGCTTTTACTATAAATCTTTCATAATATGGAGCCTGTATGACATGTGCAAACAGACAAACATAAGAAAAAATAGATTCTTATGATTAGAGAGAGAATTTCTTTGAGTGTCATCAATTTAAAGTAGGTCAGAATTACATCCATATTTGCCAAATCAATAAAACCGCTAAAATTAGACAAATAAATTAAATATATTGTTGTATATATGTACGTTGTATAAGTGTGTATTAGGAGAGCGGAAGTATAGATGTTTATTTTGTACAATTAGAATACAAACTTTATAAACATTATTAAAAAAAAAAAAATTGTAAACATTCCTAAAATTGAAAAATCCCCCTCCCCCCCAATCTGATTGAGATTTGTTACTTTTTTCAATTGAGTTGAGATAGGATAACTGGTAAATATTCTTGAACTGACTTTAACTGAGAAAAGAAAAAAAAATCTGACAAAATATAATGTATATATTGCTCTAGTTTAAATAATAATCATATGGTATTTGAGCAACCATGCATCAGAATGAACCACAGCATTTCCATTAAAGTAATCAAATGATTCATTATTCAGGAGACTGTGTTAATTGCGCAATCGGAAGAATAGTTGACTTGCATTTCACTGCTTTAACGTGGACAGGACAATATTTTCATATAAATAACCAAATTTTATTTTTTCTTTATTACTTTACACAGCCTAGATTTAAACTTTCCAACTACAAACAACTTGTTAGTAATAACACACAAATAGACAACACAGGTTAGTAATTACATAATGTTTCAAATAATATTATTCTCCACTCTTCTTCAGGTGTTTCTGGCCTATATGCACAGTTACAATATTCGCTTAGAAGATGAACTCGCATCTTTAGATTCTTGTGCATCGAATTTAAGGCAAACACTCTAACCAACTGAGCTATTCTGTCAAAGGCAACATATAGTAGAAAATTGATATATTTATATATGACGGTTGGTTCAAATCCTCCTGAGTCCAATTTTTTTTTATATGAGCAAGGCTAATCAGTTTATTATTATTATTGTTGTTATTATTATTATTATTATTATTATTACTGTTGTTTAATATTTTTCCTAAGAGCAAGATTAATTAGAGGCTTCCATACATTGTGTGTTGCCATACTGGGTTGACTTATAGAATTATTTACCAGTGTCATATGAGCAGCTAGCTTCCTTGAATTTTCTTCTATGCATTTTTCCTCTTTATCCATTATCTTTGCATTTTCCCTATTAAACATATGATCATTAGCACATACATGATCTGCTATGGTAGACACATCTATTCTCTTTTAACTATTAGTTTGTATTCTTTCAATCGCTGTCCAACAGGTTGACAGGTCTCACCAATGTACTTGCTTCCACATTCACTTAGTATTTCATAGATACAATTTTTGTTCTTCAGCATTTCCAGTTTAGGCTTAGTAGAAATAAGAATTCCTTGAGTGTGGTATGGTTTTGGAAAGCTGTTCTAATGTTATATTGGCAGATTTTCTTTAATTTGTCTGCCATTCCTGGTATGTATGGATACTATACTGTACCAATAATTGTTTTCTCTTTTGGTGCCTCTTTGTGTTGTCTATTGAAGATTTTCTTGATAACAACTGATGGATAACATTTTTCATAAGCATTTGTTCTGTGTGAATCTTTTCTTTTCCCAAATAACTGGTTTCTGAAACCTCCTTTGCTCTGTTTCATAGTGATAGTACAATTCCATGTTTAATGTTTGTAATATGATTGGATGTATATGCCAAGTACTTGCCAGTGTTTGTTGGTTTCCTATACACTGTTGTTTTTACTTTGCTCTGAGGGAGTCTTGTCCTAAGTACATCCAATAATGCCAATTTTTGTTTTTGTTCCAATTCTATTGTGAATTTAATTGTAGGGGATATGTTGTTAATGTACATCCAGAATGACTGTAATTGCCATACCACAAATATATCAACATACTGAAGCCACACTTTAGGTGGACATGTAGTAGTATTTATGGCTGTGGTTTTAAGTTCTTCCATGTAAATGTTGCTGATAAAGGGTGACAGTGATTATCCATGGTCATCCTTTGATTTTGTTGGAAGAAGTATGAGTTATATTGAAAGTATGTTGTTATTATGCAGAATGTTATTAATTCCATTATACTATCAATAGGTAGAGCTGTTCTAGTTTGTAGATTATTATCATCATATAACCTTTTCCATACAATAGACAATGCTTCATCACATCGTACACAGACTTTCCACATCAAAGCTTACCAATATGTCAGTTCTTTCCATTTTCATGTTCCTGATTAATGCTACAAAGTGCTTAGAATCACTGATGAAAGATTGTGTCCTTTTGGCAATGGACTAAGAATTTGAGAAGAAATCTTGACAAATTTTGACATTTCTAAAACTAACAATAGGTCTTAATGAAACATTGATTTTATGGATTTTAGGTAGTCCATACAGGTGAGAAATCTTGCTGAAATACAAGTTAATTTTCTTTTTTTCTGAATCACTGAAAAACTTGCAATGCTTTCCAGAGTAAGGCTTTAGTTTTACCTCTATATTTGGAATTGGATTTTTTTGCTCCTTTTTATAATGGCCTGTTGTGAGAAGGCTTTGTATTTTGTTATCACAATCAATTTTATCCATTACAACTGTTGTATTACCTTTGTCAGCAGGAAAAATGATTATAAAACAGGCAAAACTCACTATATGTATTGCCACTCACTGCAAGCTAGAGTAATCAATGGATGCCAGAAGGCTTGTGCATAAAATCCCCATTTAGTGCCTACTCATCCAATATCCCCTGACTAGTTTCTGACTTGTGGCCTTCATCAGTGAGGAGCCATGGATTTGAGAGCACTGCACCTAGATCTTAGGATCTAATGCAACCCTCCATCAGCCACCTTTTATTTCTACTTAACTACAAAACTATGAATCTTAAATTGAAAACACTTTAATATTTTCAATTCAAGCTCAATAGCTTATATAGTCATATAGGTCTGAACTCAGTTCAGTATCCATACATTTTAGGGTCTTTGGTTGTTTAATAACCATAGCCACCACTATCCTATTATGTTGGATTGGTTTTAAGCCAATAAACATCACATGATCACTATTTACATTTGCTTATAACTGTTAATAAAATGTATGGATACTGAACTGAGTTCAGACTTATATGACTATATAAGCTATTGAGCTTGGTTTGAAAATATTAAAGAGTTTGCAATTTAAGATTCATAGTTTTGTAGTTAAGTAGAGATAAAAGGTGACTGCTGGAGGGTCGCATTAGATCCTAAGATCTAGGTGCAGTGCTCTCAGATCCAAGGCTCCTCACTGATGAAGGCCATGAGCCAGAAACTAAAATGGGGATATTGGATGAGTAAGCACTAAATGGGGATTTTATGCACAAGCCTTCTGGCATCCATTGATTACTCTAGCTTGCAGTGAATGGCAATACGTATAGTGAGTTTTGCCTGTTTGATTAACAGTTATACACAAGCATAAGAAATGGTGATCATGTGAAGAATGATTATAGATGCAGTCTTTTTGAGAGATTTAGTAGCTTTCTTCTCATCACATGAAATGTTTGACCATATGTTTAATTGGATAAAGAGAAAAAAATGCATAAAGAAAATTCAAGGAAGCTGCTCATATGACAATGGTAAATAATCCTATAAGTGAACTCAGTGTGGCAATACATAATGTATGGGAGCCTCTAATTAATCTTGCTCTTATGAAAAATATTAAACAATAATAATAATAAAAAAAATTAATTAGCCTTGCTCATAAAAAAAAATTAAGGATTCAGGAGGATTGGAACCAACCTTCATATATAAATATATCAAATTTCTACTATATGTTGTCTTTGACAGGATAGCTCAGTTGGTAGAGTGTTTGCTTTAAAATTCAATATTCAAGAATCTAAAGATGCAAGTTCATCTTCTAAGTCAATATTGTCACTGTGCATATAGACAATACTGTGTAATTACTAACCTGTGTTGTCTATGTATTATTACTAACAAGTTGTTTGTATTTGGAAAGTTTAAATAAAGTTTAAAATTTTCTATACATTCAACATTCACTCATAGATGGAAATAGTCCTTTTACATATCACATCTAATAATAAACCATCATCACAAGCTTTCAGACAAATCTTAACTCTGGAATATTTATATCTCTGAAATCCACCACTACACTAAACTAACAAAGTGCAATTTATCAAATAATTAAACACAATATTAAAACAAATATACTTCTAAAACTTCAAATTCAACTATTTTAGGATATCTTATATTTTTTAGTATTTATTATAGTCTTCAAATAATGAATCTAATGATTAGGTAGTGGCAAATTTAATTTTTAAGTATATAATATTAAATGTTTTCTAGAGTATTTTTCTTTTTAAGATTTTACTAATACCAATATTTCAAAAATTTGATCACAAAGACTAGTTAGTTATGATTGTAGATAATTTCATTAAAAATATTCATATTTTAAATTATGAGAAATATCAAAAACCTAGTCATTTGTGAAATACCATGTTTAGATTTTTTCCCCCAGCAGAATAAGACTATCCAGAAGCAGTATATTAAAATTCAAAAAAAATAAATGCAAATATCATAAAAATCGGTCCACTATGGTCTATTACTTCAAATTTGCATATGTTTGTTCATCTGTGTAATGAAGTGGTTTATTTTTTATTTATAACCTAAAGCTGAGTGAATTTGGTGAACTTCACTGAAAGTACACTCAACTTTAGGTTATAAAGGAGAAACTACTTTATTATGCAGATGAATAAACATATGCAATGAATAAACATATGCAACATTAAATTGTAAATAGAAAGGGAAAAATCAAAATTGTCTACTACTGTATTACATTGTAACAGGTTACTCCACAATTTTATATTATATATTGTGCCATTACAATTTAGTCACTAGATAAATTTATAGTAATGTGCATGTAGAAAAGGTAAACCAAAAATCATCATCACAATTTTATATAACCATAAAAGAAGCTGTAGGGCATCCAAGTTCAAACCCTTCCAGATCAAAATTTCAAAAGCTTTAAACAGAGAAAGAATGGGTCAACAATTACATGCTTTACTTGTTTGTGTGTTGATAGAAAGGTAATACACACATTTAAACTATTTAATATTTAATTTTTCTTTAAAAAGCAAAGTTATAATGCATACATATAGGCAATGTATGTGTAAATTATTTAATTGTTTTATATTTCAAATATTAAACATTTTAACTTTCTTTAAAACTAACCTATGCTTGATCAATTCTAATATTTTATTCTATGCTTTTATTTTCTTTCTTTAATTATAAGTGGATTTAAAAGTTACAGATTTAATTAAATAATTGGGTTATAATTACTAAGCTAGCAATTATATTATTTAATGTTAGTTTATGAATGATTTGAAAGAATGAAGGATGTGTGTACATTACATACAAAAATTTACATTTCCTAAATATTGAAAGAAAAGGAAGTATTAAATCTGTCAAATTATTTTTTTTTGTACAATTGTTTGTTAAAAGAGGAAATCTGTTTAATCAGATATCAATCTTTGTAGCAATTTTTTTTTTAAATAATTGTTTTTCACTTTGGAAGCTTATAATGGGTCAGAGCTCTAATTTTGAAATTGTCTTATCTCAAGATCTAAAGAAGGAAGCTCAAAGATTTGAAATGTTACCTGGATGTTAAAAAAAAAGAAAAGAAAGGAAATAAGGATTGAGTCTATTTTTTTTAAACAAAAGTGTCTGGAAAAAGGATTAAACTTTTCAGTTGAAAAATAATTTAGTTGAAAATAAATTAGAGATCTAATTAAAACAAATTTGTCCAAAAATAGCAAGTGATGCTATCTCTGATTGGTTAAGTTAGCTAAAAATTGGATATAAAAAGCTGTCTTGAATTATTATTATGATTATTGTTTATGATTCAGATTATTAAACTATCCAATTGAATGCTGAAAATATAAGAAATGTCTGGCTAGAAAAATTATATGTATGTCCCATCAGTTCTGGACCATCTGGGGAAGCTGCACATCACATAGGAAAGAAAAGATGTGTCTAAAATAATATTCTACACCTTTCAACTGACCAGAGAAATAAGATGTTTTTTTTCAATAGAAGGAAGAAAGCATTCACCTGCATTCAAAGAAGATGAATTAATCTACTGATAAATATTAATCATCAAGTCCAATTAATTGTTACAACAACTGATTTTAAACTCAAGAAAATTTATAAATGTGAAAACAACTGCTGTATTCATCCACATGCTTGACAGGAAGAGAAGAAAATTAATATAAGATTTCCAAATTATCCACTAAAGCAAATAACCTCAATAGAGTCATCATCATCAAGTAGTTATACACCTCAAGAAAGAGATTGTTCCCACATAAAATGGAATTATACAAGACAAGTTTGAACCCTTGGAAATTCGCCACAAACAAAAGATCGGTAATATGACTTTTTATATCTATTTTCTTTATGATATCAGTCTTAAGAAACATTTTAGCAATAAAGTGGTATATTTTATTTAAAGAACCTTTAAAGACTATTCAGATCGATTAAAACAAGAATGTCTTACTAAAATAACTTTGAGCTTCATAAATTATCTTGAATGTATGAAAATTATTTGTTTATTAATTTTACAGTTATGAAAAATATTAATGTGTAAAACAATTTTTTTTTATTTTTATGGTATTATGATTTTAGTTTTAACTAATATATTATTATTTTGGTTTTAAATAATATTTTGTTATCATGGGATAAAACACGCACATACATAATGATATTTTTATATGTGTATAATTGCGACTGAATGTGAAATAATGAGTAGTATTAGAATATTAGATTATTTTGTTTCAAGTTAAGTAGAGATTTCAGCACTTGGAAGGGAGGGGGAGATAATGATTTAAAACTCTTTTCTAAAACTTGCTCTTTCAATTCTACTAACATTTTTTTTTACATTCTATTTACATGTTAGATTTTTAAAGTATGTGTGTTAATGAGCAGATATTTTTTGTCTTGAAATACTTTTCATGGTCAATGTGACGTCCAACTTAATACAAAATACATTTGAAGGGAAAGGGGGAAGAACTTAAAATTAATCTGAGGATTGTTATATAATCAATTATTATTATTATTATTCATGTCAATTTTCATATTTATCTAGAAATTTTTATGTAAATGTTAGAAATGTGTAATAAATATTAGTTTGTTTTATTAAACGAGGCGTATATATTTCATTAAGTGTAGTCTTGGTTAAGTGTGATTATTCATCATCATCAATGGTTGAATATTAGTTATTTAAGATATAAGTAAATATGCTAAAATTAAGCAATAATTATGAATTTCTTTATAAAAATTAGTTTTATGTTTAGGCTTAGTCCTAGAGCTGTAGTTGAAACCATTGTCATTATTGTTATTATTATCATCATCATCATCGTCATCAACATTTTAATTAATGAGCTGTTTAACTGTTTAAAGGCCATAAATAAATATTGATTTTATAATATTTAGTGATATCTTAGTATTATTATAACCACATCCCGTCATCTATTTCATGCAAGGATGAGTGAATTGCCATCCTAAATTAGTTATATATAATCTGAGCTAGTGAACTTATAAAAATATTGAAACACATTTGTTATGTTAAGATCTGAGAAATGATTTATGTTCAATGAACTCCACTGTGGTTTAAAGATGTTTTACTTTTACCTAACTATTAGTGCTTATAGTGATATGGCTCAAAAAGCAAAATCTCTCATTTTTATTAGAAATAAAGTACCAAAAGGGATCAAACCCAGTACATGTGAAAGGTTATTAATATAACCGTGTCTAGATTCAGATAATCTAGTGGCGCCTGCTAGACCAATTCACTTAGATTTGTTTAAACATGCACTTAACATCAAACCAAGAAATGAAAGTGGATAAAACCTACAGTCTGTATACCTGAGTTATATTTTATTGAAATTACTAGTGTACTCACTTCACGTGATTACCATATACCTGAGTTTATACCTTGTTATTCATAATTTGCTTATAATTCTTGATAGGGTTATATTTTGAACCTTTACTCAGATATGGTAATATCTTTTGATGAACACTAAACAATGGCTTATAATTTTTGATATTTGAACTCCTTCACTTATATGGTAACCATCTATAATTATTTGAGCGACCCTTTAATTATGTTACAATATTAATTCACATTGATGTTACAGAAAAGAAAAAAAAAGTGTGACACAAACAAAAAGTTTTTGTGTTGCTTTTGTATAAAAAATAAACCTACATATTTTCCTTCTAAATATTTTTTTTTTCGATTTGCTAAATAAATATAATGTTTTTATTTCTTTTCTTTTTTTTAATGTTAAGAAGTATAATAATACATTCTGCTAGGGGAATAAATATTCTTTAAACACAATTATTCTAATTAATAACTAACTGCTCAACATCAATCCTACTTTGCTTTATTTGAATTTCTTTTAAACTACTGTCTAAGACTAAAATGGTATCGCTAGTATAGCAATCTGTGCAATTTATACATGAAAGCTTTAGGTCAAAAAAACCCAACACTTTAAAATGATGATTTACTAGTTTTTGACAATTGCAATATCAGCATATATTAAAGAAAAATTTTAATTATATATTTAATATAATTGCAAACAATAGCAATATACATTGTTTTAAAAAGGCTCACTTTCCCTTGTATTTTATGGTTTTCCAAAACTAATAGATAAAAGCCCATCCATCAAATCATCTTTTTTTATTTAAACTGGGATATTGCAATAATTCATTTCATATAGAGCAGCTATTGATTTAATTAGTTTTTTGGCGTTACAAATTAATCAATATATTCATTAAAGCATCCTCGTATTTTGAATATAAAGTTATGCTTTATTGAGCAAATACTAGTATGATGCTAAGAGAAAAAAAATGTTTTGCAAAATAATATTTGATGTAATAAGCATAGCGGTACTTTCTTTACATGAAAATTTGATTAATTTGAACAAATTTATGCTTACTTAGATTTTTTAGTTATTTCAGATTTGTGTTAGCATTGCAACATACTTTGATTCTTAATATAAATCACTGGAATCTTCTAAAATGTCACTGTGACTTGTACGGTCTATCATCTGGAATCTGAACACTTCCCAGTTCCAGACAGGATTTATATCTACATTTGACAAATTTTCTCATTTCAGTATTATAAAAATGAAAAGATAACCTGACAAATATCAACAAACAAAAAGATATTACCAGACTACTCAATTGTCATTAGTGAACATTTTTGAGTTTTTCTTTCCTTTATAAACTTCTAATTGTGTAGCAGTACCTGGTACTTAATTACAAACCAATAAATGCTACCTGATTTGACTATAAACCAATTATTTGAAAAAGAAAAAAAAAACCTTACTAGGGAATCTTCATTTGCACAGAGGCAAAACTCATGTAATGTTTGGTAAATCATTTATCTTTAAAAATATTATTAGTTCCATTCAAATTTGACTCTTAAGCATGAATAAGCAAATGAATATATTAACAACTACATCAAGAGACTTTATAAAGACTTCTTATTTTTCATCTTGCACTCATTTTTTAATAATAATAATAAATATTCAATGAAATATGTGTAGTTCATTTTTAACTGTCAAGATTAATAAATGTTATATCCTATAACCATATAGTTATTAGCCTTTCATAATTGTAATATTGTCAATGGCTAATGTTAAATCATTTTTAAAAGATATAATTTTCAAATTTTTTCGAACAATAGATTAGCATTCATTACATTGGAACAGAAAGTACAATATTCCTTTTCGATATTTGCGATTTTCGTGACCTATCCATGATTGAAAAAAATAATAAATAAAAAAATATTAAAAAAAAAAAACTTTTATTTTCAATGTTTTATTTATTTATTTTTGTTTGCAATACCCTATTACCCATGAACTTTAGTATCTGTGATATATTTTGGAACAAGATGTTGCTGATATAAAAAGAGTTCTGCTTATATAATTTATTTAATTTTAAATTGCTGGCATTATTTTAATCTATTTCATTTTATGTTTAGTTTTCATTTTTTCACTTTGATAATGACTGTTGTCGCTATTGCCACTATATAATTCAATGATAAATTGTTCCACAGTAAACAATATAAAAAGAATATCTGTATTAGTAAGCCTAATGATTTTTTATTTATTTTTTGCTATTAATGATTCATCACCATCAGTAAGCACAAATGAGAATGAAGATTTCAACTTCAATAAAAAAAAAAAAAGACAAAAAAAAAAACTAGAGACGAGTTTTTGCAATGACTAAGTTTGCCCATAATCTGAATTGGTTTTTGTAAAATTGTTGACCCCTACTTGCTGCGTAACTTTTCTGTTAATTCGAGGGCATTTCTTTTGCAAATTATTTGGAATACTAATAGTTAAAATAACAAGAGGATTCCATGAATTAGATGGTCCAAATTTAGAGGTCCATCTATGTGCTTTATTTCTTCATTGCTGATTTGCTTTTGTATCTCATAAACACAAAACTTCTCACTGTTTTGGCAACTTTAGATGTTTGAATTCCTCTTTTCTTATTAATAACATTTTGCCTAGCTTGTTGTCATTAAAAACTGACAGCAAGTGAACATTGCTGAAAAGTGTTGAATAAATTTCTAAAAATTATACATATATATATACTACAAATCACGCTACTATAATGCAAATCTTCTTTATCTGTTTTTATTTTATTGCAAATAAAAATACAAAATCAAAAAAAAAGGAGAAAGTGCACTAAAATAATACTTAGAGATTTTTTTTTTTTAATTTTGTTTAATTTGTAAATTAATCAGGATATTCTTGAATTTTCATGTCCTTTCTTTCCACAAACAGCGACCCCAGCCAGTTATTATTATTTTTCTCCCTTAGTGTTCAATTGTTATACTTGTTCTATTTTTACATCCCTTTCCCTGTTACCATTTTTTTTTATTGTCTACTTTTTAATATAACAGACAATTCCGAAATAGCAACACAAAAAAATGATTGTGAACAATAAAAGCAACACCAACTCTTTTTATGTTTTTTTTTTTTGCCATTATCCAAATTTCTCTGACATATTTTTAAATACTATAACATTTTACATTTTTAAATTTAACTGCCAACAAGAATGAAATGAATCCTTCTGTTAAGTACTACAACGAGTTAGGAACAATCTCACCTAATTTTTATCTGACATAACCTCATCAATTCAATTCCTGGTTGATTCTGTTACAAGGGTATAAACTATTTTGCAAGCTACATACAATATGTCCACATACAAAAATATGTTGGTCTATTATTTTGCTTATATGATATTTTACAAAGCTGTCTTTTAACTTCTGCAACAAACTCTTCTTTCTAAAATACTTCAACATCATGTCTAATCATAGTTCATTATATTCTATTTTGGATCATATCTTTCTAAGAAAAACAATCAACATTACACTTCTTTACAATGTAAGTGAGAAAATCTTTATAATAATGTAAATAGTTTGTTTCTCCCATGAAAACCATGCTCAAGTTTATTATAAAATATATTTTAGGAAGTCTTGTATTGTTCATTCATTAGTCTAATCCAAAGATGAAGTGATTTTTACAATAGGGAATCTTATAATATCATATCCAGAAAGTTGAAGATTGATTTGTCTTATAATGCTACCATTGTATTTTGAGAATTTTATGAAGCAACCTTAAATGAAATTTTTCTAATGCTCTTATATCATATCAATAGGATTAATACAATAAGTTAAGTAAAAAGACAGCTTTACATACAGTTAATTTGGTTGCCAATAATTATTTCATTATGATAAACAGAGCAAAACTCTCCATACAGTATTGCCACCTGTGCTAAACAGAGTAATCACTGGATGCCAGAAGGCTTGTGCATAAAATCCCTATCTAATGCCTACTCATCCAATATCCCCAGACTAGTTTCTGGCTTGTGGCCTTCGTCAGTGAGGAGCTTTGGAGAGTTTTGCTCTGTTTATCAACAATTAATGTGCTAGTATAGGAAATGTGATCATGTGATGCTTAATGGTTTATTTCATTATGATGAAATACCCTATCTTTTAATTTATGTTTACTTTCTACTTAAAAAGCTACAAACATTTAAATTGTTAATATTCTCAAGCTGATAATCAATTAGCTAACAGCTGATGAAGATTTTTCTTACAATACAGTACTAGTAAATAAAAGACTTGAATTTTTTTTATGTTTAAATATTAATATCATGTGAAACCATAGTCAGTCCGAAAGGTAAATAGTGAGATAATTGCTTCAGGATGTCGAATAGAGTAAGATGCCAAAATAAGACAACATAATTCATAGTAGAAAAGTCCTAAATAAAATATTTTTAAAAAGTTCTGGAATATTTTCAATGGAAAAAATAAACCACCTCCGCTTTTTTTTAATTAAAAATCATATAACATTTTCTGTTCTGGGATATTTTTTCATACATGATACCAAACAATAATACTAACATATCAGTAAATACATAAGCAAAATATGTATGAATAATATGAAAAAAAAAATTAGTGAGAATTTTATATTTTATCATGCAATTGTTTAAACACTAAAATTAACGGTTAATAAGTGAATAGGGAGATTTGTGACCCTCATGCATAACAGGAAATAAAAGGATAACATGTGTATAATATTAAAATAATATGAACAATAAATAAGTAAATAGGAAGATATTTGGCATTGTGACTGATCCAAACAGTTGTCCCCCATCGATTATCAGAAATACAATTATAGACCTTTACTTATTTTTTCAGTTTTTTCACTAAATAATATGCTAATGGTTTGCTTGTTTTTTTACATTAAAAAAAAAAAAAAAACAACACTTGTACTTTAAAACAAAAAACATACTACTTATTTTAAAAGAAAAGGTGATTGTATATTTATTGTGTTATAATATATACTACTTATTCATAGCATTTATTTAAATACTTTTTGATGCTGTTGTTGCTTGTACTATTTGATAATTAAAAAAATTTCTTTTTTATTCTGTAGCAATATTTTTTTTCATAGTAAAAAATGTGATAACAGAATTGTAGTAACATGGATTTTTCTTAACAATGTCAGTAACATTATGTTTAGTTTAATATTATATGTATTAATTGTTCAGACAACTGCTAAGATAAAATATAAAATTTGCTAATTAATACATTTTTTCTTATTTGGTTGTACAATTTGTGCTATTTATTAAGTAATAAGTTGTGCTATTTGTTAATTAATAAGTTTATTCTTTTTACTTCATAACCTTTGTTTACACATTAAATAGTCTAACATAACAGTAAATACATGAGTAAAATACATATAATATTAAGATAATATGAACAATAAATATTAAATGTATTTAAATATTAAATTCTCACCTATTTATTGTTTGTATTATTTTAATACAGTATTAATATGTATTTTACTCATGTAAAATACATATATTTTATTTATTTTACCAGCACTGATTATATATGAGTGGGAGATGATGATATAAACCAACTGATGAATGCTTGTTCATCACAAAATACTTGGAGATCATTTATCTTTTTTACATGCGTGTAGTCATGTGTGCCAGTTGTACAAGATAGTGGATGGCTAAAGAGAGCTTGAAAGTCTTTGTTTAAATCCCCTATATTACATCTAGATTCCAGATATTTAAAATATACTTGTATTTAAAATATTACAAATTCAGTCTGTATCCTGCCCATTCCTTTTGTCTATATTTAAATGGATAAGGTACTATATATGAGAAGTCAGAGTGACTTAAGGTCAACATAGGCATGACAATAATATTGGCATTAACAAGATATTTTGATGTTCCATCATCAGATTTTCAATGGTATGAATGGCTAAAGAGATGGAGGGTGGAGTAGATTGAAGCCTGTCCATTAAAATGAAGATTTGCTATCTTAGTGTGCACTGATTATATATGTGTGGAAGATGGTGATCTGCACCAACCGATGAGTGGTGGTTCAGCGCAAAATACATATATTGAAGATCATTTATCTTTTTCATATGTGTGTTGTTATGTGCATCAGTTGTATGAGATAGAATGGATGGATAAAGGGAGCTTGAAAGTTTGTGTTCAAATCCCTATATAATTTCAATTTAATGTTTTATTCAGTAGGCTTGTATGAAATAAAAATAAATAAAAAGTGGTCCATGAGCAAAATGAAATTTAAAAAAAAAGCAATAAAATAGTAAATCAAATGTGGATGTGAAGATAAATGAAATTCAAAAATAAAACCATTCACAGCAATCTATCAAATAAAAGCATTAAATAGAATTATATTTTGGCAAGCAAAATAATAATAATAATCAATGAAATTGGAACTTGGCACTCTAAAACTGATTGATAAAAAATGTCCACATTTATTTTTGAACCGAAGGTTACAAATGTGTATTAAATATTAACTTTTATTTTTATTTCATACACATTTTGTACTTGGACTAGCTTTTGCTTTTTTTTGTTTAAAACACATTTTTTTACTGCAAAATATATTATTTTCATTTTATTTAATAAATAAATACAGATATTTTTATCAATTACCTTTTCTTTCGTGTAATTTCAACAAGTGGGATTGTACATTATTGTAGTACTTTCAGTTTTTTTACAATTTATCTGTAGACGTAAATTTTATTTTCATTTGATAATTCCTGAAATCTTTTCTGAAGTTCTGAAGCATTATTTGCAAAAACAACCACATCCTCTGCAAAATCTTGATGACCCAAATAAGATCCATATATTTTAATTCCCTTATTCCTATTTTAATCCACAAAATACTTCTTGTAAAATTATAATAAGTTTTGGGGGGAAAGGGATTCACTCTCTAACAAGCATTTATCAATGTTGATCTTATTGTTGTCTTGTAGTCTAATCACATTGTTGCATTTTGATAAATATTCTTCAGGACATAGCAATGTGGTGAGTCTACATCTTGATTCAAAGCTTTAATCACTATGAAAATGCTACTTTTACATTCTACTCATGCAAAGCATAACGGCAATTCATTTTCATTCATTTCTAGAACTAAACTCAACATCTGGATATAATCCACTATGTTAAAATCTCTTTGAAGTTCAGTTTGTTCTTTTGATTTGTTTGACTCCAAAGTTCACTATAGATGAATTATAATTGTCTTGGTAAAGATCTTGTATAAAACTGGTAAAAAAAACAACTAGTAAAACTGCAATTTCTAACATATTTTTTATCATCTTTCTTAAATATCAATATCATTATTTCATTCATTCAATCATCTGGAATATCTTTATCATTTAGACCTTTAATATTACAATATTTGTAAATTAATAATTATTTATCCAGCACTACATCTATCTGTAACTATTCAGGAGGATAAGAAGTCCATTATTTCTTAGAGATTTTCCCTTCTTCTTAGATTTAATTGCATGTCTCATCTCTCATTTAAAATTCTTGGCAATTCAGAATATGTAATTATATACTGTAGATTATTTTACTGACATGTTCTTTATTACTATATAATTTGTGTAAAATTATTTCACACATCATCCCTCTTTTTAGTAATAGTTGGTATTCTTATTATTGAAATAACTTTTCTTCTACTATCAAGATACTGTTTTATACTTTTGATGCATTTATTTTCTTCTACAAAGTTTCATTGTTGATTCACAGTTGTACATATATATATATATATAAAAAAATCAAGTCATGTGTCACATGACTTAATTTAACAAACTTATATTACTCATGTTATATAAAGAGCTCCCAAATAAGCTCTTAACAAGCTTTTCGGAATATCTCCAACCCCAGACTGTTTTCTGCTACTGACTTCCCCAACCACACCCCAATTTCTGCTACTGGCTTCTTCAGTAAAGTGTTAGCACCTCACTGAGAAAGCCAGTAGCAGAAATGGGTCTCCGGTTGAGGATATTCTGCAAAGCTTGTTCAGAGATTATTTGGGAGCTCTATATACAACATATATATATATCATTATTAATATTTTGTTTTATTATTTATAGAATTTCAGATATTCATTTTTTCTTAATTATTTTTAAATATTTTTGTTTCTCCTTTTCTGTACCAATAATCTTGTTTAAATTTTTGTAATAAACTAAATAATTCTATTAACAAGTTACTTATACTTGTAACAATAGCCAAAGGCAATTTTTCTAAACTGAAATTTTTTTTTAATTATTTAAGCAACATCCTAAAATCAATTAAATAATCTAGCAATAATTTCCATGTCTAAAACAACAAATTATAAAGAAGTTAGCTAAAGCCCAAGGGGTTTCATTTTTTCTGCATATTTTTTTTTAGTTTTATAGTGTTTTAATTTTGTCTGTTTTTAGAATAAAAATATTTTTATTTACTATATATTTTTTCCTATTATTATCCATTTCTTTCTTCAATAGACTATTTTAATTAAATAGAAAAAGACTTTTTGCAATAACTAGCTCATTGCAAGTCCAAAGACCTCACCAATTACCTCTCATAGAATAACAGTGAAAGAGAAAATAATACTGGGTTTGTAAAATATCAGGTAGTGAAGTTTGAGCTCTTTTCCATTATTGTTTAACTAGCTATGAATAACTAGATACCCATTTACCAATCAATATTGGATACTTTTGTCTATGAATTAAAGTCCCAGCACTACAAGAATCTTCTCAATAGTTTTAAAAACTACAGTTTTTAAGAATTGCATCAGGCATCAATATTAATTGGCCCACCCCTGTGTAAAATTGCAAAAATTAATCAGACATTATAAAATGCAAAAATTGAAGCTTTTTTATAATTCTTAATACAACCCCCCCCCCCCATCATTTAATTATTCAAAACTTTTATTTCCTGATTAGGCATGGTCTATAATATAAGTTACAACTAAAGTCTTATGAATACTAGTCTCAAGTTGCTCAAATGTGTATGAAACTTTTAAAAGTGAAGCAATAGTTAAAATTTAACTTTAGAAAAATATTAAAGTTAAGAAAAAAACCTCACAATTAAAGGCAATTACATTTTGTAAACATCTCCAACATTATTTTAATCAAGTACACCGCAGACACTTTCAAAATGGACGTAAAATGGCTCTGTATAAAACTTCTATTTAAACTCTAATATTTAATTAAGAATTAAGTAAAAAAAATTTTTCACTACATCTTCTCTCTCTCTCTCTCTCTCTCCAACCTTTATAAAAATTCTAGTTCATTCTATCAGAGATGCAATAATCCATCAAATTGTTTATATTGTGTGGTCTATTTGACTATGAATTTAATCTATGACATAGAGCACTTTATTTTTTTTATTTATAATGATTTTTGCAGAGAAATGTATACTAGCAAAAATAAAACTTGAATTTTACTTAGTTTTATTATTATTATTTTGAATTTTTTTTTTTATTAGGATGACTATAGCTAATAATGTAGAAAGATTGGCATAGAAAATCATTCATTTTAAAAGAAATGGATCAACACATTTTTTTTATAGAAAGAAATAGTAAATCAATGTGCCTCTCATGTCTGGAAAGTATTTTACTTATTAAAAAATACAATATTAAGAGGCACTATTTATTAAAACAATCTGATTACAACAGAATTGTTGGGGAAGAAAAAATATTAAAATAAAAAAACTTGAAAAGGAGCTTCATCAAGTAGCTGATATGTTTCATGAAGAGTACAAACAAATCAGAAAATTTTGTGAAAGCAAATTACATTATTTCAAAAAAAAAAAACAACAACAACAGAAAATTTGAAACCATTTTCTAAAGGAAAGTTCTAGCTGCTGTAGAATTAAGCACTCATAAATATAAAAAAATAATAATTTGAGAATATAAATCAATGTTGAAGAATAGTTACAAGGTAAATTGGAAAAATTGTTATTAAATATGGAACAATTATTAATAACAATGATGTTATTTTTAAATTACAAAACCATTATGACCCTAGTTTAAAAAGGGAAAGTTGAAATTGACCTCAAGTTGAAATGGTTGCTCATTCCTAATGATTAGGGATAAATTAATTAAATTTTTGATCAAATATAGTGAGCTAATTTTTAAGTTAGTAATTTTGTAAGGCCCATGAATGATATTATAAATATCCAAATGGCACTTGGCAGAAAAAGGTTTCCCACTACTAAAATACATAAACAATTTTGAGAACTGCTGTATTAAAGTCTGCATGCAACATATTATGAAACTATAGACAATCAATTTTTAAACAAGACATCCAAATACAGAATATTTTTTTATCTTTCTTTAAAATATTCATATATTTTTATAAAAGACATTATTTTTATTTTTATGCTTAGTAGATTGTGTTTTGTTTTGCTGGTTTTTTTTTTTAATCAGAAAAAAAAAAAATTAACTACAAAAGAATAAAAAAACAAAAAATCGTAAAAATATCAAAACTCTAACAGGAAAAATAATAAAGCATTTATTAAAAAATTGGCTATCTTTATTTTATTGAAGAATGTAGCGGTTTAATTAAAATCTCTTATCTAAAATGTGACAGTGAGCATTGTTCACTCAGGTACTATTGCAGAATCAATAGCTTTTTCAAAAAAGATAGGCCACAAATGAACTTTCATGCAATAGGATATGCTATAAATAGCAATAAATATATAGAATGACCCTATCATAAGCAAGGAAGATATATTAATCTTATTACTTTATCAACATAAACCTTAGAGAGCAGATATCTTTAAAACCACAATCCAGATGGCAACATATATATAGACTATAATAAAGAGGAAAGATGGCATATAAGTATAGATTATAGCATACACAATCAATGGATAGCAATGGCTATTATAAATGGGCATGTTATAAGTAAACCACTGCATACTATGGTATTCTTAAGATCATACTGCAGATGATTTTACAGAGTGATACTATCTATAACAATAATGTATATAGTATAGTAGTAAACGCACGAATGCTTCTATTAGATTTTGCTTACTAATATACTATATTGATAGTCCTCATATAAATATAGTCTATATCTACATAAAATTTATTAATAAGCAAAAAAAAAAAGCCAAACAATAAAAAATAAAATGTCTGCATTTGTTCTTGAATTTATAGCTACAAGTGTATAAATAAAGTATTTTGCAATAAAAAATGTATATTAAATAAATAAAGCAAAAGGAAATCTATACCCAAAATTTGTTTAAATAAAAGTCCACAGCAATAGGTGTTTGAAAGCAGTTAAAGATAGCAAATGAAGTGCAATTGTGAACCCAAATACAAATCCATAAAAAAATGGAATTCCAAAAACAAAATCATTCATGGTGATAAAACGCATTCATTTCAACAAGCATTAAAAAAAAAATCACTGAAAGTGGAACTTGATATTGTAAAACTGGAGCCGATAAAAATAAAACTTTCACATTTACTGTTAAATTTACCTTTAGTATATTTTTATTTTATGCATATTTTATGTTAAGATTACATTTCGTCATTTTACTTAATACATATTTTTATTGGAAAATATATAATTTTATTTATTTAATAAACACTTGTAAGCCATAAATTAAATAATAAGTGCAGACATTTTATTTTTTAGCGATTAGTTTTTTCATTCATTGAAAAGTATTCCATAGATATAAACAAAACACTATATGAGGAAGCATATTAATAATGTTATTGATATATATAAAATAAAGCAATTCCAACTGACATTTTATTACTTCCATCACTATATATATACTAAGATAGATTGCCTATCTCAATTTATATTTAAAAAAATAAGTGGTTGGCAATCAGGATGTTATAAATTAAATTTAGATTTTTATCATTAAAGTTAGGTTTCCATATATTAGAGATCACACACACACGCGCGCGTAAAAATATGTGTGTTCAAAAATAAAAGGAAACAGAGTTGTTGTTTTTTTTATTCAGTTTTTTTTTTTTTTTAAAAAAAAAAACTAAATCTAATTTATTGCTAAATAATTTTTTTTTAAAAGCTGTGCTACAGAAAAAAAATGATTTTTAAGTAATGGTGAATTAGAAAATTTTGATATAAAATAGTTTATCACAATAGTAAAATAAATTCCTTTGTTCATTGTTTTCCATATGTTTTAAAATTTCAATTGAACATATTTTTAGAGATTAAGATAATAACTAGTTGTCATGCAAGTAAACTAAGGAATGATTACTGGATTGTTTTGGCCCAGAAAATAATTTTGGCTTTGGTCTTCTGCTCATCATTCACCAAGATCTTATTATGCATTTCAAGAAACCATTCCAAGTAGTCAAAATAAGTACCATGAATAGATAAATCACTAAAAAACTTCCTGAGTATGTATCCATAACCAGAATCTCTAAATCTATATGCTGAACTAAATCCAACCTAGTGCCAACCAGTTACACATATATGACATCGCAACTACAACAGATGTGCTTCTAAACAGGTGTGCAATAAAGATGGGATTTAGCTTTAACATAAGCACATCCTATGTAATTATACACAATTCACCAAGACCTATTGACCAATATAGCATGTCGACTACTGAAGTGGATTGCCCAAAAGAAATAATCTGGAAAAGAAATATAATCCTTAAATTCAAATACAATTCACACACCTCAAGCTAACACCATTTGAAACAAAAAATTACAGTTCTTTTTAAGGATGGAGTAAAGTAGCTGTTGTACCTTGTGTTATACATTTATAAGATGGCAGGTCTAATATGAAGGATCAAGATTCATTTTGTCTGACATCATGGCATAGCTGCGGAAACTTGTTATATCCAATCAAAATATGTCAAGCCCAATATAAATGCTCAAGACTGCATATAGTTTGATATTATATAGAACTTTGGTTAAAGATGTAGGGTAGCAGCCAAACCTTGTGTACAACCAGTCCATATGTAACACATTTTTATGTATACACTCTGTATTAATTTTCCTTAATAATAATAAAAAACTCTACCAGGAAATGTAAATAATCTAATAGTGACTGAATGTTTGAAAACTATTAACAATATATTTCATTAGTCTTCTATATCAATCCAAAGTTAAGATGTACATATACAAATTTGATTTCAGCTTCATATTTAAAATAATCTCTTCTAAGACTTAAAGTAACAATTTTACTTACGAACAATAACAATTTAATAAACTTAAAAAGACCCTAATTACCACAAACCAGTAATACTTATCTATATAAGTTAATTTGTAATTTAATTAATGCCTTTCGTATAGTTATTTTATCATATTTCTTTTCCAATGCTAACTTTTGGCCTTTTATTTATATTATCACATAATGAAGAGAAAGTTATAGGGAGTTAAGTTATTGTCAAAATAAAGATAAAGTCAATTTTATTTTCATTAATATTTCTCAAGAGTTGTATATAACAAAGACTGTTAAATAATAAAGATTTAATTTAAGTAAGTGTTAAATCAATCTTTCTCCAGAAGAATTAATTTGTTTTAAAAGAATATAAAAAAGATTGAGTTTTAAATAATTAAGATTTAGTTTACAAAAGGTATCTCTCTGAAGCTATTTTTAAAAAACCATTTAGATAAAGTATTTATAAAGTAATGAAAATAAGAGTATATATGGCTGACATCTATGTACACGAATATATATAGACAATTTAGAAAGCTGAGATTATTTTACTTAGAATTTTTAAGCAAGTTGATATTTGTATCATATACATCTCTGAAATTAAAGTTAAAATATATATGTATGCATTTATATAGCAATCCTGTAGATATTTTATATGCTGTACTTGAATTGTACATATATTTACTTCCCCATAATATATATAATTCACATATTTAGTTTGATTTTGTGTAATTTTTCATGGATGATGTTGATTTTACTCCAGGTTTAGAGACATATCTCCCTGGAATAATTTTTCCCATGCTTGAGTTTTAATTTTATATGTAGCTTACTCACATACTGAATTTAATTGATACTCCAAGTTATTAGAGGTTATTTATGTCATTGTACCTTTATTGGTGTAGGATCGAATGCATATTATAGAAGGCTGATTTTGTGATTACCTCCATGTTGTGAATGTTTGAAGTTAAATTATTTTGTTTAATTATTGCTTATTTGTTTAATTTAAGTGAAATATGTAGACGTACACATCATGATGTACCCAACAAAGAGATAAACAGAATCAGATAAACAATATAGTTAAGTAATAGTTTTCGGGGTTGATACTGGATTAAATAATGTTGTTTGGTTGTGTTGCTATTCAAACGCTACCTGGTATCAATAAATGAAATCTATCCAACATATGATGGCAATCTAAGTTTATATATTATAACTGAACAGTTAATAAATTTGCTTTGTTTGTTTGTTTATTAAGACCAATCTTAATGTTTATTTATTGTTGTCTGCTCTTGTCAATTGATGCTGCTAAAAAATCTCCATTCTCTGTGACCTAGAGGCGTTAAACTATCTATTAATAATATTCTGTGACCTAGAGGCATTAAACTATCTATTAATAATATTATGTGGTTGTGTATGTGTCTCTACCCTAAGATCCTCTCCAGTAAACTAATATGATGTCTCTTGAGTAGAAATTCTATACTATAAATCTAGTGGCACATGCAGGTTTTGGATATTGACCATGCCTACAGTGGGGGACTACATCATTTTCAAATAATTAATTCTAAGTACTCTAAAAATAAGATTAAATTCTATTTGCAATTCACTTATAAGTTATTACTAATAAGAGGAAACACAAAAATGACATTAATAATTAAATATTTCAAAAGCAATATTTACAACATATATTCTATAGTTAAAAGTTAATTTCACATCATTAAGTAGTTGATATGCATTGGTAATATGAGAAAAAAAAGGTAAAAGAATTTCAGCAGAGCATCTAAAAAAGCCATGCTAATAATAACTCATAAATACATGCACACTTTTAATTAAAATTTAATCACACTATTTTGATCTATAATTCATAATTAATCTTTTAAGATAAAACTCTAAATATAGTAATAAATATTTCTTTAATAAACATCTTACTAAACTAAACCATGTCTGATTATTTATATAAGTCATCCTATCTGCTAGGCTATATTACTTCCAATTCACACTTTAGAAAAAAAGTTTACTTTCCAGTGATTGTATTACTCTTTGACAATTATATCAGCTTGCTAACAGTACATTAATTATATCTTATTAAACTTTGAGCCAATGAAATACTTCTAAATATATAGTCCCAACTTATTTTATTCGACTCAATATAGAAAACACATTCTTATAACTGTAATCATTCAAGCATCATGCCAATGAAATTAATTTAATTAAAATTTACATAATAAAAGAGATAAATAATTCAAACAAAGAAATGTTTATAAATTCTTTTGCAACTATGATAACAAACTTTAGAAATTAACATTCAACATGTATAATAAAAAAAATCTCATTTAAAATATTATTAGATAAAGCTATTCTATTACATTTTTTTTTCTATTTAAATTTGACACTTTTTTAATCTCAATAAATCTTTCTATTATTACTTAAAAATAATAATGTTGGAAATAAAAAACGCAATTTAAATCTTCAGAAATGAATAATTAATTTCTAATACATATTTTCAGAATACCCATTTTGATAGGTACTTTCAGATACCCATTTTGGTATTATAAAAAGACAATTGCCTCTCCATAATTCAATTTACATGGTCCTATTTTTACTATTTCATTTCTTTAAAGAGCCAAGCAATGTTTAATGGATTTTTTTTTTTTGTAATCAATAACTGAAAATAGTCTCAAACATTCAGTTCTATTTCTGTTTGGTTATTTAGAGGAAATACTGAAAACTGTGTCAAGCGTTGGTGACCTAGTGGTTAGCATAGCTGCCTTTGATATATGAAAAAAAAAAAAAAAATGCTGAAAACTGTAAACCTGCATAAAGTTTTTTATCTCAATTTGATGCTGATGAATATTTGCTGCCATATTTAAATAAATCAGATAAATATATTGTAATGCTAATGTTAATATAAAATGAATGCTTAAAATTATCATTTAAAAACGGTCACTTAAATTTTTTAGCATTTAAATATAAATGGTCTTTTATTTAATGTCACATTAGTCAAATATTATTTTCATTATTAAAAAAAATAAGTCAATAGAAATTTTCTTTTCCATGTGTCAAAGCATCGACCGGGAAGCGAAACCGCAAACCTCGGACAATTGCTTGTAAGGCAACTGTGCTGACACTCGGCCACTAACGCTTAACTAGGTCATAAAAGTTTGTTTCTTTTTAAATCTAATATACAGAATGTATAAATTCAGCATCATCATATATATATACGCACCATACATACTAATGATCAAATTTCAATGTTTGCCTTCTATATATAAAATTAAAAATAATCAATTTAAAATAAAATTGAAATAGACAGCTCACTATAAATAAAAATATTATTTAATACATGAATCCGGCTTTCATTCCTTAATGGAATCTTTTCAATATGTTTTTACACAATCACATGCGATGTGATGTACTATGATCTCTCCTTTCTCGGAGTCAGGAATCTCTCAGCCACTATGTCTAGAGAGACCTGTTAGCCACCTTATTTCCTTTTCCATTCTCTATCCTAAGTTTTTCCCACATTCTTCTCTATCCTGCTCCATCCCATTTCCACAACATTATTTTTGTCCACTCTATGGCCTTTATATCTAAATCCCTCTTATTTTTTTCCAAACCCAGCATAAAAACCAAGAAACCACTTTCTGTATAATCACTTTGTTATTCTCCCACAACTTCAATGTTTGCATCCTTTCGACTTGTACGTTCAATTAACAGATGATAATATTGTCTATGCCTTTTTTACATAAGAATAAATCACCCACATTCCTCCATTTAAATGTATATTCCCTTGTTGCTAACGATCCTGTTCGAGCCTTAAACAGTAAATTACTTTTTTTCCTATTATCATAAATTAACTCGCAGCCAATATTCTGTTTACTTCTATATATATTTAAACTCTTTTTACTTTCCATACTAGTTCTCAATCTCTCCAAATCCCTAATTTTTATTAATGCGTCTATTCTTCTATCTCATTCCTTGCGACTATAACATTCAACAAAGTCTCCTAACACAGTCATCCCATCTTTTGTATAAGTATACTAACATAAAATCTTTATCCAAATCTTCTGCTTACATTACAATAAACATAATTATTAAAATACATTCATTAAATATAATTAGTAAAATATATATGATTAAAATTATTACACACTATATATACAAAAATAATCTTTAAAAATAATAATAATAATAATAATCCCTTCCTTCTATTATAATGCCCATTCCCCCCTTAATTGTATTGGAGTTTTAATCATGTTTACACATTTGTTTAAATTTTCTTGAATATGCAAGGAAAGAAAATGTTATGAGACTTTGTATATTCAAGAACAACAAATGTGTAATCATGGTTAATAAACCAGCTCAATTAGGTGGGAAATGGGTATTATTAGATTATTGAAAACTCTAAAGAGTTATAATTTTAAAAATAGAAGAGATTATTATTATAGTTTTTTTGTGTTTTTTTTTTAGATTATTTGTAAATATATACATATTATGGGGATGGGGGGGGGGACTATAATAAATTTAATAATTTTTATGTTCATATATGTATTTTACTAATTATATTTAATGCATGTATTTTAATAATTATATTTTTATAATAAAAATAATGTCTAATGGGAGGAGTTGCTGTAGGGTAATTGGTCATGTGATTGTGTAAAAAATAAACATCTTGAAAAGATTTCATTAAGGAATGAAAGCCAAAATGATATATTAAATAATATTTTTATTTATAGTGAAGTGTCTATTTCAATTTTGTTTTGAATTGATTATTTTAAATTTTATATAAACACCCGCATATATATCGCAAACAATCACATATCCACAGACTCATCATCTCATTTTCAAAACCTATTGTTTAAAAAAAAAAAAAATTGTAAAATTGAATTCATAAATGTCTCACATGGAGAACCTGAACAAGGATCATCATAAAACATCTCAGCCATTTCTTCTTGCACAATCAATCACATAGTTGCAAACGCAGTGTAACTTTTACACTTGTCACATCATTGCTTATAAATCATTAAATAAATTATTGTTTGAAATGCTTCCAAAAAACAAAGTTAACATCAATGGCAATTCTACTCCATAAAATAAAAACATGATTTAGGAATAAAAGAAAGTGTAAGCCAAGCAAATATTCACATATGCAAAGTCCCACATATATTTCAGTACAATATATATGAATTTTCTCTTTCTCTTACTATATTTGCACAGCATTCCTGTGTGATTTGGCCCAATGATAAAATGATGAGCTCATGAAGTTAAATGTTCCTGGATTGAAAACTCCATTTGTCATTTCCAGTGCTCAGTGTTACATAATCTCCTAAGCAACTAACCATTTAAATATTACAATTTGCCTTTTTTTATAACCATAATTCTATACTTTTATGATAATTATTTTTGTTGATGTTTTAATAGTGCATAAATTTTAAATTAAATTACATCATAATTATGAATAACAAATGAACTTAATTTATAAAATGTTATAAGTAATGCTTAGTTTATTTCAAACTTCAATTGTTCAGTAATACATTAACGATTTTGAATCATTGACAAAATAAGAAAAGCCATCAAATGCTTCATTTATGTTTTTTTTTAAAGAGAGAATTTGGTAAATACATTTTAGATATCTATTCATTCACTTAGATTTGAATATATATAATGTCTAATGTAGTGAATGTGTGTTCTCTCCCAATTTATTATTATTCCTGCTTTTTTCATAACTACATTATTTTATTCTTATGTTAATTATCTTCATGAATATCTTGTTGTGTATAATTTTTAAATTACATTATATCATAGTTATGTGGAATGTAATATATATTGTAATGGAACGTATATGAGGCAGCCCACGATTGGGCAAGCCAAATGTAATGGAACGTATATGAGGCAGCCCACGATTGGGCAAGCCAAATGTAATGGAAACTATATGGTGGCTTACAATTGGATAAGCTAAATATAATGGAACGTCTATTAGGTATTCCATTAAAATTAAAGAATGAAGAAAAACAAAATTATTCCAGTTATATTTAAATAAATTGTTTAAATGCCCTTCCAGCTAGCTATACATAAAACAAATCTAAAATTATGCAAAGCAATGAGATCTATCTTTATAATTTATTTTTAAGGTTGATGTGACTAACTAATCAAATATATATATTAGAAATAATAGGACTTTTACTAAATTCAAATATACACATCTAACTATGTAAATTTATGTACCTCTAAATATATAAATTAATAATAATATGTGTAAGTGACCTACAAACCAAATAATAAATGAAATATGAAATTATCTTTTATTATTTATAAATTCAATTAATTTCATAATAACTTTGGCATTAAAAGAAAATAAGAATAATATAGTATCGCTCTTTTAAATAATTACAAAGGCATTATTTATAAAAACAAATAGTACATCCTTTATTTTATGTTATAGTTCAACTTTAAATAATATTGATGTTTTAAATATAAATACAAAGAATAACTATATGTATATACTTGTAATAAGTATATATAGATTAAATATATAAAGACATATTTTTGCCTAACCATTATAATATATAAATATAACAATTCATATATAACTTCAACCTATAAATTACATTTTAAGATTTTTAAATTATTTAAATATTTATCCTAACATCTGTTATATGTCTAATATTATTATAAAACAAGATGATTAAATTGTCTACTTATAAAATGTTGTATTTTATAATGAAAAATAAAAGTAAATAAAAAAAAATATATCAATCTCAAAATATATTTATATATTATTCATACATATATAAAATTATTAAATACCTTTTAAAGTTCATTTAGATAATTTTCCTGTCAAAAGTTAATTTATTCCATGAGTTCTTTTATCCGTTTACTTTTATTATTAGAATGCATTCTATCGAAAGGCGAAGAAATTATTATATTAAAGAAAATTGTTAATCCTTAGATATATGCATATTTTATCCTTTCAAAATTTCCTTCATTAAAAAAAATAAATAAACAAATTAAAATGTTAAATCCAGCATGTCAATTCCAATTACTTCCAGATTATGATTAAATTGACGATTATACATTTAAGATAGCTATATCAAGTTTCAACTCCAGACGCGACGAAATTTATACATTGAATTTTTTTATTTAGTTGTTCCATTGAAAATTGCCTTGGAATAAATGAAAGCGATGATGCAGCTCCTAGCTGCGATATATTTTTCTTAGCAAGCCATAATTTATGTATTTACCATAAGATATATATGTTATTTCAGTATTTTGAAGAATAGTAAATTTTATAGAACTAAAGTACAACAAAATCTTTATTTTTCAGTTGTTTGTTCTATATCTATTCCAATAATAATATATACTAATAATGGCTTCCTTATTGTTGTTGCTGTTGTTCCATGCGCCAGCAGATGCTATTTTAAAACTCATGTTATATATGTTCTCTTTTAAAACAATTAACATTAAAATAAAAATAAAATATCAAGTATATATATATATAAAATATTAAATTGAAAATTTGACATCTTTAAAAATATACATAAATAATTATTTATTGCATTTAATAATCATTATAAATAAAATAATTTTTTTTATAATCAATAATTTATATGTCCTTATTTATTTCAATAATTAAATGTTTATAACGATGTACTATCAATATATATAAATAAAATAATAACTTCAAATAATAATTATATTTAATAAACATAAAAGAAAAATTTAAATATTTCATATGTAAACATCAACTTAAAGAGATTTTTTTTTTTAATAACAAATGACAATTTAAAAAAATATAATATCGACTTATCGATATTTACAATATATATATATTATAACCTAAAAATCGATAAGACGAATGATAATATCAATCATTAGATATAGTGCCAAACAAGACAATAGATAGCCACATATCCACAACACATAACATCTCAATAAGTATATGATAGATTAAGTGATAATATTGGCTAAGCTCAGAGGATTTCAGAATGCCATATGAACAATAAGGATAAATAACAACAATGAATAAGACATTATTAAAGCAAATGCAACATTTAGTAAAATTTAAGAGGAGGAAACTTCTCATACTCTTATGAATTCTATAACAGATCTTATTATTAGAAGCATGCATCATTAAAGGGTTAGGTTATATTAAAAATTCTCCATCTCCTTCAATCATAACACATCTAACAACATCTTACCACCATGATCAGATCTACAATTAAACTATTTTCATAAAAACAAAAGCATATCTTATTATGTTTTACCACAGTGATGTTTCTTAAAACAAATTTTTGCTTTGCATTAAAATAATTTCTTTAACACTCTTCTGTAATTAATATCACAGGATTCTTTTAAATAATAGTTTAATTAATGTGAGCTTTATCCTTATTAGACAAAGAATGAGATCCTTAGTAATAACATAATGAGATATACTCTTATCCTTAAGATAATATCTCCCCAAGTAATAATAATAATTTTAATTATTAAAAATAAACATGATACACTCTTAATTTAGCATAAAATAATTTACTAGGAAAGCATTCCGATATAATGGGTGAATAAGGGATTTTATGGCCACTCAGAATACCATACTAATACATCTTATACAACTACTTTTGAACTTAAATTAAACAATTCCACCATTTAAATTTACGATGATGAATCAAAAACAATTTTCTGAAAGAATGAATAGGATTTCATTACAAAATCAGTGATCTTTTAATAAATAAAATTGATAATAACCATAAAAACATTATATGATAACCATTTCATATGCTTACGCAAACTATTAATAACAATAGCAAACTTTCCATATAGTAGTCCCACCAAGTACAAGCCTTTTTAATCAATGGATGCAAGAAGGTTTGTGCATAAAATCCCTATTTAGAGCCTACTCATTCAATATCCCAAAATAGTTTCTAGATTGTAGCTTTTATCAATGAGGAGCCTTGGATTACTGCACCTAGATCTTAGATTCTAACACACCCCTCCAGCAATCACCTTTTACCCATTTGGTTAAGATCTAGATACAGTCCTCTCAAATCCAAGACCCCTCACTAATGAAAGCCATGAACTAGAAACTAGGGTATTGGATGAGTAGACTAGATAGACATTCCTGCATCCATTGGTTACAAAGACTTGCGCTTGATGGCACACACTACTATATGAAGAGTTTGATAATAGTGATCCTTTAATAATGAGTAAATAAAATAATCTATTTCTTAGATGTTTTCTCTACATTTGAGATACAATTTTAATAAAGTGGCTCTCATGTCAAATAAGATATGTTCATATACTCTCAATACATCCAATTAAGAAAAAAATTATAATAAACTTAATAATATTCAGATTTCTGAATAATATATATGTGAATAATGATAAATACTCAAAAAGAAAATTAACAATAAAATAACTTTATTTTTGACAAAAAAAGACACTTAAAAGCTTTGATATCTTCCAATATTATCAGAGTAAATTGTTTAAATACTCAATTGTACAATCCATTACAAGGAAAATTATAGCTGTATATTTTAGAGATGAATAAATGAAAATAAAATAAATAATAAAAAAGAATCATTATTCACTGGTTAATGAAACTTTCTGCAAGATTAGTATTATCATAATTTCTCAATTTTACAGCACAATTATTCCATTATATTATCACCTATAAATGTATTTAATACCTTTTAAATATCATCAACCCAATGGTGAAATAACAAATAACTGTTTAATAAGATATATATATATATCATTTATTGAAGCCCACTATAGAACATTAATTTCTAATTTGAATGCTTATCGGGTTTACACCCTGAAATACTGGCAAAAGACAACAAACAAGATCTACACATCAAATCAATAACAACCTACACTCTGATTAACCAAGAGTGCAACAGAAAGTAAGATGACATTCATCAGCACTAACAAAATATATCAATTGCAAGGATAAAGTCATAGTGGTACACTACACATGGCTTTCACAAAAATACATTATAAATAAATCCATATTTGGAATAATAAGGCAAAGCAAACAGCAAGTAATGGTAGGAAAAAGAAAGAAGCAACTGCATCTGGGCAATATATAAGCTATGACCTTATCTCTAGACCTATAATAATAAGAATGAACTATCAAACGTGCAATAAAAATATTTACCTTAAATAAACATTCTACGCTTAAATATGAGACAAAGAATAATATAATTCACAGAAAATATCATGATATAAGAAAAAAGAAATGCTATAATCTCTTTAAAACACTGGCAAGATAGGAATATATGTCAAAAACAAGAAAGATTAATATCACAATCTCTTAAATAACACAACAACAAACTAATGTGTAAAACTGATAATGTAAATAATTATTGCCAAATATAGCTTAATAAAATAAATTATGCATAAAAATAAGCAATAAAATATATATCAACTTATATTATGTTTATCATTAGCATATACATTCAAATAAATAACTTTATAAAAAGGAAATCCAATCTAACACTTTTAAAATACAATATGATAAAATTAGAAACATTCTGAGAACTTTTGGATAAATGCAGCCTATAACAATACATAAAATTATACTAAATAGCAATGCATAAAATAAAATAAAATATATAGTATGATACAGTGTTATAAATATTGAGACTTAGCAAATAAAAATAAAAACAAGTCTTTCATCATTCAACAAGATAAGTCACTGTAAATGTGATTCTGAAATCACTGAAGATTTCTCCAACTTATTTACATACAGCAAAATTCAAATTGCATGTAAAGTACTTTAACATGAACAAAGCAATAAATTTCCATGTAAACATTAGCACAAGAACATATTGTCATTTAACTTTTGCAAAATATATTTCAAAATAAACACAAAGAACAATGCATCTTTAATTTATCATACAATATTAAATTAATTTCTTATTATCATTTTATTTTGCACATATTAATGATAAAATTGAAGAGTATTTATTCCTTTGAGAAATAATATACTCCATAGTAGAGCAGATTCTTGGCTAATAATAATGACAAGAGAAAAGCAGACATTTATAATGAAACAGATAAGTTTATAATACTTAAATAAAATTAATTTATGAGCATTCATGTTCAAATTATCTGCAATGCAACTTATTATAGTTATTGTAGAGAAAAGCAAATAATTTAAAGATGATAATAATAATAAATATGAATACATTGTTCATTAATATCCAGAAATATTATCTTTCAATTGTATAGCATAAGTGAATAAGCTTCTATAAAAAACAAGGAAGTCAATAAATTTAATTTTATTAATTAAAGAAAATATTTTTCTGTACTTTTGTTGAATTAAATACAATAATGGTATTCAGCAAGCAGATGCTTCCACCCTGCCGATACCAATAGTAGAAAATGTTGTTTAAATGTAATAATATTTAAAATAATTCATTTTGTTAAATAAATGAATATTATTCTTTTTAAAATCAATCAAATGTACATTATAATAGTTTTAAAAAGTTATTCATTTTTAATGTATATTTAAAATACATTTAATAATTCAAAAAAATATCAGTTTAAACTAAATAACATATTTACTTATCAGAGCAGAATTAAATTTAATTAACACACTTATAAATTTCTTATATTATAACACAGATTCTGCAATTAGGAATTAATAGTCTATTATTTCAAATGATAAATCTAAAAAAAAACCTCCTCTCAAAGTATGAACTTTTTAAGCAAAAGTATTTTTCTCTTAAATAAAAACTGTTTAAAAATGTTTAAATAGACTAAAATTTTTAGCAGACTTAATATTTCCAGATAGAATAAATTGAATTTATAATATTGTCTATTTTTAACAAGTAAATTAGAATTAATAAAAGTTTTAATGCAATAGTTATGCAGAAATCCATCAAAATAGATGACATACAAAAATATTTAATTCTTATTAAATATTTTGTTGACCTTTCCACTGTTTCCTTGCAATGTAAATTTGAAGTACTGGTAGTTTTCATTTAAATCTTTTGAGCCTGAACAAAATTATTTAGCAATTTATATTTTAATTTTTAAAATAAACAAAAATTTATTAAAGGCAATTAAACCTTAATAAAATGTAACAATTAAATGAATATGAAAGTAACTGAAAAACAAGTATACAAGTGTGAGTTAGTTCTATTTATAAGCTAGGTCATGTGATTATTGTTTTTAATGAATGAAATCGACATCCAGTCTATTCACTTTTGACTTGCAATTATTAAACTTTACAAATTAATTAGTATCTTGGAAAAAATTACTAAAAATAAACTAATTTACATGTTCATCTAGACATTAATTAATTATTATAACTTTAAAATGAATTATTTAGAAAAACTAAGCATGTATTAAAATAAAATAAAATATCACATAACATATTACATTATTCCAAATATAATATTATTTTACATTATTCTATTAAGTATATTTACATTCTTTAACTTATTTAAGTTCCAAGAACATTTTTAAATAATACTTTTTTAAAATAAAGGCTTTTAAAAATAATTTTTTAACATTAAACTAATGAGAAAGTTAAGATAAAATTTACACCCCATGCATTTTCACATTCTAATACATTTTTTTACTTAAAATAGATAACTAGTCTTGCATTGGTGATCAAGAAGTCAGCGCGACTGCCTTGCACTTGCAGACAGTTGCCCGGGTTGCGGGTTCGCATCCTGGCCGATGCTATGACACTTTTAAAAAAAAATAGATAACTAAATTAATAAAATTTAATTATTTATTTTCTCCAATTAACTAGTTTAAAATTATTTAATTAAACTATTTTTTTATCACAATTATCATTAGATAAGGCATATTTATTAACAAATTGTTTACATAAAATGCACCTTTACTATCAAAAAAATTTAAATACTAATAACTTAATGTTAAAGATTTAAATTTGTTTTTACATTTTAACTCTAATATTCATTTTTAACACATTAATAGTTAAATTAAAATAGTTTCACTTTTAATATTTTTTTTAAAATTAACTTATTAACTTTTCAGGGTAATGATATCCCTAAAACTAAGCATTTTTAAATCATACACAATTACTTATGACTTCAAAGCATTACATGTGTACTATTAAAATAACTTTTAATATTATTAAAAATTATAATAGTTATTATAAATTAGCTCAAAGAATACATCAACATGTAAATATTAAAAAATAATACAGTTGATTTACTACAAAAAAATTAAACTATGGGGGAAAATTTTTTAATACTGAACAACTATATAACTAAATATTTAGCTTTATGAACAAAGTTAAAGATCATAATACATATTATATTGGAAATTTGAAAGGACTACTTTTCAATATATCTTTAGTTAAATAATCTTCATACAACAATATAAAAACTGATAATAATGATAATGATTGAACCTTAAAATGGATTATATTTTCCAATCCCCTCCTCAAAATCAACATCAGGAATTTGAAATAAGCTTTACCACTCAAAAATAATTTGTTTTAATTGAAATAATGAAAAAGTCATGGTTTTTGTAGCCTTTATCTAAATGCCATCTTTTCATATGAGCCATCTTTTCATATGAAAAGAAAAAAATGTTGAATGAACCAATTTCTACCATTCCTATTTTCCCAATACCTGATCAATATTTGGCATTTTCTTAGTGTTAAGCATTCTCTCTAAACTTTTTTATAGATGCAGAAATGATAAGTGCTAGTGGGACATGGCACTGTCAATTTTAATTTTAGAAAATAGTTTATTTATAAGATATGATTAACTTACAATCACACACACAAATATATATATATATGATAATAAATTCATAAAATTTAACAACCATACAAAACTAAATAAAATACTTTAGTTGTTAATGTAAAAAAAATATAATAAATTACTATAAATGATTTTGAACTCGTTAAAGCAAGGTCTTTTCTCTCTTTCTTTTTTTTAAAAAAAGTCTAACCATCATATAGTACCTTTAGCTAGCTTTTATATTCAAAATATTTATACTTTCCTTGATAATTCTGCAGTATGAAAACATCTAAAGGTATTTATTTTTTAATTTATATAATTACTTAGCTGGCAAGTAATTCTTTTCAATTTTCTTTACATAAGCAATCACTCACCAAACGTTAATGAAGAGACACATATTCATCATAAACACATGATTTTATTTAATCCAGGTGTTATATTTTACAAATGGAGTTCAAAGAAGGTTCTAAGAGATGGCTGCATAATTTATGGTGGAGGCAGTGCACATGTAGATTTTTAGAAGTGTATTTTCTGTGGCTGTTTCAACAAATAGTAGATCATAAATCAAGAATTTCTATTTCTGGTAATTTATATTTAATATATCATTTCTTTCCAGAACAGCCATGTATACCTTAATCTTCTATTATAATTCACAAAGCAAAAAATTTCTCCTAAATTTAATATTGTTTACATGGACAGTTTTTTTTATCTAGCTCTTTTCTAATTAAAGCTAGGCTGTTTACCTTTTTTTAAAAAAAATAGCCCCCAAAAAAGAATATGCTCTTTTCTTTCACTTAATCATTTTTTCCAATATTTTTTTTATCTTAATATTTTTTGTTTTTAATCAAAATTACATAACAGAATATCACTAATTTTTTTTCTTTACTTTTTTTAGTTTAATAAGGATTATATATAAGATTTATAGATTCATTTTTGTTATCTACAAATCTAATCAAATTTGTACTTTTTATTTAAAAAAAAACATATAGATAAATAACTTACATTAATTTTAAGATATTTTGGGTTTTTTTTTCTTAATTAAAACACCATAACATTAATTAAATTCTTTTATTAACATTTATTTTAATAAGGTCTTATAAATTTTACTTATTTATTTGTTTATTTAATCTATGTAAGGTGTTTTTATATACTTTACCTTAATCATTATATGTCCCTTTTAATCAATTATTATTAATTTTAAAACAATTTTGAATACCCCATTACGGTTTATTATATCATCTATGTACTGCTGACTGCCACCTTTTCAGATTTCTATTCTAGCACTACAATAACAAAAACTTTCATGGTTATATGATGAAAATAAAATATTTTTTAAAATGTAGCATGTAATCTCTATGCAGAAAACTAATACTTGGTATGACCCAAAAAATATTTTCTCACATATATAAATATATAAGGTTTGATATTATCCATGGATTCAATTATTCACACAAAGGCTTTGAATTAAATGGCAACAGATCCAAATGGATTACTATATTTAAAAAGTTTTATTATTGATTTAGTTAAAACTTTAATTGCAAAAAATACACTTTATTTTACATTGATTTTAAAGAAACATTTATCTCAGAAAAATTAATCCTGTTAAATGTTTAATGATATGTTGCTAATAATATATTTAAAGCAAAGTAACTACAGCAATTTAGATTAAGTGGATAGTAAATTTAAATATTTGTTTCTGATATTTATTAAAGGTGTGTGTTTTGAAGAATCTATTATGCTGATATTTTATTGAGTATTTAAAAAAGTCAGGTAGATATTTAAATAATTAGTTACTATTTTTAAATATAAATTATTTACTTAATTTTATGCAAAAAAACAATAATAAAAAAAGTTATTAATAAAATTATTCAAAGTAAATTAGATTTAAATTTAAAATAAATTGTAATATCAGAGTGTATAAATTGAACTTCTGACATAATTCATGAATAATTAATTAATTAATTTTAAAAAAAAAAAAAAAGTTATAAAACAACATTGTAATTAGATCATCCATATTCAGTATTCTGATAAATGTATTTCAAAAATATTCTGAAAAACCTGCAAAATTTGTTTCTTTTAATGGGTTTAAAAATTTGAAAATCTTCCTCCATTATTTCAATCAATATTGAACTACAATTTATTTCAATGGAACAAGTGTTTATTTGAGAATCAAGTCAATCATGAGAGGTCCCATTCTTTTTAGCTGATAGTCATACTCTGGAGATTTTGTTAGATAAGTTATTTTAGCATAGAGATATTTAATAATTAAAACCTATATATTTTCTTTTATATCATTGCATTTACTCTAAAAAATATTAAAAAATCATTTATAGCTAACAATTTACTCCTAGCTTCCCTACTTGTGATATATTACAACAATAATTAAATTTATCAAATATTAATCAATTTATACATTAACTTATGTTATATTTTGCTGCTAGATGAATGACATTATATTTGAAACATCTGTTACCTTTTAATAATAATTGTGATGAGAATATTATCCATTATCATTTTTATGGGCCAATGTATTGACTGGTTTGTTAATTGTCAGTTCAGTGATAATTTTAATTATTTATATGAGATAACATAAAGGATGTTTATGTTATGCAATATTAAACGTGAGAGAATATTTACTTACATATTCACAACACAGAAAAAAAATGTACATCATACTTCAGGGGTTTAATGTTTGATGATATTCTTATGAATAACTTTCATTGAAATTACTTGGGGAGGGAGGAGTATAACACAAAAAAAGATGAAAATACAATTAATTTTAAAAGTGTGCATCTCACTAAAAATATAAAATTATTGAAAAATATAACCGGATTTCAATTCATTATTAATAAAACCATGGAAGAAAAACAGTGTGAAGATTGAAAATGTATCAGACAGAGTAACTAGATTAATTATTTAACTTAATGGAAAATGCAACAGAAAATGCCTAAATTCTACTTCTGATAAAATGAACTTTACTGTAAAGCTGTGATATATGCTCTATTAATATACATACTTCAATTATATGCAATCCAAAAAAAGTTTAAATAAACAAAAAATATGAACAAACAAAAAAAAAACACTAACACTTGTAATTTTATGATACAACAGCAGCCATTTCTCTGTCTTGGAGCACCACAAGCAATCATATTTTAAAAAAATATTAAAATTCATAAATTTAATGTTTTACAATATGAATGCAGCCATTTATCTATTTCAGAGTATCATACACAATCATATTTAGAAACAAAAAATACAATAAAATTCATAAATTTAATACATTTTACGATATAGCAGCAGCAATTTTTCTTTGTCAGAGTATCATCTTCAATCATATCAAATTAATAAAATTTTATAAGATTATGTTGCAAGCACATTTTTTCACTTTGATATATTACAATATTTTATGCAATAAAATATTTTCTAAGTGTAAAGCTAAAACTTTTACAAAATTTTAAAAATTTTGTAAAGTATTTTTTTAAAATAATAAAATGAAAATTATCAAATGTTTTTCTATTGCATCAGAAAACTTAAAGTTTGAAGAATTTACCAAAAATCTGAGATGAGTAATAGCAAGTAGGGGTCTCTATATAGATTCTAAATTAATAGATGTAAAACATCAAAATAACTTGAGAGTCTGTATTCCATTGAAAATGAGGCTGATATTTCTTTCCCTATAATTTACTTAATTGCAATGAAAATCTGATATTTTGCTATTTATTTTATTTAAAAAAAATGGAGATATGATACAATATATATATATTTTTAGTTTTTTGAATGAAAATAAATGAGTCAATATACACAATTAATACATTTTCTGTGTAAAATGCTCTCTCAATTTATTATTAATAACAATATTATTAGTTTTTTAAATTTTGTTTATACTATAATCTTATTTTATATATGCATACTATATATTAAAGTGTGTATACTGTATAAAGGTGTGCATTGAAAAATAGTGTATATGTGCAGTTCAGTACACAATACCTATTCTATTGTAATGAAACATCAACAAAATGTGAGCTATTATATGATATTATATGTGAGGTGGACATGGAATTAAATAAAATAGATAACACGGCTCCATTGTGTATATAAATGCAGAATGCTTTGAGACAGATTAAATGTTTTAAAATTTTCATGGAAGATGTTAAGTATTAAAAAATAATGTTACAACAGATAAATTTGGAAATAGCTAAAAAAAAAAAAAGTGAAGTATCCGATTTATAACATTTATGAAAAAAAAAAAACGAATTTTCTTTCTGAAAAAAAAGACCAAAAAAGAAAACGTATATATATGCATCTGAATGAAGAAACAATAAAGTGGAATTAATTTTGAATAATGAATTTAAGCTAAAATTTTAATTACTTTATTAAAAAAAAATATGTACATGTTACAGTTACAAAAGTAAAAAATTAAAAAACAAATTTTCTACAAAGACAAGACATATTTAAAAAAAATTAAATATAAAAATATTTAAAAAAAAAAAATTAATATGAAATGAATGTAAGGAATTCTGTTAAAGAAATATGGGCAAAAAATTAACATAATATAATTGTGAAATAGCAATGGAAAACAAAATCTTAAAGAAATAAATCAACTTGTTATATTGGAGAAAATTGGATATTTTTGAGTTTTCCCAAAAACCAAGATGGCATCCCATATTTTTGACAAATCTACAGTTTCAGAGGCCCCCAAGAAATGTTTACAAGTAGTATTTTAATTTTTACATTTTATTTTTTATTACTATTATTTTGAAAAAAAAAAATCATTGTGGAAAAATTAATTACAATATTTACACTTTACTTTCTTTCTTTCTTTTTTTTTGTTTAATTTATTAACAGCAAAATGAAAAATATATATAAATACAATATTTACACTTTATTCATGTTGACAGCATGCAATAATATTGTGACCATTAATGCACATTTATCAGGAGGGCAGGATCCTGTATCTTTGAAAATAGTCCACTGCAACACATTTTGTGACAGGAAGGTCCCAAAATTTTATCATTATGACAATTTACTAAAAAATTGCTGACAAAAATAATCACACTGAATTGAACTAATGTATGACAATGTTAAGAGCATCTTATCACTTCCCACATTATAATATAAATTTAAAAAAATTGAAATAAAGCTTCTCAATGAAATTTATTGGAATTTATTCCTTTTTTTTTTTTAATTTAATAATCATTTTATTAATTTTGTTTTACTTTAACAACTAACACATCTTCACAGATTATAGGCTCTTGAAACTGTATATTTATGAAAAATATGGGCTGCCATCTTCGTTTACAGGAAAAGTCATAAATACCTAAAATTGTTTAAGCAATAAAATAATGGTGCAATTATTAAACAGGAATAATATTATGAAGCATGTAAAAAAAAAAGAACCAATAAAGTAACATGCATTATATATAAATAAAGTGAAAAAAGCAATCAAATCTATGAATTAAAATAAAAACTGGAAAATGATAGAATCATTTTTTTATTATTGCAAGTAAGCAAAAAATTGTTTGATTAAGTTATATACAAAATATCTAAATGATAAGAATACATCAAATGAAAAAAAAAAAGCAATAACGATAATGATATTTAAAAGATGAAAAAAAATTATGGATGACAGATCTATCAATTACATAAGATATTTATAAAATTTCTTACAAATCTTTATAAAAAAAATTTTATGCTCAAGACAATCAAAAGAACAAGCTGCTTTTAAAAGTGGTTAAAGCACAGTAAACCACAAACAAGTATTAAAAGAAGTTATATTTAAAAAAAACAATAAATAAAAGTTACTATTTTATACTAGAATTTGTAGATTATGAAATAAATGGCATTAAATATTGTATCTATTCTACTATGATTAAAGTTTTGGAACTTAATAACATAGAATCGTAATAAAGAAATTCTCAAAAATTCTTATTAAAATGAAACTTTACTAATGAAGTGGCATGATAATTGTGAAAAAATTAACTTTGATAAAGAATTATAGAATCATGATTCTATCTCTTTAAAACTTTTACAGCAGTTTTATGAGAAATATTTTATAAATTTAAATAGAAAGTAAAGAGAGTAAAACTAAAGATTATTTAAATCAGTTTGATTTTAAGATAATCAATGTGATTTTACAAATAGTGCTCACAACTGCACAGAAAATTAACAAGCTATCTGATGAAAGCTTTTTCCCCCTAAGATAAACTCAATAAATGTTGAATAGGTCTTCACAAAAAGAGAAAATAATGATAGATAGCAATATGCTTAAACAACAATAATAATAAGTATAAATAATTTACATGAATTAATAATAAACTATTTATTTTATATAGCACGCGATGTTTATAAACTGTAATATTAATAATCAGCATTAAGCTATTGTACATGCGCTTTGTAGATTATTAATAATAATAATTAATAATTAATTAATTAATAATGTAAATGAAAATTTAATGGATAAAATTACTCATCTTATTAAAATCAAATGAAATGCCTTTGATAGAAATAAATGGAATTTAACACTTACTCTTTTAATAAAAGAGTAGTATATAGACTGGAGATGATAAAACAAAGTATGGAGAGATGTATGTTAGGATTAATTAAAATCAAAAGTAAAATATATGGCTAAAAAATTTTAAATGAAATAGATTAGGTTGAAACTCCATTTCAATTGCTGCTTAACAATGAATGAATAAACTATAAATGGAATGATGCACAAAAGGGAGGCTATAAATCAAATGTATTGAAATAAGCATGAAGAAAATTTGTCATGAAATGGATCAAACATGGTTAGTAATAATGACAGAATGGTTCGATAGATTGGATATGGATTAATTACTTGAAAAAAAAATCCTGAGTTAATTGTACTCTTTATTCAAGACTTGAATTTCAGGTCAAGATCTTTCAAATCATTGAAATAACCATTATACCATGAGAATTATTTTTTTAAAAAAAAAAACAGGTTCCTTAATTAAAATAAATAAAAATCATGGATTGCTAGATATGTGATTTGGAAAATAAAAAAAATAAAAATTAACGGAAACACAGAAAAGGTTCAAAAAAGAAATAGATAAAGTGAGACAAAATAAAAAATATATAATTTAGAAAGATTTGGTTTATGATGAGATTAAATAAATCAGTTTGGAAGAAAAGGCAGCCAATAAGATAGTTGTTAAAGCACAACATGTATAAAATTAATGTAAAAAAAGTATGATGATTTTTTATGATAAAAGATAAAATTCAAAAATAAAAAATCTGGAAAAAATATATATAAATAAAGTGGATAAAAACAAAATAACTGAGAAATAATAGAAAATGAGATTGTAGGAATTACAAATGATATAAAAAATAAAACAAAGAGAAATTACTAAATTTCAATATAAATTTTGAAAAAAGATGTGAATATAAAAATGTAAAGATTTAAAAAAGATATAAAAATAAAAGCACTGGCCATGAGTAGTTTTATTGTCTTTGTTTATTTTTGTTTAGCAAATCTAAGTGAAAATATTCAAAAATAATTAATTCACTTGTAAATGAAATAAATTTTTTATTTAAATATGATGAAAAATCCATATCTATGTCATTTGATTCTAAGTCTTATGGTAAATTCTGCTTTTAACCCATACATATATGTTATTAACATGTAAATATAATGTATACTTATAATTTTAAAATTATATACATCAAGATATCAACAAATTTTTTTAAAAAAAATAATGCAGTTTTAATATATAAGTAAGATTGAACTTAAAACTGTGAGAATATTATCTCAAAAAAATTACTTATTGTGCTCTTCTTTTTATATACTTCTGGCACGGTTCCTCGAAAACGTTCAGCCAAATTTATTACTAACTATATTTTTTTCTCTAATAATTTACAATTAAGTATTTTCATTATTACAAATAAGGAGAAATTAAAACCACATTTATACTTCTTGTGGTAAAAATTCATTATGATGATGATAAAATGCGAAAAGTAATGTTAAATTGGTAAATTACAAATATATAGGATTTATCAAACAGCAACATTTATTTTTTGTAATATTTAATGAGTAGTGACTTTACAATATGAATTAGGAAATGGAAATTATGATAGTAGCAAAAAGCCATGACTAAATAAAGCTATGAAGGCTTTATTTTTAAATTCATACTGATTTGTGAATTTATACAACTGTTCCTTACTTGCAGCGAATAGCTTAGTCATTCTTCTGGAATGGAATCTGTTCATTTTCATATAATCAGACTATTCTAATGCACTGTTACCCAAACCAATCTTTATATTTTTATTCTCCATATATAAATTCACTAAATACTTATCAAACCTCATGGATATAACTTTAACAGTTTAAAAAAGGAATAATCTTAATATAAATTCCTTTTTCTTTTACTATTTCATAAACTATTGATTCATTCTAATAAATAAATGACCAATTTCATTATGTGATTATTTTTCTTTCAGAATTAAGTCAACTGGTTCTATTTGCTCACAAAAAGAAAATACTTCATATCTTCTCTTAGGCTCACAAATTATTATTATCACTAATTAAGTGTTTTGAATCCATTGTAAAAAAACTTGTAAATTTTTAAAGCTTAGCAGAGTAATATATTGTAACATGAATGGTGACTTCTCAAAAATGGCAAGAATGCTGCAAGACAAAAAAATGACTATTGCTATACAAGCAAATAATACAAATTCATACAATTTACAATCAATATTTTTTTATGAATTTTTAATTTTTTAATTTCTTATTTTTTTTTTTTTAATGTGGATTAATGAATTTATGTATTTTGAATTAACATATGGGTTATCAAAATTTATTTCAGAAAACTCAGTTTTCAAAGCAAAAAAAATTATTAACAAATAGTATATTAAAATAAATATATATTTCAATAAAATACTCTTTTACTTATTTATTATAATAAAATAATTTTTAATCATAATGCAGTGATAGATAATGGATTTACAGGGAGATTCCTAGATGATTCTCAACTAAATAATTTTAAAAAAAAACTTAGTTCATGTAATTAAATGAAATTGTTGTGCTCAACTAGATATGTGAATATTTAAATGTCATATGCCTTTTCAAGCAATTAACCATAAAATTATTCATTTTTAATACAATAGTATTTGAAATTTTATTTTACTCTTTAAAATATTTGTTTTTAAAATGCTGCTTTGTTATTATTTATAAAACCTACTACATTTATACATTCTACAAGTCTATGCATAAATATACTATTTTTCTTAATTTCTTGTAAAAAAAAATTATGTGAAAGCTTACTCAATGATTTAAACTAGCACAATGACTCACACAGCATTGTAATGTTTTGGCAGACAGCTTGTAAAAGATTGCTGACTTCTGAAAGAGTATTAGCAAACCTGAATAGCAAATTGTGAAAAAAATTAGAAAACTAGAATGGTTTGTAATATATTTAATATTAAAACAAAATAGAATATGTCATTTCTACAAAGTAGAAAAATTAAATGAAATAGAAAATTTTAGAACTATTTAAGTTTTGAATTATTTTCATGTCATATAATAGTATTAAAGCAATTTGCAATTAACTTTATATTTTATTGTAGCAAACTGGTATATTGTTGTTTTTTTGTCTTGAATTTATGCATTTCAATACATAAAGAGTTCTTTTTTATTTTATGAAACAGTTTTTAAATTGAAATGCTAGAATAAATTGTTAAGGGATGGCAACCAATGATTGATGATAATCAAATATTACTTGATCATAGGATCATATTACTCAACTTCCCTTAATCAAAAAAGTGATAGACAATTCGGCCGAGTGGTTAGCACGGCTGCCTTACAAGCAGTTGTCCTGGGTTCGTGGGTTCACTTCCCTGGCCGATGCTTTGACACATGAAAAAAAAAATCTAAAAAAAATCTGGAAGTTGGATAATTTATAATAGTTTCTTTAAAAGAAAATTTATAAAAATAAAATAGTAATACAAATCTAAAAAAAATAGTTAATTCGATAAAATTTGTATAAAATATAATTATTTTTATTCTTTCATAATACAAAAATAATTTTCTAAATTTCTTAAATATATGCACTTTATATTTAAGTTCTCTATCCAAAATGCATAATGTGTTGTTATTTAACAGTGTTCTTTTAATCAAATTGCTTAATTAGTTTGTAGTGCAATACAAATAATTTCTATACTGTTGGCTTATTTTTCAATTCTTTTAACTATTAACTCAAGAATTCTTTTACCACTATGTAATAATTAAAAAAAGTTCGATAAAAAAACAAAACTAATGGCTTTATTGCTCAGGAGTTCATAAGAAGTTTGAGTACCAGAACTACGAGCAGGAGAATCTAATCTTGGAATCACGGATCCCAAGTCGGAACCGCTATTGTTGTGCCAAACCACTCAGGGCATTAGTTCAATGTATATATAGTAGAATTAATAGAGTAACCTCTCCTCAGGCTATGAATAAATAACATTTTGTTGGCAAAGATAAGCTTATGAACATCAAAAGTTTAAAGTATAATTAGATACATTCTATTTTTGATTTTTATCAACAGAATATTATATACTCATAGCCTGAGAGGAGAGTTATTTCCTCCATAAATTATTGTGCTTATACAATATAGTGAAAATATAAAAACCGAGGAACTACTTATAGTATTTACATTTGAAATACAGTTTAATAGGCATTATTAGAACATTATATTTGTTCCGTTATTTATTTATAGGTTCTTTCTCTTTTTTTATCCTCACTATAAAAACTGTTGACCAGCATGATTTTATTCTAATGACATCCTATCCAGGTTTTTTTTTTTTGTTTTGTTTTTTAATAAACCAATTCTTAAAAAGATAAGCATATATACAACAGGCAAAGTATTTGTATCACAATTTTTAATTTTGATCACAGAAATCTTCACTTTAAGCTATAAATATAATGATATTAGGTTATTACTGATTATATATATTTCTACATTAATACCCACACTAAAGCAAAAAGCATTAGAAATTTATTATGGAGACAAATTTAAGAATAAAATTGCATACAACCACAGCAGTAATAAAACAATAGATAAATAGCTTAAGAAAATGGTTAATTTTTCAAAAAAAGCCGAAATTAAAAAAAAAGCATAAATAAATATAGATTAGATGTCATGTCTAATATAACTAATACCATTGTAGACAAGCAACATAAATTAATCAAATATTTATAAAATAATATCTCTAAATTTGAAGACAGTAATTTAAAAAGAACAAAATATGATTGAATGCAGATAGTATAAGGTAGGGGTCGGCAACCTATGGCACACGTGCCAAGGATGACTCGCAGAACGATTATCAATGGTACTCTGATTGAATTGAAATAGTAAAAAAAATATATTTTAATTCACGTGTTTTGCATAAGCAACTCACATGTAAATAAAAACCATGATTCAGTTTAATTTACTAATTAATTTGTATAATAAACGTATATTAGATCTTTGCTATTTTCAATAAAGATAAGTAGGATGGAATTTTTTTTTACTACCAGGGAGGATTCATTTTGCCTGGATTTTTTTTTTTTGACGGTCAATTGATCTTTGACACTTTTGTTTGCAACTGCGTGTTTAGAATAAATTTATATTCAGACAAAATATTATTCAATTAATTCATTTAAAAAACTTCCATTCATAATTGTATAATAAGTTTTGGTGCATTTGCTTGAAAAAAAATGTTTATAATTAGTGAAATTCGGGTTAATGCGTGAAGGAAGTCCGCAAATATATGAGACTCAAAGAAGTTAAAAATTATTATTTTTTTAAATGTCTACTATGTAATTAAAACAAATTTCTCATAGAGAAAATTTCCGAATGTCCAATTTTAAAGAATAGAAGAATATATGATAAACTTCCAATTTCGAGATGATTTTTTATATCACAAAAATGAGTTTCTTTGAAACATTTTTTTGTTAGAGTTCATTAATCAGCTCTTTGCCTATTCTGAATTACAGTATATTAATCGGCAATTTTGTAAACAATACACTTTTTTTAAAGCGCCTATGACAGGGGCGGGCAATTGTTCTGGCTCGGGGGCCACATAGGTTGGTGGAGGGTCACATCGGGGGCCACTTTGTGGAAGTGAAGGTTAGTGGAGGGCCGCACCTTTTTTCATCACACAATAAACACACTGCTTTATTCCCTGTATTACCAAAGAAATATTTGTTTGACCAGTCTTCATTAAACACATAACATTCATTACCGATTTTACATTTTTTCAGAGGGTTCATGGTTTCACTAAAGTTGGAAATGTATATATTGCAACGACAAAATTGAAATTAACCAGATCAACTGGAAAAGCACTGCACATTGTATCTAGCCTGCACATGTGTATTGATGTGGCTATCCTAGTGGAAAATACGAGATGAATATTCGGTCACACATGGGAAGGAAATCTCAGTCCAAGGTGGATTTTTCTGATTGTCTTAGTGGGCCGCATAAAAACTCTTAGCGGGTCGGATGTGGCCCTCAGGCTGCTATTTGCCCACCCCTGTCCTATGAGATGAATTTCTCTATGCCAAAGGAAAATTTAAGCATGACTTTCAAATGCAATATGATTTAATAAAACATACTTTTCACATATAAATCTATGTATTTTAAAATATTGAATGACCAATAATATAAGATCTGGTTATAATGGCGTCCAAAGTATATAATATATAATTTTGAAGCCCATTATAACTGGAACAATTTTGATACTATCTTTAGATTGGTAGAATCATGTTGGTATGCTGAACAACATTCTAACATAAGTTTGGCATGACACCACTAAAATATTGCCAACCCTTGGTATAAAGAATGAAGCTTGTTCTAATTGAAAAAAAAAAAGGCATTTAAGAAATGAAAGTAATGCATTGGACACAGATAGTGGAGAGTCCCAAATACTGTTTAACTAACTTTTAAATAAATAGGCAAAATTCTCTATATGTATTGCCACTCAGTGCAAGCTATAGTAATTAATGGATGCCAGAAGGCTTCTGGTATCCATTGATTACCCTGGCTTGCACTGAGTGGCAATACATATAGAGAGTTTTGCCTGTTTTAATAACAGTTAAGAGCAAGCATAAGAAATGGTGATCATGTGATGTTTTTTGACTTTAACTTTTAAATAGTTTTTTTTTTAAAAAAAAAAAAAAGGAAAATTTAATATAAATTGAAAATAGTGAATCTATATTAGATATTAAATCAAATAATTATAATACAGATGAGATGTGAGCTTTTAATAAGAGAATGAATTGTGATTTTTTTAAATGCAGCATTTACATCAAATCCTCTTGGAAAGTAATAGAGCATCAGAAAATTATAACAACAAAAAAAATTAGACAACTCAGGAAATTGAATATACTTTGAAGAAATGCTTTCAAAATTTCAATTATAGATGATAATGATAGACAACCTATGCTCACCATATTCAAATAACTTACACATATTGAAAACAGTCATTTGAATATATAAAAGTATAAGAAATTGTTTAATAATACAAGTCAAAAGAAAACCAAGCCATAGATATGTAGTTGCGTGTTTTGTACATTACTCATTTTAATTAAGATATTTTTTTTAATTTGTAGAAGATTTTATAGAATTTAAATATTTACAGTAATAATGAATGTCTGAAATTTTTTAAGCAATAAAATAAAAAAGATGAGTCAATAGAGACATTATTGCAGGGAATAATAATTTAAAATGTGCAGGTAATGGTAAATCATAGTTTGTGCTTATAGAACTATGGCAACTCAACCCTCAATTGTGAAGGCAAAAACATATTTGTGGTTTTTCTATAATCAATGCATTAACACTCATCTGACTAAAACAAAACCTGAACCTTTACAATCATAATTAAAGATTAAAAAAACTAAATGTTTTAAACTAGTCATGTTATTATTGTCCTTTGTAAAACAGTTAACAATTTTAGTGATCATTTTCTCATTGCAAACAATTGGAAAAGTTAAACTACTAAACATCACATGATCACCATCTCTTATGCTAGCACATAATTGTTATTAAACAGGCAAAACTCCATACAGTAGTGCCACCCTGTGCCAACCAGAGTAATCAATGGATGCCAGAAGGCTTGTGCATAAAATCCCCATTTAGTTCCTACTCATCTAAATTCCCAGACTAGTTTCTGGCTTGTTTTCAATTTCATTCTCATAGTTTTGCATTAGATACTAAGATCTAGGTGCAGTGCTCTCAGATCCAAAGCTCCTCACTGACGAAGGCCACAAGCCAGAAACTAGTCTGGGGATATTGGATGAGTAGGCACTAGATGGGGATTTTATGCACAAGCCTTCTGGCATCCATTGATTACTCTGGTTGGCACAGGGTGGTACTACTATATGGAGAGTTTTGCCTGTTCAATTGGAAAAGTTATGCAGAAATAATTCTAGCCATTATACTTTGCAGAAAGATGAAGTAGTAAACTGTGTTTGAAGAAATGATATCATTTTCAATTCATGAACTTAACTTTATTGATTTTTAAAAAAATTCAAAATTATTAATGAAAATCTAATTTCAATTGCATTAATACAGAACGAATGCAAAATAAACCAAATAAAAAATAAAAATCTCACTCCATCAATAAATACAAATAAAATGTATATATAAAATAATTATAATCAATCCAAAAAAGTTGATGTAAAATTCTAAGTCTTTTCAAAAGTTTAAAATTAAAAATAATTTAGAATTCTAGACACACTATCTAAATCAATCAACCATTATATAAATCTATTAAATTAATAAAGATATAAGCTTATATTAACTTATAAAAAAAGATTCAAAATAGACTTAAGAGTTATTCTGAATTTGTAATTAATGGAAAAAATATATTATTTACGAAATAAAATTATAAAAATTAAGTTTGATAATGCTTACTTCAAAATAAAAAAAAAACTTTTTATCATGGATAATGTTATCTGTATTTCTTCTAACCCTAGGAATTATTTTTTACAAGGTATTTCTTGAATGTAAAGCTTCTCAAAAAAAAAAAAAAGCTAATTAATTGGAAGAAAATCATGCAATTAAATAGTTTAACTGAAACTAATAATATACACTAAGACAAATGCAATTTTAAAATCTAAATGCCTATCCCTTAACTTTGAAAAATGTAGTGCTTACATAATGAGGTCACAGACGAACAATGACATACATTTACTGACAAATTTAATGGTTAATTCTGTTTATGAATATTCTAGGAGAGAGATCCATATCAAAATGTTCAGCAGAAATAAATTATCATATATTTAGAATCAATACCATACAACCTCAGAAAATAATGTTCATGATTCAGATGTGATTTTGTCAGATATTGTCGTTCCTATAAAAAATATTTGGAAAAAAAAAAAACATCTATAATAGGAAATGAAGAGCATATGTCTAAGCAACTGTGCAGAAAATTATTTCCTCCAATAAGCTCTCTGAAAGTTTAAAATATGAAGCTTGCAACCTGGATTAATACTAATAAGAATTTTATTCTCCAAGGTACCTATGAAAAATTAAGATTATAATTATAATCGATAAATCCCTACAAGTATACCAGCAATATTTTAATTGTTTATGTGACATTATTGCTTTACTAAGTTTATGGATTTTCATATAAAACCTCCATTTATTCAATAATGTTTGCCTCATGGAGACTATTGACAGAATCACAATTTTTCTTAAATGAATACTGATAACATTTTAATGTCAATATAAAATTAATTAAAATTAATTTATGCTATTGTATAGAAGGATGAGGATTAGTGAGCCTTTAAGATACCATCACATATCTTATTTTTTCAGAATCAACTGTTTAACAATTAATTTTTAGAATCTTTTATAGAAGGTTTTTGAGAAACTAATAAATTTAGTCCATGTTGCACTGTCTCAACCTCAATATTTGGGTTAGAGTTAAAGGTTATGGTTCATAAATTTAGGAAAAATAACTGCTAATATCTCTCTATAAAAATAAATATTTGTCTATCAGGTATTGAATGACAATTTGCGCATCTTAAAAACTTTTGATCCTATTCAAGAATTCTTTGTAACATCAAACTTGAACCTGAACATAATAGTTTATGAATAAGTTAGGCAAATGCATTAACCACTACATACAAAATAATTTGTACTGGAATAATTAAACATCTCTCTTAAATTTTACTGTTACTTTTATAATTTTATAATAATAGCCTGAAATATAGCTTTCCGATGTGAGAAAAATTATCCAATGCCCATAATAACACCAGCTAATTAAATATTAATAAAAGCCTTTCCCTAAATAAAATGCAAAGATTATTTTTCTAACTGCTATAAAAAAAATAAAGTAGACTAACCTATCATTTGCAAACAAAATTAAAAGTAAATTGTAGATATTTTAGACCTCGGATACATTATAAATACACACATGAAGCTTATTCAGATTAACTACTATTTATATACTCATAATTAAATGCCATAATTTATATCTATAATCTGATATAAATTATGATATTACAAATAAAAATTGTCAATCAAACATAATAAACTGAAATTACTTGAAAAGAAACATTAAACTTTGACATGACACTAAAAATTTCATAAAAATTAATTTATTTAAAAAGTTTATTTTATTTTATTATACTGTCAATAAAGTTCAGAAAAAATATGTACAAACAGATTATATAATGGTATGGTGCATAATATCAAAAATTTAAGAGCTGGAATAGGAAAAATTAATTATTTCATTTAATAGTTGCACTCTTCTGGTTAATTTCAACACTAGAGCTGTTAATTGGTGTTTCAATTTGTCTTTTATTTTATGGTATCTTTTTTATATTTTGAAAATGAATTATTTTGCAGTAAGCTATTCCTATTACCCAATTATGACATATTCGTGAAAAGAGTCATAGCAAATATGTTTGTGTTTTATGTGTATCATTTCATGTATCTTTTTCAATATCAGAAGTAATAAGATTATGTAAGTCATCATCAAAATCATTTCAATTTAGTTCTAAACAATTTACATTTGAATCAGCAGAATAATTTAGTTTAGATTTTTATTCTTCTTATTCAGTGTGTGACAAGCAAGTTTAACTACTCAGTCAGATATCACATTAGACAATATGATTTTGATCAGCCACACAATTTATATAATAATTATCCTTGAACATAATTATGTAAAACATCTGAAGATATATTCATTGAAAAATATTTTCAAGATTCACACAAACAATAAATTAAAAGCTACTTTTACTTTTTTACGTGATCTCTTGCACAACTATTATTAAACCAACTTTGTGTTTCACTTCTAAACTTGTCAGTAAAGTATGAATAGACAACTGTGACAACACATATGCCATTAATTGTGACAAGACTCTAATATGTATATTTAAATAAAACTTAAAACCAAATTATCTTTTATGGGTAAGTCTTATTTTACTATTGATACACTTTTTTGTCAGGTGCTCTGATATATTTGAAGAAAACTAATAAAAATTATTAATTTACTGTACTAATTTGTGACTAAATGGGAATGATAAAATAAGGGTAATTGTAAACAATATATACAATTTAGGTTATAGAAATAACTAATCAAAAAATTAACATAACACAGCAAAAAAAGAATTCTCCAGCATCTTACTACAGAAAAACAATATAAAAAAAGAACAACATTTATCAAACACATCAAAGGCAAATGGAGAGAATTTGAGCTTTTCCTTCCTTGTAAAGTTCCATCATCAGATTTTCAATGAAATAGATGGCTGAAGAGTTGTGGGTCAGAGTAGTTTGAAGCCTGTCCATTAAAGTATGATTGTATATATTGTGGAGATAATAATCTGGACCAACTGATGATTGCTGGTTTAGCATGAAATACATATATTGGTGATTAGTTATCTTTTCAACATGTGTGTGATCAGGTGAGTCAGCAATATAAGATGGCATGGAGAGTGGAGGGTCATGTGAAAGTCTGAGTTTGAATCCCTTCTATATTAACTAAGAATAGCAAAATAAAAGTAAGATAAAATATGTAAATGGAATAAAAATAAAAAAAACAAGAAAGATAGAGAAAATTAGAAATGTTTGAAAAACCAAAAATAAAAAGCTTGAAAAAATGAGTTAAAATGATAAAAAAAAATTCCATTTTCTGGAAATTGACTTGTGATATAAAATATAATAATCTTCATTTTAAATCATAAAATCATAAACAGTTAAAGATGTAAATCCTTTCAAATTTAATCCAATTTTTGTAAACTATATTTTTACTTCTTTACAACACTCAGAAATCTTTCGTGTGGTCTCTTACAGGTATTTGCAATTACTTAGAATCCAGTTTAAGACATTCTATTATCATATCTTTCAGGAAAATGTCACTCTCAGCATATATTTCAATTTTTTAATTATCTCAATTATATCATCACCATCTTTTATTCTCTCATCCATGCAGTTTGCTTTCAATTCCTCCTCTTCATACTTTGTTGAGAATCTAAAATTTCTTCTCTTTAAGTATTCCTATCTCTGATCCATATATAAAAGCTGGTAAAATATATTTAAAATCTTCCTTTTAATATTACAATGTTTAACTAAAAGCATTCTAACCAGATATAATTTTGTGATTAATTTCATTCATTATATCTTTGTCAACATTAATAATATGATCATAGTATTTGTAGCTACCACAATCTTCAAACTCATTATTATCAATTTTTATTTTCTCCCTATGTGAAATTATCTTTAGTCTTACTTTCTTGTGAAACTATAAAGCTTGGTTTACAAATATAACCACACCTAGTATCAAATCCAGATGATGTAAATAATTTGTGTGTGTTTTTATTCCTCGAATTTCTTCATTTTAATCCACAAATCCTAGGTTTAAATCCCTCTTACTGTAGTAAACATTCAATATACTAAATAAATAGGTTAATTACATATTGCCTTAAAAACAAGTTACATCATAGTACAGGTCCAATCCATACCTCACCTATTAATATCAATGAATATGCAATGGTTCAATAATATAAGGGATTAAACTGACAATGTTTACATGGATGTGACTACAATACCAAATTTTTCAAGAGCTTTGAGTATGCCTTCATTGGTTTTTCAATGAAATGGAAGATTTACTTGTTGAAAGTATGAAATTATTAAAGCCTGTCCAATAAAGTTTAAGGAATTGCTATCTTAACATAAACTAAGCACTAATTATATATATATGGGAGATTATGATCTGGCCCTATTGGTTCAGCACAAAATATGTATATTGTGGATCACATCTTTTTCACATGTGTATTGATTGCTTGATATAAAAGAGAGAATTAATATAGACTGAAAATCCTAAGTTCAAATCCCTATATTTAAAATACTTGCTGTAAACTGCAGTGAGAAGTTTGAGATATGAAATCATTTTGTTGTAGGTATACAGTGATAATCTTTTCAGTGTCTTCATGCCATCTAATCACTGCTGTTACTTAAATTAGTATTATCAAATTGATGATATCATTGATTTACATCTTGAAGCTCTGAAGCTTTAGTTATTGCAGAAATGTTTACAGAATCAAAGCATGACAGTAATTCACACAAACAACCAATGAGTATAATTTCTCTAAATACATGGATGTAATATATTGTGCTAAAACCATTTTTAATTGCAGCTTGTTCATTTGGTTAGTTTACATCCAAAGTTTACTGTAAACAAGTTGTAACAATCTTAGTAATAGATCTATAATTTCTAATATATTCTTTTCCATCTTTTTTAAATATCAATACTTTCCTCATTTATCTTTACCATTTAGATATTTGGTATACAACTGCATATGATTTTTTTAAGACATCAATAAGGAACTTTTCCATTCTTTATTGATTTAATTGCATTTTTAAATACTTCATATAAAATATTTGATAATTTAGAAGACATAATTGTAGGAACTACTTTGTTTTTCTCCAATAATAATATGTTGTGTTATTCTTCTGAATTTGTCTTTTATAATTTTCTTCCTAATTAACAATAATATTTATATATATATATATATATCATTATTTATTCTTTCTTATATTATTTTACAGAAATCCAGATATCCAATTCTTCTAAAGGAATCATTTAAAAATATTTTTATAATCCTTCTTTCTTTGTACACTATTTTATTTCAATTCATAATATATGTATAAACTGCGCTTTGTTGTACTGATTGTCTTTATAACTGATGGCAGTATAATACTGATTGTCCACTTGTCACTGAAATCTGATAGTTTTATTTAAAATTCATGGATGCGTTTCTGAAAAGTATGAACAATATCTGTTATTAGGGCTTTTCTTAATAATTTATTTATCCCTCTATTTTTGCATTAACACATCTCGCACAATCCCTCTCTTACTTATGTCTTCAATTCCAGATCTACTAATAGACTTTCAAATTTCAATTGTTTTCTAATTCTAGCATTAAATTCTCCAGTAACAATTTTAAAATATTATTTGATGTAATTAAAAGTATTCTGTATGTCTAAATAAAAATTTTCTACTTCTTCATTAGATTGAAAGCTGTTGCAGCATATCTTTGAATTATATGCATTTAGCATCTTCTATTAAGTTGAATAACTAATCTCGCTATTCCATCTGATATTCTACTATCTTACACTATATTGTTATTCTATTTTCATTTATAATAAATCCTATTTTACTTTTGTTTCCAATAATTGAGTCTTCCATGATAGGCTATGAATATGGAGACCTAAGTTTCCTGAAAGCGCTAAGCCAGATAATTCTTATAATAATGCTAAGCTTCACCTTTTTGCATAAAGCACAATTTAAAACTTACCATTGCTCGAAGGTGAAGTAAAAACAAGGACTTTATTTCCTTTTTTTTCCAACTTCACAAAGTTGAATAACGCAGTTATTTTAATTCATTCAATCTTCCTTTACTTGAAAATAATTTATTTACTATTGTAAATAGCCAAATAAAAGATCGTCATTGAATAAATAGTTTAGGCTCATAATCAAAAGATTGTTTAACACTTTTTACCACTATATCTTAAGTACTACTGGTTTCTTTACAGACTTCTAGGCATGAGAGCCACAATATAGTTTTGGCAGTTATGATTGTAAATATATATAAACTTATTCGTGCACATATTCATCCTAACTTCTAAAAAATTCAATGATATTTCAGTTTCTATCAGGCAATGGAGAATAAATACCCCGGTGTTTTTGGTCTTAAATTCAGAGGTGATGAATGTTAGTGATGACTCATCCATGTTCATTTACCATATGATTAATCACATAGTAATAAGAATGTATGGATTGAACATTAGGAATTTGCCCTCCTCTGCTCATTTAAGAAATCAAAGGATCTTATCAATTAATAGCAACTCCTTTTTATTGTTAAAATATGAAATATATATAATAAAGCAAATAGTATACATTGGTTTATATACTCATCAAAACTTATCTTAACTTTTTTGGTTTGGTCTTTTTATGATTTTTTTTATTTTAAAAATTATAACAGCAATATTGTCAATGACTAAATTGAACTATATAATTTATTTGCTTTTTTAACATGTAAAAATACAATACTGATTACTACTTAGTTATATACAGGAAAGGGATCAAATTAATAAATATAAATCTACTTACATTTCAAAATTATAAACTTTGATCTCTAGCAGATCTTAATTAAATTTACTTGCTTTTCAAAACATTATTCAACCACAAACAATTATTATATATTAAATAGACAATTTTTTTCAATGCCGTTTTATTATTATTCACGATTAAATAATGTTTGATTTTGTTCATTCAAGGGTAGAAAATTATGCAACATTACATTTAATGCAAACAAATAAGAACTTTCTGAGCAATGAGAAGGTTAAATTCTTTTCATTCCATAAGCAATTCTAGTGTTATTAGTTCATTTTAACCAGCTGCAGACAGAAAAATAGTTGAAAGTCTAATAATACGCATTATGCCTCTGGGCTCTAAGAATTTTCCTAATAGTTTTACAAACGTGGTTAAAATATTTTTAAGATTAATGCTAAATAATAAGCAATTTTCACAAGTAATATAGAGCAATGTCCGTGTAAGATATTTATCAATTTCGATAATAAAAATAAGAGGCGCATTTAAAAAGGATTTCCTCTCCCTCATCCCCACCCTTTGATATTTATATGATGTTAGAAAGTTCTATTTGCAAACTAATTTAAAATATTTATTTATAGTAAGGTTACTTATTCGGGAGGTCACTATCAAATGACATCGGAGACTGAATACATGAGGGGTCAGAGTGACTTGAGGATTCCTGTCCATCATTCTATGTATTTAATGGATAAGATCCTATACATAAGGGGTCAGAGACACTTGAGGCCAACATGGACATGGCAATAATATTGGCATTAGCATGGGATTTGGGCCTTCCATCATCAGATTTTCAATGGCATGGATAACTGAAGATTTGGAGATTGGAGTAGATTGAAGCCTGTCCATTAAAGTATGAAGATTTGCAATCTTAATATAAAACTGAGCACTGATTATATATGTGTATGGGAGATAATAATCTGGACCAAATGATGAGTGCTGTTTCAGCATGAAATATGTATTTTGGTGATTATTTATTTTTTCTACATCTGTGTGGTCATGTGTATCAGTAGTACAAGATAGTGTGGTTAGTTGAAAGGTGCTTAAAAGTCTGAGTTCAAATCCCCTATATTTACAACTAAGTATAGTGAGTAATTAGCGCATCTATCTACCTAAGTCATAAATTGAAATTGTAGAAAATTTTACCCAAAATTAAATATAAGCTTTAAAATAACAGTTAATTCATAGCCAACTAAAATTAATCAATAATTGGATACATAGCTATTATTACTAAAATATACCAGATTAATCTGAATTGATTAAAGAAATATTGATTACTTATAAAAAAAATTATTGTATCATGATATATATATATTGTGTGCACATGTATTTTATAATTAAATTTTTTATTCCCTGTGCAGTTTAATGCAGTGACAGTGGTAGTCTCTAGAATGAGGGGTCAGAATCAATACCAGAGTTGGTACACTTCTAATGTTCAAACTTCTTATGATCTCTTGGGCAATAAATCCACTTGAATAATTTTTGCCCTGCATAGTTTAGTATAGGGGTAAAGTATCAAACATTAGAATGTAAGATCTTCATATCAATTTAATTCTAGCACTTCTGTGGCTCAAACTTTTTATGAATTCTTGAACAATGAAGCCATTCAATAATTTTTACTATTGAATAATATGACAGTAAAGTAAATTTTCATAAATTACAAATAATAAGTCACATACATGAAGCATCACATAATCACCATCTCTTATACTAGCACATAATTGTTTATAAACAAGGCAAAACTCCATACAGTAGTGCATTGGATAGGGATTTTATGCACAAGCCTTCTGGTATCCATTGATTACTCTGGTTGGCACAGGGTGGCACTACTGTAAGGAGAGTTTTGCCTTGTTTAAGTCACATCCATAATAATCTTATAATTCCCCCCCAACATTTTTATGATTTCATTGCTAATAACTTTTCAACTTTTTTATTAGATTTAGAATCATATTTTCAACATCATCAGTAGCAGACACTTGCAAACATATATGGCAATTTCAATTCCAAAACAAACAAAAAATTATTAAAAAGACAAAAATAGTAATAATAATATGCTAAAGGTGAGTTTTATGATGCCTACACAAATCAATGTTAACCACAAATATATCTAAATAGAGAACATATTGGTCCATTATTTTGCTTATTTGATAAAAGTTATCTTTTAACTTTTGCTGCAAACTCTATAATATCACATTCAGCAAGTTGAAAACATAACGATTGATTTTATTTTTTAGAATTTTATGGAGTATCCTTAAATGAAATTTTCTAATGCTTTTGTAATGTCAAGAGACTGTAAAAGTATAAACTTCTATACAATAAATTAAGTAAATTAAAAAACTGTATATATAACTAATTTAGTTATAAGTAGTTATTCCACTGTGATGCAATATCCTCTATCTTTTAATTTGTTAAAAGCAATTGAAATATATTGTATTCTATGTTGCACATCAATATTTAAGTCCATTTTTCTACTTAAAAAGCTAATATATTTAAATTGGCTCACATTCTCAAGGTGATAATAATTGAGCTAAACATTTCTGAAGACTTTTTTATATACAACAATCAAAGTCTTTATATGTTGTATTAAAAACATTAAGTATATTCTACAGATTATCTTTTAGATTAGAAAGGATGGCATAAGCATCAGCATATTGGAAATTCAGAATCCAATAAGATAATGCTTTTTTTTTTCTAATTTAGAACCTCATGAATATAAAAACATCTTATTGTCTCAAAATAGTTAGCTGAAATTTACCACTTTAAAAAAAAAAAAAAAATTCCAGTATTATTATATGCCTATTTATTAACTTGCCGCATCTGTATATGTTTCTATCTGTATGTCCACATTTTTGAAATTTGCTCTAGCTAAGATTTTTTTAGTTTTAGCAAAATAATATGTAAAAAATAATAATAATAATAATATTTTTATATAAACAGTATTAGCCGACTAAAAAGTAAACAACAAAGTAATCTGACTAAAAAGTAGAATAAAAACTGAATCTCAGTTAATTTGAAACTCTTGGCAAATACTATAGATCTTAGGAATCTATATTGTCATTTCAAAAAAACATTGGAGGATTTTTTGATTTTAATGATTTATTTGAGCCTCAAAAGCCTTTTTGAAATGATAATATTCCTGCAATTTCCAATTGTTTTATAACAAGTCTAGATTCTTAAGATTTCTGATATTTTCCAAGAATGGCAAATTAACCGAGATTCAGTTTTTTTCTACCTTTTAGTTGGATTACATTAATTTTTTATTTTTTAGCCGACTAGTACTATTTACATAAAAGCATTATTTTTTTTAAAAAATGTTTGTCTAATATTTTTTCAAAATCAAAATAAACTATCTTAAATTAGCATGCAATTGTTTGTTGTTTTTTTGTTTTTTGATTAAATGAGCTGGGTAAAAAAAAAAAATCCTAAAAAATAATTTGCCACAATTTCCAATGTTTAAGACTGATTTCAAGCACACTCAACTTCTTATATTGAATAAAAAACAAATATCAATAGGAAAATTTAAACTTTCTTTAAAGCCAAATTGGTAAAAAAAAAAAAAAGTATTATAGCTAATGACTATATATTAAAATCTGATTTTTTTCATTACAATTACTGTGATATTAAAATTATAAATATATAGTATAAATATACACACATATACTTGGTTTATGCAAAATAAAATATCTAAAAAATTATCCAGAACTATAAAAATAAATTCTGATTGTGATACTTTTAAGCTATTTAAATTAATAATTTTTTTCATGTATGTAAAATAGCCTCATAAATGTAAAAATCCCATAATAAAGTAAAAAATATTAATAAAAATAGTAAAAAAAAATTTATCGGTAGCATTGCTGCCAGCTAGCTGGTGGATTGTTCCTGTGCTTACGCACGGTGAACAGCGCCACCTAGCAGATGGAATAAGCATTGCTGCTTTTGGCCCCTACTGTGGATACTTGTGTGTTTACAGAGAAACAGCGCCTCTAGCGGCTGGGGTACAGCTAACCAACGACTACCAGTAGGTCTAAAAGATTTGCTAGGTTACTGGAATTGAGAATATCTTCGATATCTAGCTCAGATTAGAAATGTATATAAAAATTTATAAATAAATATTGCCAGGAAACTCCGTCTCATCAGATCACTTTTAACAAATCATTTAATATATATAGAAACATTTTTTTTAAAGTATATTATTATTTCTTTTGTATGTTTAATTCTGTATAAATATAAATTGCACACCTTACTTCAAATATTTTATAGCAAAAAAAATATTTATTGTATATTTATTTATATACACACAATCTAACATTTTGACTGTCCTGCAGGGTTCCTCAGAGCTTGTGTGCGTGTATATAAATATTTTTTTTTTGCTATAAAGTGTTTGAAGTAAGGTGTACAAATTGTATTTACATAAAATATTACAGTAAAATAAAAGAAGTGATAGGTTTGGTGATTTAAATTCTAGTTTCAATATTTTTTAATAAATAAATAGTTGATTATTCTTAGCCAAAATGTAAAACAAGGATGAAACCTATTCAAACTCTTAATAAATGGCAATCCTAATCTGCAATGCCTTTTTTCCCCACAAAAGCTTTATGAAAGGCTATTAAAGAATCCTTTATCTTGGAAGTTGAGTATCTAAGGCAAATATGTTACTCCCAAACCAGATATATATAATTAAAAATTATATATAGCTTGTTAATTTAACTCTTTTTTTAACGCAAAAACCTATACGTATTTTTTTTTTAATAAGCAACATATGCTTAAAAGTTTGTCTGCAGAAGATATACTATGTATTAAATCTTTTTGCATAGAATTTATTGTCAAAATAATTCCTAAAAAATATTTAGAAAAAAATATCAGTTTTATTACATTCTTTAAATTAAATAATCCTCTAGGATTAATTTTATACTTTAATATCAAAAATTAATTTTGCAAAACGATTAATTTCCACAACAGCTGCGTATTCCATAGACTACGGACGTACTTAGTTTAAAAAATTCATTTCAGAAAATTAATACATATAATCAAGTTAGAAAAATAATATAGAACTAGACGCAAATATTTACTTTATTATTATAATGAGAGGAAAAAAATAGTAAAGCGAAGAAAATCCAAAGAAACTAATAACACTTCAGTTAGATTGGGGGGCGGGAGTGATGACACAAAATAATTAAGTCGCATCTTTCTTTTGAAATTGTGATTATCATAAATACACAAACATGACCTTCAAATTAATTGTTTTTGTTTTTTTAAATAATAATAAAACACTCAAAAAAATAATTTATATTTTTTAAAATGCTTTTTTAATGAATAATTTTTATCCAAAAAGGTGAATAAACTTAATTTTTTTAATTAAATTAAAAAATAAGAAATTCACAAGTAAAACTAAAAAATGTATAACCTAAATATAATAATAAATTCGCAGGAGTGAAAAGTAATACGATATCTACGTCTACACTATTTATCCGGAAATAATAATACAATTAGATCAATATCGGAAGTCACAAAGATATCAAAATTAGACATATAAAGTTCAATGAAATATATTACAAAAATTAACAATATATTATCAGTTAATTAAAATAATCTATTATTAACGGCAATTATCAGTTACTTTAGTAATTAGGTAAGGCTTGCTACTTGATTGAATGCATAAATGAACGTTACAATGCCCCGAGTTTACTTAAATCGTAAACGTAAAGTTTTTTTTTTTTTTTACACAATTAGTTAAATAGTTTTCACACTGTTATTTTAATCTACACACGTAGATAAAAATAAGTGTTTGATTTGACATTAAACTGTCTTACCTGTTTTATTCAGTCAAACTTTTCGGGCTTTTTATAATCCTAAATCTTTGCCATTTATAAGGATCTGTTTACTAAATGGACCACGGCTATTTTAACCACATATGAAGGATAATAGACAGCATGGCCGACACCACTTGACAGCCCACGTGAAAGAGGAGTGCCTTCAGGCAAATAAGACGACATGTTTAGGAATTTATTTATTCTTATTCAATAAGCTCTTTACATTTAAAACTGACAAATTTAAATGGGGGTCGTCTTTAGCGCGGGTAAACTTTTAAATGGCATAAAACTTTTAATAAAAAATAAATAAACGTCATTAAATGGGACAGAAAGTGGGAAACTAATTTTCTACGCTGATTAAAATAATTCTGTAATTGATGTTTAATTATAATAAACATACTACAGACCAAAATTTAATTTGACTTTTTTTTCCTTTTTAATGTATGTGTAGTATACATATAATATAATCTTCATCAGCATCATTATTCGTTATCTATCAAAAGCTAAAATAATGCACATCAAATCAGAGAATGTTCTTCAAACCTACTAACTTTTGCTTTACTTCCTTCATCTTTCCTCTATACTCTTTCATAATTGTCTCTTTAAATACATGTCAAATTCTAATTTACTTTTTCCTTCCCTCATTATTTCCTCAATATACTAGTGTGGCAGAACTCAGATTAGCAAAAGGATATACAGGTAGTACGTAGGATTAATTGATCTTCAAACGTGGTAATTTGTCGATAGATAAACAGCAAGGCAATAAGTGCCCTACAAAAAAAAAAAACTGTTTCCATGTAAAATAATATGTTGGCTCACCAAAAGCTAAGCACTCTTCCATAACAGTTTTTTTTTTTTTCTGTGTTGATGTACTATCTACCTACATATATATTATTCTACTGTAACTTAGTGTAGAATCCAAACATATGACATAGAAGATTTTTAATTAAACATATAGCAATAGACATTCAAATTTTTTTTTCTTTGCAAATATGTTTTGAGTATGTAAATATTCAAAGTTTTCTGTGTTACTAAAGCAATGCAGTAGACTGGATATCCTCAATTGAAATCTTGTAAGAGAAAACGGAATCAATAAATGTCACTTTGGAACTGAAATTTTAAAAAAGAATAACACTTGACAAAATGATTATATGTTTGGCATATCAATTTGTGGATCCTTCTGCTGCTATCAATATAAAATTATTTAGAAAACATAGTCTAAAAGCTGCTATTTTTTTCTAAAACTGGTTGGGCTATTAACCTTGAATAGTAGAAGTATGTTTAATATCAATAATGATAATTATGATGAAGCAAAAGGCAATGTAGTAATGAAGATAAAATATTTCTTCTTTTTTTTTTTAAGTATAGATATATGAAATGCATAAACATTTTTAAATGTAATCTCATCAAGATTAGAACATAAGACAGTATTTGTAATAAAATGTTGTCAATGTTTAAGATTGATCTAGTTGTTTTCAGTGGAACTTTTTCAACCTAGTGCCCATATAAAAATTATGAAATTCAATTTAAGAATTTTTTTATTTTTTTATTTATTACTTTTTAAAACCATAAATTATTGAAAATCATAGATTGTGAAGCTATGATATGGAAAGAATATTGCATGGATTTTGTGCTTCGATTCACTGAAAATAAGAATCCTGGATGTTTCTTTAATAATTTTCTTATTCCTGACTTGACTAAAAGAGAATATTCTCTTTCCTTGACTGAGAGATTAACAAATATAGGATGTCATAAGCAGCAGGATAAGGATTCTAAAGCTAAAGATTAATGGCTGGTGAGAAGATATAAAAATAATCCTTGAATTAAAACTGCAAGATAAGTGCAGTTATTTCCTGTTCATGGTAAATGAAATAATGTTGTTTTTATTGACATACGATAATGTTTGAAAATAACTTGTTATCCATCAAAATGTATTTATATTTTACAGCTTCTGCACAAAGCTAATAGAGACAACATTATTATTGCTGGTGGAAAATCTGAGGTATTTGGAATATAAGAAATAATGTGTAGCTATTTCAACTATGTGTGTATTAATTATTAAGAATGTGATCTCTTGCAAATTTTAGATCAATATATGATATACATTTGATAATAAAGTTTTTAATTTAAACTCATTAAAAAGAAAAACAAGAATATTATCCTCTTGGTTTCTAGAATTACAATAAGGTGATGATTGTGTTATTCTTGTCAATTCAAACGGTAATCTACAATATGTTTAATATTTTGTAAGTAATCTATTATAGATTTTGGTTTAATAATTATTATAATATATATAAGTTTTAGCAGTAATGATGAAAAAAACATCTTCAATTTTTAGCTTGGATAAATATCAGCATGAAAATGGGACATAGATGTCCTATTGACATAACATGAAATCACTGAAAATGTTTATTTCAAGTTGTTTTTTTTTAATTCTGCCACATTGATATTAATATTATAAGACTAATTGATTTTTTATTCAACATGCTTGATGTGATGGTATTCAATTTACTATTGTAAAAACATATTTTCAATTGGTTGGACATATTAAGCAAATGAAAAGTAGCTGTCTATTTAAAAAAAAAATATTTTATGATGAACTTTGGCATTTTTAAATTTTTTTATTATTATTATTATCTCTGTTTTACAATCATGGCAATTCAAAACAACTCTTAAAAAAAGCATATCTATTCATCAAAGATATTTTTATTCCACAAATATGTATAAAATAATTTATACTCAGGGTACCATATGACATTGTGACCTGAAATTATCAAATGAACTTTAATTGAGAAACCTCAAGTCCATCTCTTTGTCATTACACTTGACAGAGCTTCTTATATATATTGCTTTATTGCAATATCCTATTTAGATTAAGATGATGACAAAGGAATGGACTTGATAGATAAAGACTCTTTGATTAAAATTCATCTATCACTATTGGTGCTTGAACATCATGTGACTTTCCAAGTAAATAAATATTCCATTACTTATTAATGCTCTATAAATAATCTATTAGTGTTAAAAAATTTGCTTTTTAAAAGAGAATTTAACATACTTATAATGTATATTAAACATTATAAATATGTATTTGCATAATTTTTAAAAAATTATCATGATTCATTCATTAAAGAAATACTATCAAGAGATTTTTTTTTTTACAAATTTCTGATGTTATTATCTTCTATGTAAGCTGACTGATGATCAAATTTTAATAAAATTATTTACTTGATTTGAATTCCTAAAATTTTATCTGAAAACACCTTGTAAAATATTTACTATGGCAGTTTAAATTTTTATGAAATCTTTAGCATGCCATCATAAACCATATCCACTAAATTTCTACTAACATTTTTACAGACTACAATATAAAAATTTTGCTTCAATTTAATGTATTATTTTTCTATGTAAAAGCATAATGAGAAATAATATAATTTTTTATTATTAGGATTGACTGCATTTATATACTAGTTTTTCACTACCTGCTGGTAATTTTTTTAAACAACTATATATATATATTTTCATGGTAGATATTTACAAGAAATGGAAATGATATCAGCATTTCACTTTCTAAGTAATTATAAGTAGACATAAAATATATCATAAGTATAGTACCCATGAGGATGTGATGCATTTTCACAATTGATTACAATTTCATATTTTAATCATATATATATATATATAACAATAAAAATAATAAATATAGTAGTAATTAACTATTATACACAGTCTTTCAATCCATAGAAGTATTTTCCATTAATTTCTTAATCCTTCTCAATTGCCATTAAATTCAAAAAAACATAGCTGAAGCAACCATCATCAACACAATCCCATGAATACCAAATTTTAACGTTAACAGCTCATCTATTAATTATATTTATTCCATTTCTATTTATTGATATTGCCTCCTTAATTTTTTTTTATTATGATTTCTTTCTTCGTGAAGAAAAATTAAGGAGGCAATATTAATAAGTAGAAATAAAATGAATATAATTAATAGAAAAGCTGAGAATGTTAAAATTCATGATTCATGGGATTTGAGATGATGACGCTTGCTTTCATTGTTTTTTGAATTTAATGGCAGTTGAGGAAGGTTGAGAAATTAACCAAAAGTACTTCTGCAAATTGAAAGACTGTATATAATAATTAATTACCATTATATTTATTACTTTTATTGTTATTACAATAATTTTTAATTAACGGACATTTTATTTGTATTATATATATATATATTTATGGAAAGTCCATTGACATTCATATGACTAAATTAGTTTGATTAATCTGACTACATTATTTAGATTGACTTTAATTATGATAAATTATGTGTGTGAATCTTATTTTTTGCATATAAAATTATCATAATTTTATTTAACCATCCAGATTGATTAGTTCTTTAAAATAAAATAAAAATTACCATAATAAAGTTTTAATCCTTTTGGTATTTGTTTCTTGTGTTTTTGATGAGAAATATTATAGATTTTTTTCCTATAATGGACTGTTTAAGACAGTTAAATATCAATCATAATTAATAATATATATTATTTTATATAAATAAAAGAAAAATTTAATTTTGTATATTTATTTATATAATTTTTGGAATATTGTTCACACCCATAAATTAAATTGACACATGATAATGTATTACCTGCACCTTACATGCTAATATCAAGACTACTGCATAATATTAAGCAAAAATCACAACACTGCTTGGCATTTTAAATAATGCCTATAGACTTTTTAGAATTAGTTTTTGGCTACTTAGCCTTCGTTTTTAAAATATATTGCAGAAGTTTCAGTACAATACTAAGCATTACATAACTTTCACATTGCATTTAATTAGAAAGATTGATTCCTAACACATTTATCATTCCTATTACAACTAGTCTAATGTTAGTTAATAACTTAATTTAGTAAAATATGAAGAATTATGAGCTATTTTTAGATCTATGGTTGATATCTTAAGTTCAAAGCCTTTGGGGGTGGTTGCAGTTTTATAATCATCACTAATAATATATAGTAATTTCTACATGCCTAGAATATTTATTTCCAAGATATATCATGAATACCAAAATTCACTATGTTATAATATGCTTTTTAACACATATACATATAGGTGTATGTATATATGTTGAAAACGCATAAAACATGTTTGTATATTATCTAAGCTTGTAAAAAAACCATAGATGTAATAGGAATACTGTATTACAATCAAATTATCATCTGCAAAAAAAGTAAATACATATAATAGACAAGCTCTTTCTTGCAGCATAAGAAGGCCGAGTTTATCATGGACTTATATATAACATATGGTATGTGCATGCGACAAATCAATATTTATATAATTTAACTATCCATCACTAAAACATTATTAAACAAATCTATTTTGCCCTGAGTGGTTAATGTAGACACTGGATTTTAAAGTCATTGAATCATGCCAGCTCGGTCATTTCAAACTTCTTATGAACCTCTGGCAATAAAATCATTCGATTTTTATTTATGCATGAGTTTTTCCTTTTTTCCCCCTTCATCAACGCATCAGAATTCTTTCTGAAGGTTTTTTTCATAAACTGGGGATTATTTTAATGGTCGTCTAATATCATCCCATACCTTGAGAAATGAAGAGACAACTAACAAAAAGTTGTCAAGTGTTGGTGGTCGAGAGGTCAGCACGGCTGCCTTACAAGCAGTTGTCCCGGGTTCGGAAGTTCGCTTCCCGGCCGATGCTTTGACACATGAAAAAAAACTAACAAAAAGCTCTCTATATGAGATTTTACTTTTTTTCTTCCGAACATATAACAGGATCTAATATTCAGGCAATAACTATTCATAAGACTGAGTTTAAAACTTGAGGTGGAGGGGAATATGTGCTTTCTGTTATTTTTTTTGTTAAATTTAATTTTTTATCAATTGAATTTGCTGCTGAGTAAATATATCATAGTTAAAAAAAAACAAAAAAACATTATTAATGATCAATTTGATAATATACCAGGAAAAAATTGTTATCTTCCAGATGTGTACAATCCGTGCCGTCTTTTCTACAGATTATTCGTAATATACTGTATATTATTTATGATTAAACCTACTCATATCATTAATTTTATCTCTAAATATTATCTTTTAAAAACACCTTCCTATTGCACAAAGTTCAACATATTTAGCCAATCTTTTTATTAATCCTTTTTCTTTTTTCAAAAACTCATTCATTTATATATATGGAAAATAATGAACGATTTTTGAAAAGAAAAACTGTGTAGATGATATTTTAAATTCGTTCAAAAATTTCTAGTACAACCAGTATATTTAAAATTGTTATTTAAATTACTAATTAAATATTATCATCAATTCTTCATTGTTGTTATTTAATATCAGACTATTCATGGAACTTTATCTTTTTCTTTTTGCTGATTTATTTCAATATATCCCCAAAATAATACGAATTCACTTTGGTTAATGGAGCTTCTGATTTATTTTTATCAAATATCAACTTCTTTATTTGCTTTCAATATGTTCAAAAGCTTCATCAGCACCATGTATCAGAAATACCATTTTTTAAATGTTTTTCCTCAGTGTCCAGCTTTCACATCCACTAAATCACAGGTAACATTGTCACAAAAAACCTCATTATTTGAGTAATTATGATCTTTATTTTAAAGATATGTTTCTATATCTAGTCTTTCAGAATTTTTTATTGCAGGTCTCCCCAACATCAGTCTGTGTTCAAATCTCGTGACTGTCATATAACATGGTGGTGATGAATGAACCAACGAGAAAAAAAACTTTTCATTAATTTTAAAACTAAACACTGTCCCTGACATCATAATTTAGCTGCAAACATTATAAAGTTTCCTTTTTATTTTTTTCATTAATTTCTATTCCACATTTGTCTTCACCATATCAATTTTTTTTGACAATGTAGAATCAATCTCTTTTGTCATAGTTTGTTTTAATTATAGCTATAGTTTTGTGGAAGATATTTCATCACCATTTTCAACTATTATTGATTAACTTCAGGATGAAGATTTCTCTAAATTTAATCCAGTTTCCTTTATCCATAGTTTTTCTTTTTCATATTTTAAGCAAACTTCCATATTTAATCCATTCATTTCATATATGATCTCTTTCTAAGCTTAACATTCTCCTGGAATTTAGTTTAAGACTTTAACTAAACATCTATTGTCTTATCTTCCAGAAATATGTCTATCACATATCTATTTTAGTTTTTTAATCATTTTAATGATGTCAATGAGATCTGTTTGTTATCCAAATATTTTCTTTCTGATTTTTTTCTTGTTAAAACAGGCAACAGTCTCCATACAGTATTGCCACTCAGTGCAAGTCATAATAATCACAGGATGCCAGAAGACTTGTGTATAAAACCCCTATCTAGTGCCTACTCATCCAATATCCCCAGATTAGTTTCTTGCTTGTGGCCTTTGTCAGTGAGGAGCTTTGGATCTGAGAGCACTGCATCTAGATCCTAGAGCCAGAAACTAGTCTAGGGATATTGGGTGAGTAGGCACTAGGTAGGGATTTTATGCACAAGCCTTCTGGCATTCATCGATTACTCTGGATTGAACTGAGTAGCAATACTGTATGGAGAGTTTTTCCTGTTTTAATAACAGTTATGAGGAAGCATAAGAAATGGTGATCATATGATGTTTAGTGATTTAATATCTTTCCTTATTATTCCTGTCGTTCACTCTCCATAATTCCTTGTGTGATCTGAAGTCTCTCTACTATTTATATATATGTTAAGCAACCAGATCTCAAATTTATAGTAAGAAACAGCAAATACAACTATTAAAAAAAAGCTTTTCTTTTCAAACCCATAGACATATTCTCTTTTGCATATTAAGCAATCAAATCTCAGATCATATGTAAAAACTATAAACACATCTATCAAAAATCTTTCTTTTCAAATGCATAGATATATTTCCTTTTAATATAATGTTATTTTTACTAAGATTATTCAATCTAAGTTTAATTCCAGATTAATTATTATACTCCCATATATTAAAACAGGCAAAACTCCTATACGTATTGCCACACAAGCATAAGAAGTGGTGGTCATGTGATGTTTATTATACTCCCATATATAATAATAATCTAATAAAATTATTTATAATTTTTTAACTTCTTGAAATTTGTGATTTTCTTCTGAAAAAATCATGGAATATTCTTTAGTCTTTTTAGCATTTGTTTTTAGTCCTATTATTTTGCTTTCATCTGACAACTCTTGTAATATTTTCTGGAATTCTGAATCATTATTTGCAAAAAGAAGCATATCATCTGCAAATTTTGGATTTAAATTTCTTTTTTTTTTTTTTATTTCCTTAACCTTCTGTGTTAATACACAAAATATTTATTGTTAAAATATTATAAAAAGTTTTTCTGAAACATAGAATTATCTTATCAATATTAATCTTCTTAAAGATCATATAATCTAATAACTGCTGATTATTTTGATAAATATCCTCAACATGATAGTATTTTAGATCTACATTTTGATAGTCCAACACTTTAATCACTGTGAAAATGTTTTGAGAGTCATATGTTTTTTCATAATCTAGTGAAATTATTTTAATAAAGATCTTTATAAAAATGATTAAAGACTGATAGTCAATAATTTCTAATATCTTATTTTTCACCTTTCTTAATTGTCACTTATCATTCAGACATTTGATTTATAATTTTGCTACATTTTCCTACTTCTTCACTTGCTTATCAATAATAATTCCATCATTTCTTGGAGCTTTTACTTACTTTATATGTTTTATTGCATGTTTTAGTTCATTTAAAATGCTTAGTAATTCAGAAAATATTGTAATTAAAAAAAGATGGGGGTGGGGCATGAAAATATTTAAATAAAAGAATTGAATATCTGGAATTCTATAAAATGGTGAGAAAAAAAGGATAATAATATATAAAAATATAATTATGAAATGGCAAGGAAAACTATAAAAATCTCAAAAGGACAAAACAACATATTCATATTGGAAAAAAAGTCATTTTACTAATAAGTAAAAAAGCTGGAACTGTGATCATAATAACAATGAAAGGTTGAGGGCTTTGAACGTTCCATCATTAGATTTTCAATGAAATGGATGGCTGAAGAGTTGTGGGTTGGAGTAGTTTGAAGCCTGTCTATTAGAGTATGAAGATTGACTATCTTAATATAAAGCTGAGCACTGATTGTATATATGTGTAGAGATAGTAATCTGGACCAACTGATGATTGCTCATTTAGCATGAAATATGTATATTGGTGATTATTTATCTTTTCAACGTATGTGATCAGGTGGATCAGCAATATGAGATGGCTTAGAGAGTGGAGGGTCATGTGAAAGTCTGAGTTTGAATTCCTTATATAATACATTATATGTGTAGGTGTGTATAAGTCTGTAAAGTGCATTAAATTACATATTGAAACATAGTGTGTTAAAGGTCTGCCAATCCCTTGCATATGTATGCAAATGGATTCCTCTCCAATACATGAGGTGTCATAATGACTAACAGTCAACATGAGTAGGATGACAACCTTGGCACTAACATGATCTTTGAATGTTCCATCATCCGATTTTCAATAAAATGGATATCTGAAGAGTTGTGGGTTGGAGTAGTTTGAAGCCTGTCCATTAAAGTATGAAGATTGGCTATTTTAATATAAAGTTGAGCTCTGATTGTATATATGTGTTGAGATAGTAATCTGGACCAACAGATGATTGCTGGTTTAGCATGAAATATGTATATTGGTGATTATTTATCAGTTCAATATGTGTGTAATCAGGTTAGTCAGCAATATGAGATGGCTTGGAGAGTTTAGGATCATGTGAAAATCTGAGTTTGAATCCCTTATATATTATTTTCTTATGAAAAATAATTTTCACACATTTTTCACTTGCTCAGTATATTTTAATTTCAATGATTCTAATTCTTTCTTTTTTTTTAATTTTTACTTGTTGATTTCTACATCTGGCAGTTCTATTTCATTGTAAAATAAAGCTCTCTATTCTATGATGAATGATTTTTCAATATAATAAATAAAAAGAAACAAGAATACTTCTCTATTCTAGTGTCATGTATTTTTTTTTACAAAATTTCTGATGCAATACTGTTACAATCAATTCCTACTTAAATAACAAAAGAATCTACTGAAAATGCTAATAGTTAATAATTATGATGATAAATGGAATGAATATTAGCAGAAAAATAGAGAAAAGGAAAACCCAAAAACAATAGAAAATTATAGAATTGAGAAATTTCTGCAACAACAATAGATATTCAAAATGGAATAGATTGTAATTTTTACTATCTGGATTTATCTATCACAATGTAATCATTTTCATAATACTTTTTTCAATTTTTATTATATTCTGTGACTTTTAGCTCAATGGTAGAATGACAGAATTAAAAATTAAAGGTTTAATAAAAACAAATTATTTGTAATTTAGTTGAAAGCTTGCTTTTGTTTTTATCAATTATATCTTGGATTCAAAGCTTGAATGAATGCATATACACATTCACCTAATGCATTTAGCCCTATTTCACCTATCAAGATAAAATCCTTTGGCTGACAATTTCAAGTTTTTAGCTCAACATTTAAAGTAGAGTTAAAAATGGATAGTGAATGCATATTTTCATTCATTGGAACTTTGAATCCCAGGCCTCACTGATAAAAATAAAAGCCAAAAACCAATATTAGGATAGGGCTTCTAATACTAAAAATAGGGATTTTATATACACCTAATAATCATTAATTGTGCAAACTTACCCTAGATGGCAGTAAAGTAAATAACCGCTTTTGTGAGCAAAAGATTTCTGAACCACACTTTATTCATCATTTTAATGGGTTGATCTCACATGTTTTCCCAAGCAATAACCACTTTATTTCCTTTTTCTTTTTTAATTCTATTATTTTCACAATTTTATTATTTTTTTATTGGATATGTTCTTTTGATAAACACATCTTTTAAATATCATTTTCTTACAAGAATATAAGTACCTCATGAATATTCTAATACACACTGGATAATGTTGAAATCTTATCCAAAGTAAAATGATACTCAACTTGCATTTTAAAAATTTTCTTTTTGTCATTTTGCCAATATATATAAAATAAAATTCGTAAACAGTTTATATGCATACTTACTATTTACTAAATTGGAAAAGCCTGATATTTTTAAAACATGCTGGGGGGTGTTTCCTTCATACAATCATCCATCAGCACAGGCATTCAGAACATCACCTCTCATTATGCATGCATTTCACAAGCAAAGTGAGCCAGATGTATCAGATACCTGAATTTCCACCTTTGTATTGATAAATCTATATCTTTCCATTACACTGATCTCTCAAAGGGCATGAATTAATTTCTAACCACTTTTACAACTTTGTGGAAGGACGAATACTTTTCTACAGGGATAATTTCAACTTTTTTTGGTTTTCATCAGGGCATCTTTTATCTCAATTCCAGCATATCATAAACATCAGCAAGAGAGAGAATAGTCTGACTTTCTATGTTGATGGGGTGACTGGAATACGATGGAGATGAGTTGAGAAATGTACTGGTAAAACAATAAAATAAAATAAAAACTTGAATATATGCTTTTAATTTTATCCAATTAAAAAATATTACTTTTTTTTATAAATGCTATAACTTTCTTTAAAGTATGCTTTTATTTATATATCATATATAAAAAAAAAAAAAATATTAACAACAACAAAAAAGTATTTGAAATCTAATTGGATGCTTATTTAATTTTTCTCTTATCAGTGTAAGTAATTCATTTTTTTCTGTGCTTATGTTTAAAATAGTATTAACCCTCCCCCCGCTCTTTTATCTGTTAATTTTATGGTTTCATATTACCCCTTTTATTGCTGTCTCTTTTTTAATTGACCATGTCTCTCCTCTATATAAAGGGATGCCCAAACAAACATACAGAAACCTTTTTTAAATCTAATTTTAATGAACACGAAACAATCTCCCAGTTTTATTAAAAGTCTCTTATAGGTGTTGTAATTCTCCTTCAACTTCTTTATCATAAAGTTATCTGATAATACATATATTTAAAAGCATTAAATTATTCTATAACTTTCTGACCCAATGTCTTTTGTCATGTTTTCATCTCACCAACTATTTTTATTACTTTGATTTTATTTATATTCATCTCAAACTTCCTACAAATTTTATTAAGTAAATTTTAGGCCCATCTTTACTATTATATTATTGCCACTTTGACAGCCAATCGAATTCTCTGAATTTTCCATCCTCATCAAGATAATACTCATTTTACAGCCAATATATATTTAACAGAATAAAAGATAAAACCTTCATTATAGCTATTTCTTCAGTAAGCACAGATTTCTGTATAACTATTCTTGTTTCCAGTCTATATCATTTTTAAAAAGCATTCATGAAAGTAAATAAATTTCCTTATAAATTGTCTTTTCAAGATTAATGAAATAAATATTAACTTCTTTTTTTTTTCTTAGAGTATATATTTCTTTCAACAATCCTTCAATTGCTCTTTGCTCTTCTATTCATTTATTTATTTATTTTATTTGGTGAAATATCATCTTCTCAAGACTTCAACATTTTAGTGACTTGTAAAATAAATCTAATTATTTTAAAATCTTTGCATTGTGTTGAGTTGTTCTATTTCCCTTTCTCTGGAGTCATAACTATTGAAAGATAATTTAATAGCCAATCACATGAGTCAAAAATTACATTACAAATTTTTAAATATTTTTTTTTTCAACTTTTAATACTTCAATTGGAAACATAGTAATTTATTAAATTTTTATCTTTTTTAATTTCATTTAAATCTTTTATAACTTTTTTTCTTTATGAGTATGCAATTTATTTTATCTTTAACTATTTACTTACGTTTTCCATTATGGTAGTCGAAGGATATTTTTTCAATCTTTTCAAAGCGCTCACTTTCTTTACTAATAAACTATCACTTCTATCTTCAATTAGCAGTTCATTTCTATGATTTTGTTTTTACTAATTAAACTGCTTTACTCTCGACTATATACATATCTCTCTTTTCTTTGTAATTCTTCTAACTCCTTACATTATCTAAGTAACAATTCTAATTTTACTTGTTTCATAGTTTTTATTGTTAAAGTCTATAATTTATTCTATCTTCTAAAAAATTAATATTTCCAATCTTCTCTCTATCACTTTATTAACTATGTATCTCATTGTTTTTTTTTTTTAAGTGCCATAGCATCGGACGGGACGCGAACCCGCCAACTGCCTGCAAGTGCAAGGCAGTCACGCTGACCTCTCGACCACCAATGCAAGACATGTATCTCATTGTTACTCGTGTCTTTTTTTTTTTTTCACATCGACCATCTTTGTTGCAGTATCTTATAATTTTTCCTCTAATATTCTGCAATTTTTACGTAAATTTATTTTGTCCTATTGTTAAGGACACTCATCTGTCACGCTTACTGCTAAGAAAACCTTAATATTTTTTCAGGATATAGAGTGTATACATTAAATAAAACATAGCTCAATATATATAAGTAAACAGAGAGAGCAGATCACCCTCCTCCAGGCTATGAATAATTAATTGTAAGATAAAGATCTCAGATTGTTCAGGTTAAGATCATATCGCTGTCTGTAAAAAGTAAAAATTATACCATTTGTGTAGCTGTCACTAATAGATAGGGGAAGATGTAATACTCTTACAGGTGATGAATTGATGGTGATCTTAATCTTAATGTATCTATTACCATCAACACTTATTTTTTTATTCAGCAAAATTAATGTCAATTTTTTTTTTTTTCAATTTACTAAAAGTTCACTCCCTTTTTAGTTTTAGCTCTTTTATTCATTTAAAAAGATAATTATAATGAGCACAAAATTCTGACTTTAATCTCCAGTTCCTGTGTGCCCTCATGCACTTTTAGTGCTGTGTCTAAATTTATCTGTTTCAAAACATAATCCAAATGAGATCTATTTCTATTATCTTTCCTTCTGACCCCCCCCCCCCCCAAAAAAAAAGGAACTTTATTTAGTTTAACGATTGAAAATATATATATATTGTTCAACAATAAAGGATTTCAGGTGTCCATTCTTTGACTCTGTCTTTTACCACATGATCATTTTGTGTAATCAAAAGTTCTTTTTATCAGATTTCTTTGTCCACTTTTTCTCTTTTTCTGTGGCATAGTATATCATGTTATAGGCTTGATCGCTCAGTGACCAAATTGATGTGTAAACGTTTGTTGATGAAATAGTTAATCCCTTAGTCTTATTATTTCCATTTTATTCAAAAAGTATTTGGATGCCTTCTTGTGTTTGTATTATGTAAATGTGCATCTAGTACGCCATAGTGAAAATGTACTGGCCCTAATGTGTGCAAAGTTACTTTTGCATAGGATTGAAGGAGTATACTTTCTATTTTTGAATAAATTGGAAATTCTTGCCCCAATATTATCTAATGTAGAACAAGAAAAAAATATATATGACTGAATTTCTGATTCTCTTTTGCAGAGCATGCACATATATCATCCATATTAATGCAGTTCCTTTTATAATGAAAGAAATTTAGAATGGTAGTAATTCTAAGTTTAGTGTAAGTAGAAAGTCATAGTATTTCAGTTCTAGTGACCAGTTATTTGAATTTTTTGATAAATTGTTCATTGTTTACATTAAAAAAAAGTTTATTATTGTCATTTGAAGATGGAGGATAAATTAGTATATAGATTTCCCAATATCTATACTTAGTTGGTGGTTTGTCTATTGATGTGATTTTATGGATTACTTCGAGATATGGAAATAGCCTTATGCAGGAAGTAAATAAATTGATGGTTTTCTAAGTTTGAAATATTTTTATTGCATATAATCCCAATCCATTTTGCACTAGGGGATTTTGAATTCATTTAATTGATATTGTGGATATCCCCCCCCCCCCTACAATAGCTTTCTACATAAGCTATCAATTTTTAATGAGAAAGGCTTTGATGTATATAACTATTTTCATGTTGCTTAAAAAAAAGGAAAACCTAAAAAAGAGCTCTGTGTCCCTTTGAAATATTCTTTATGACAGTGTCCCGTATATATTGACCATGCCCTTGATCTCTCCATATTGAATTCAAGCTTTTTTTTTTGTATAATTTTTGAGAATTTTAATTAATTTTGGAATGTTTTTTAGATTCTAGAAAGACATATATATCATCCATTTATGCTACACATGGAATATTTATTTTTGATTCTGTTCTGTATATTTCTGCCAAATTGTTTTCTATTGCTTTAATCAATGGTTTAATGTATAATGTGAATAATAGGGCACTTAATTAATGGTGACCCTTGTGGAATTGAACAAAAAGGAGTAAAAGATGGTGAATATTTACCATTGAGGTTAATGTGTATTTCCCTGCTCAGAAGTAAATTTGTATTCAAATATATGAGTAAAGTTTGTATTGATGTTTTTATTAGTTCATTGATTTGTAGATCAATTGGTACTGTGTTGAATGCAGAATTTATATCTAATTTAACTACAACTGGACCATATTTCTTATTAGTTCTGATTGAATCTATTGCTGTTTTAAACAGAAATGCAGCTTGACTTATATAGCTCTTTTTAGTAAACTGCAATCTCAAGAGTTCTGATAATATATAGGGCTGAATTTTTTCCTTAATCACTGACTGTAATACCTTAAGGCCTAGTGGAATCATTAATATATTGGTCTGAGATTTGTAAGTGGGATATGTTTTCTTGTTTTTTCATGAATGTTACAGAGAGATTGGATAGAGTCATTGTATATTATATATTTGTTTAGTTAAATAATTTGCTAAATTTGTTAAGTATTTTGAGGTAAAAAAAAATTTGCTTAAGTGATTATACACAACCAAGGATATACCATATATAACTGGATGACATGCATTTGGTATCATTGCAAGCTTTTCAACAAATTCTTCAGGTGTAAATTGTATATTATCTTCTGGTTATCACAGGAAGTTATATTTCGAAGTAAATTTTAATCCCTTTTGCAATTTTGTTTTAAAATGTGATAATAGTAATTGCATTATGTTGTTGCCTGTAATAAATTCATTATTCATATTTATTGCTGTGGGAACTCGGCTTACTGGTGCTTGACTTAATGCCCATCTAATATATTGTCTTGACCAAGTATGAGGATGATTCAGATATTTTTATTTTATTTTATTTAGCTATATATTCTCTGAGTGTTTCACATGCTGATTGATATGCTTTTCTCATTCCCATTCCATTTTTGCATCCTTCTGCTGCGGTAGATCTGTGCATGATTCTTTTATTAATGTCATTTGCAAGAGCTAGGATTTTTGATGGTGCTGGTTGATTTCTTGTTACACTGTCTATTGTATAAGATATGTTTACAAATGTTATCCAGGTTTGAACTGGATCCATTTCATCTCTAATTTTGAATAGTAGTGTGCATAGTTCTGAAAATAGATGTTCAGTTGTGTTACTGGGCAGGAGTACTCTAACAGTTTTTACTGGTTGTTATTAATGGTTTGTGTATAAACTCATTTTTTAGAGTCACTATGATTGCAGTGTGGTCTGAAAAGGATATGTTTATCAATGATAAGCTTACCATATGATGCAATTCTAGTGAGTAAAGCAATAGGTCAACCATTGATGATTATCTGCCATTATTAAATGAGATCAAGCTCTGTGGCAGAAACTCTCCACCTGTCATAAGTGGAAAAGCAAGTAAGGGTAACCATTTCATTACAAATTTGTTATATGTCATGTTGAAGTCCCCAATAACTATTATGGGATGGGTTGAGGATGCAAATTTGATATTTAGTGTATTTATTAATGTATGGATGTGAAAATCTTCATATCATTTTAAATGATTTAAATTGACAGTTTTTATTAATTATATTTCCTATCCTTGCTGAGAGTAAAAAGGCTGCTTTGGGGAAAGCAGTCATACATGACTTCTAAGATATATTCATAGATATATTACAAATTTTAGTCTCACTTAATCCTATTACTCGTGGCTGGATAGTATTCATCCATTTCTTTAATTCATATTTTTTTTTATTGAATTTAAATCTTGAACATTTAAAGAACTTATCTTTATTTTCATACTTATATTTATTTATTATGTGAATTAAACCTTTTAATTTTTATTTTCTTGGCCAGTTTATGATACTTGTTTCCTTGATGAATTACTCTGATTTCATTCTATTACAATCTGCTTATCTAGTTCCCCTTATGTGACTCCTTTTAGTCACGGGACTGTTATATTTTGAACATGATATACCTTTTCCATAATGTCAGTCTCTTCATCCATTGTAGCTTCTGTATTAGTATCTATGGGGTCTTTTAACTTTTTTGTTGTAGTCAACAAATGATGGTAAATCACCTTCACCTAATTCAGATTTTTCCAAATCAGATTTCCAATATTTTTGGAATGGTGGGCATCTGGGTTTTCATTTAATTGAGGTATTATTTATTTCCAAGCCTTCTTGTTGATGAGTCGATATTAATGTGTTTAGGATATTCTCCGAGGTTTTATTAATTATTAACTCTGAATGTGGTTGTTTGTTTCCATTATTTCTACGTACTTTTGAGATGCTTCTGTTTGTTCATTTTGTATGTGTTGTATTATATCCGCTTGCTCATTTATTTGAATTTTTGTTTTCTATGTTGTGTATTATCTATTTCTTTTGTGTTGAGAAACTTACATTGATGAGTCGGAGTTGCTCTCAGCTTTTAGTGTTGGCATTTTAGTTTTGGCCACTCATTGATTATGTGTTCTCTTTCTTTGCAATTAAAGCATTGCAGTTTTGTCCCGTAAATTATTAAAAGAAGAGTCATTTCTTGATCTATTATAAGCGTTGGAATATCATTTGGGTTTGTTTTTATTTAAATGTACTTTAAATTGGTAGCTATTACTTAAAATCGATACTGGGGTGTTTTTAAATACATGTTTTGGAAACTGATCACTTCTCCAAAAGGCTGCATTGGTAATATTGTAATTTAAATGTTTTTATTATTCCATTAACAATATTTTCTCTGTCTGGATTTAATTTGATTAGTGCAAATTTACATAGTGTTTTGATTTATTTTTTTCAAATCTCCATTTTTGTTCTTCATTATAAAATTCCACTACCATATATATGTAATTTGTATGATAGGCAATTTGAAATATGGAATCCCATAGGTTATTTTTATTAATTGATTCATATAGTAGATCTTTAGGAAATCTGTATAATGTGCAGTTTATATCTGTAATCAGTAGTAAAAACCGTTTGAATGAAAAAATAAATATTGTGGGATGATTGAGTTGAAAACTTTTGCTGTTTTATTTAGACTTTCTTCTGTCCAATTTTCTTCCATAATATTAGTGTGAATTTCTGAAGTTTCTGAAAGCATATCTAGTTTTATTATATCATTAACAGTCGACCTCTGCTCTGTTTTCTTACCATTATCATTATTTACATTGTTTAGTTACTCATTGCCTTTCTTCTGATTTTTTTGACTTGTTCTTTCATGATTTATTGTAAAACAAAAGTACAATAGATCTTTGTATGTATGGTACAAATGCATTTTATTAAGATGTACAAACAACAAAAACAAATGGAGAGATATTAAAAATATTATTCACAAAGTTGTATTGAATAATTTAGAGTTATAAAATATTAACTCTATTTAAACTTTCTTCTTTTGATAATGCTTTTGATAATAATAACAAAAAACATTCTCTAACTTCTTTATTTTAAATTTTATTTGCAGTTTTAAATCCCATTCAGCATTAAATCTATTTTCTCTGACCTTCTTTAAATAAACCTTAGATGAAACATTTTCATTGCTTACCAAGTGGTAATCCTTAATAGAGCTAATCTTTTTGTAACAAAGCCACAAACTTATCACAATAAATTGAGAATTATCTTTAAGATTTCTACTAAAAACAAGAATATTACAAAAAATGCCAATTTCATTTTTGCATGAACTTTCTATGCTGCTTCACATTTTACAGAGCAATAGAATGTAGCCATATCATGCATTATTCATGAGGTTAATAAAAATATTAAATACCTAGATTTGTTAATAAAGCATAATAACAATACATTGAACTACACAATGCAAATTAAGTCTATTAATGTTAGACGCTATATCAATCCTAAAAGTGGTTTGGATAAATTGGATTTAGTCCTAAATGTTGTATATATCTAGAATATACATAAGTAGGTTTCAAGACTTTTTTGCATTGGAACCATAATTTGTGCAAATTTGAATTGGATAAAAAAAAGATAATATTCATAAGTATATGTCTGAATTAATAAGGATGGATTACAATAAATATGCTTTATTTAAATATGTTAACCATTTTAATGATAAATTAAAGTTTAATATTAATCAAAGTATGAAAATTAAACCTTTGAAGACCCTCTCACACATATATATATATTCTATATCTGTGAATATAAAGAAATTATAGGATAAAGAATATAATGTATGTTTTCAGTCACCTATTATATTAAATCATTTAATTAACAGTAGTAAGAATAGAATTGATCCTAAGAAATGTCCTTGTATTGTTTATTTGAATAAGTGCCAAAGACATAATTGCCCATATGTTTATTACAGAGAATCAAGAACAGACATAATATAAGACTTAACAGCAAATGGATTGAACTTGGAGAGAGCTTCCTCCTACAATGGATAGATAATAGTTGAAAATGATGATAGTGTTACAATAAAGTTAAGTTGGGATTCTCCGATGTCATTAGTGTTTTGGAATCATGAGTGTTTATTTGATCTACAATCCTACATAATAGGAAACATAATATTAAAGAGGCTTGTTTTATTTCTAATGGTAACTTGTGATAAATAAAAAATGTAATAATGTCTGTTTGAGTACTATTTGGAACTTACACAATTACACTAACAATTTTTTAACTTCCCTGTTAATGGTTAATTTTAAATATATTGCCTTTGACAAGAGTGCTCAGAATCAAAAATGCCTTTAGGTTTTATTGCTATTTATTAACTATTTATCTTCATAGTTTTGTAATTAATATTCCTTGTGATTACAATTAATATAATTAGTCATTCTGAAGCTTTTTTAAATAGTGTAATTTATGTTATTTCAGCAAAAACCTATTTCACTGATCTAAATTCAAAATTCTTCACTGCATTAAAAATAGTCATATTGATCTTCTGCTATTCCTTGTTTATGTTATTTGCCAGGATAATAGAAATGTAGGATGAATTTTTTTGCATGTGAAGAGTCTCATGCTGCAATGATGATGTTTATACCCAAAATAGCAATAAATCTACACAAATGTTTGATGCTGTTAATATAGTGTATAGACTATCTACTAGATGGAGCTACATAATGTTTACCAATGACCCCAAATAAACTAAATGATAAAAAATAAAATGTTCAGATTTACTTTTGAATTTATGATAAGCAGACTGAATACTATATTAGCACATTGTCTTTGGTGAGATATTTATTTATTAAATAATTTATATTTCTTTGTTAAATACATTTTTTTATTGCAAATTTTTTTTTTCTTTTTGAATTTTATTTGTTAATATAAACTTGTAACTGTAAATTCAAGAATAAATGTGAACTATTTCTTTTTTATTGATGAATTTGCATTTCTGTATAAATTTTATTTATTATCAATGTGTTTTTGTTTTGTTTTTTTTTGTTAAATATTTTTCATTATTATGGAAATAAACTATTTTTATTGTAAAACAGAATACATTTTTGATTTTAATTATTTTACACCCGTAACAATAAATTTAAAAATAAATGTGGATATTTCATTTTTTATTGATTAGTTATTTTTTGGATCATTGGTATGTATATGCTTTTTTATCATTAAACACAATATATTTCATTTATTATCCAGAATCATCTTTAGATAATTATTAACATCTAAGTTATTTTTTTTACTATCATCTATGAATATATAATAATAATAATAATGATGATTAAGAGGATTAATTATTTGAGAGACCATGTAAATTTAAGGGATTGGAAATGATAAGTTAAGTTTTGATTATCTTTAATTTTAAAATCCATAAGTCTACTGCTGTGTCAACCTATACAGCGCATGTCTGAAAATGATTTTCTAGACCAGGGGTTGGCAAACTTTTTAACATGAAGAGCCATTTTGTTTAAATCTCCCTCTCTCCTCCCAGTAAACATCTGCAAGGTAAAAAATATATCCCCCCCTCCCATTCAAGAACTGCGAGGAAAGAGGTGAAAAATATGAATTTCTAAATAGCTGGAGATATATTTGAATATTTATGTTAGTAATAGACCATAATAGAATCTGTATATATCCTACAAAAAATAAAAATTCTCTTAAAAATGAATGAATAAACAGATTACTTTGACAGTTTGATTAATTCACAAATTTTTAATATTTAAATATTCATCATATACAATAATTACAATTCTATAATAAGCCTGAATTCAAAAAACAATGTTGTAATGGGCATTTTTCCTCTCATAGAGTTATCAAAATATTTATTTATAAATTACAAGAGAAAATAAAAAATGTGTGTATGCTTATCATGATAAAAAAGGTCAAGAGATTAGTATCAAAGAGTCATATTTGCTTTAGAGCCATAGTTTGCCAACCTCTGGTTTAGACTAAATAAAATATGATAATAATAAATTAGAACATATAATTAAAAAAATTGTATATATTTATTGTAATTAATAGCCTTCAAACTCAAGAAGAATCTGAAAATTTTCAGGTTAATGATCACTATAATTAATGAGTATCTAGCTATTTTTATTAAAAAATTAACAACTTTTTCCTTTTGAAACAAAAAATAAATCAGTGTTAAATTTGTGGCTCACTATAAAGTAGTGATAATTAAGACAGATGATATCTAAAATTTATTTACATGCATTTACACCTTTTGCAAAAGCATAATTATTTTTAAGTACTATCATGTCTAACGTATTAATAGAATTCTGCTTATTCTTAATATTTTTATCATAATATTTATAATTGCAGTTCAAAATAATGTTTTGCTGATAGTAGGATTAGGACAACTGTTACTAATGTCATATACTGAAGCTATTTAATATGAATATTAGTAATAAGATGTTAATGAAATGTAAAGAAAGCAAACAAAAAAAAATAGTGAAGATATACTCTCTAAAAAGGATTGTTAAAGAATGGAAGTTGAAACTGAGTAAGCAATTACCTAATATATAAAAGAGGTATAATCTATTCATATATGGAAAAACTTATACTTAACCATAGCATGAGTTTATAATTCCAAAAATACATATACCAAAAAATAAAGTACAATAATATGTAAAAAAAAATATTTAAATAATGCTTTTATGTAAATAGTTGACTAAAAAGTATAAAAATAACAAAGCAATCTGTCTCTTGATTAATTTGCCATTCTTGGAAAATACAGAGATTTTAAGAATCTTCACTTGATAGAAAACAATTTGAAATTTCAGGAATATTTTAATTTCATAAAAACATTTGAGACTCAAAAAAATCATTGTTGTATTTTTATAAAAATTGCATACAAGTTTGTGCACTCCAGAAAAACTACAATTTATTCAAGAGGTTGTTTTTAGATCACGTACTGATAACTGAGGAATTTAATTAAAGCATTAACGTAATGGCAATCGACAATTCCAAGAAATATTTGCTGATTGCAAATATTTCTAGATAAGAGACCTTATCTTATTGGACAATGTAATTAATTGTTGCAGTTATCAGAAAGCTATAAAAAGAGTACGTAACAACTACGTCAGGCAATTCGAATGCATCTCCAGTAGACTTTCCTGTTCAATTCCAGTATGAGAGATCTCACGTCAGTGCTTCAGTTAATGTCCAGCGCTCAGTGGAAATGTAGTTCATGGATATAGCTGAAAGGGCCCACAGAGATTGGGAGATCGTAGCCTGAGGAAACTGTCTGGATATCAGCTGAATAAAGAGTTGAGTTTCCAGCGGTTTTCAAGTAGAGTTACTGGTAGGCTGTTGCAGAGATGTAAGATGTAAGGAGCTTAAGGTCAGTCGCAGTGCTATATTATGAAGCGTTCGTGTGCAGCTAAACTGGACTGGGGCCAAGGTGTGTGTAAACCTAGCCCATTGTGAACTGTTTTTGTAGCAGCCAGCCTGAATGTACAATGAGGAAATTGAATATTATCGAACTGTAGAGATAGAGTTGTTGCGAACTATTCACTATTCCGATTACTTAAAAATATTGTGAGTCTTTTATCATATATATTCATTTGCTGGCCATTCAGTCATACTTGCGGACACAGCAATCAAAAAAATCAAAAAGGCTCTTAAATGCTTTTATGACATGACAATATTCTTGCAATTTCCAATTGTTTTATAACAAGTGTAGATTCTTAAGATCACTGCTATTTTCCAAGATTGGAAAATTAATGGATAGATGAATTACTTTGTTATTTTTCTTTTTTTTAATTGCCTATTTACATAAAAGCATTATTAAAATAAAAAAATTTCATATTATTTTTTACTTATATTTACATATTATTTTTAAAAACAGTTAAAACTACATAAAAAATTCTGACAAAAAGTATTACATCCTCTAACAAACAAATTCTAAATTTAAATATCATGTGATCATCTACTATATAAAAATATTTATGTATTGACTTTTTAATTAATTAAATATGAGTTAAATCAATATTAACAAAATTTATTCTACAAATGTAATATTTCTGTTGGCTCAATTGTTAAGATGTTTTCTTGGGAAGCATAAAAATGTGAGTTCGAGTTCTAAATGGGAATGCATTTTTTTCATTGTTAAAAATTCAAAAATTTGGACATACAGACAGAGCAAATTAATATAAAAGCATTTAATAGAAAAACAATAAAGAAGATATGTTGTCCAATATAAATATTTATAAAACAAACAGATGAAAGCAAAAACAATAAAGAAAAAGAGGTATACACTCCTTATGCAGGGATTATTAACTGAAGATAGTTGAAACTTAATATATTAGAGTTATAATTAATAAATCAATAGATTAGATACCTTTCATTTTGTTATATCTCTATTTGATTTATAAGATTGCAAGAAGAAAATACTATATACACACATGCATGCACATACACAAAATAAACTCGAGGGGGGGGGAAGCATGATTCCACTCAATAACCCCCCCCCCTCTAAGGTTTTTAAATGTAAGAAATTAAATATATATCTATCATAATATATAAAAAAGAAGAGAGCAGCTAGTAAATATTTTTATATGTAGATATATCTATTATCAAGATTAATATTTAACTGCCACAGTCTGAAAATAAAATAAACATTGCTTCACACTCATTACAGTTAGTTAGTTGATTATATTTACATATCTGAATACTAATATAAGTTTAAGAACATTCCTATATATCTACGTTAGCTGTCAGAATTGAAAAGCTATTTTTAGGATAACTTCCTCTAATGAAAAAAAAAACCAAAACCTACAACATTCAATGTAATCATTTCCTTCGTCTTCTTTCATTCCAAAAGAGAAAATAAAACTTTATCGTTGATTGAAAACATAATCAGATTGTTATGAAAGATTGAAAAACCAAGTTAATTAATGCCTTATATTTTGTTTAAAATTTGATTATTAATAATGTAGTCTGTCAAAATTTTGATCCTCTTAATTTTAATACAGTATAAACACTCTATCACAACGTGTATTGGTACAACTGTAAAAAAAAAAAAAAAAGCGTACTATGGCTCAATTATGTCACTTCCGCTGCTCGTCATCTAAGGGCGACCAAGCGAATTTTTTTTGTTAACTATTTATAAATTTTTCAACTAATATAAACGGAAAAAATTTATAATTTTCTTCTGTATAGCTTTAAATGTTTTGCGACTATTATCCTTTATCCATATATTAACATTAATAAGAAAAAATAAATATAAAACAACAACAAAAAAAAAGTTAAACGTCAGCCTGCCATACCTTCGATCTGGGATTCAAATCTAGTTAGGTGAACCTTATAAAAGTACTAATTAAAAATATTATTGTAATTTGGTGCAGCCTCTACTATTGAAGGAGAAGATGGTCACACTCCTATATACACCAAATCCATGGTTTATCTTTAAGGCAAAATAAAAATAAGATCACAAAGAAGGAAAAAAAAAGTCTTATAAAAGATTGTTAGAATAGAATAGGTGACATTTTTATAATGAGTTTTTTGGTATAAGACAAGCATATAATCAATAGATGAATAAGATTATTCCTAATTATGACATCTTAGTTGTATTTACTAGTTATGAAACTAGAATATTAAAAAATAAAAGGTGTAACAATGAATAAATTAACTTATCAAATTTGAAATGAAATTGAATCTTTTTAAAAGAAGCTAATTAAGCTATAATTATCTTATGCAATGCATGTATAGTACATACTCAATCTGGATAATGTAAATTAGTTGAGCAAGTATTTTGTGGTGCAGAATTCAACAGACAATCGGGAGGGGGGAATCATTTATGGAAGTACATTTTTCCTAGCATTAAACAAGAGCTACAAATTACATTTTTCTCCAACATTATTATTATTTGCTATATTCATTTTTATATATAAATCTAAATTTAATATTATTACTAAAATTAAATAAGTTCACTTTTGCTTTTATTATGTATTACTGCTACTTAAAAACGGTCTGGTTTAATGGAAACTTAATGATTATAAGTAATATACAATGGTATTTATGCTCAATATCATTTTTAATAGTCAGTTATAGATGTGTATGGCCATGTGAATAAAAAGTCATTTATAGATGTGTATGGCCATGTGAGATGTGTATGGCCATGTGAATAAAAAGTGAGATAAAGAATAAGAAATTAAAGATGAGTTTTATAAATCACACTTTAAAAGACAAATATGAACACACACATATATATCATACAATATATCTTTATAATATATAGGGTATATGAGCACAGACTTTCTAACGACCCACCACTCTCCACACTATCTCATAACACTGATACACTTGAACACATATATGTTGAAAAGATAAATAATCACCAAACTAGTAATCATTAGTTGGTCCAGATTACCATCTCTACACATATATGCTATAAGTGCTCAGATATATATTAAAATAGTCAAACCTCATACTTTAATGGACAGGCTTCAATTTACTCCACCTTCCAACTCTTCAACCGTCCATCCAATTGAAAATATGATGATGGAATGCTCAAAGGCCACCCTTAGGCTGAGATTCTTGTCACATCCATTTGACCTAAGGTCATTCTGACCCTTTGTGTATGAGACATAATCCATTTAATACATATACAAGGGATGGGCAGACATCTCTACTATGTAATAACTGAAACACACAAGCTTATTATATATCTGTGTCTGTATATGTAATATATAGGGTGTATGAGCACAGACTTTCACATGACCCACCACTCTCCACACTATCTCATAACACTGATACACTTGAACATAAATATGTTAAAGATAAATAATCACCAATATAGGTATTTCATGCTAAACCAGCAATCATCAATTGGTCCAGATTATCATCTCTACACATACATGCTATAAGTGCTCAGATATATATTAAGATAACCAAACCTCATACTTTAATGGACAGGCTTCAATCTACTCCACCCTCCAACTCTTCAACTGTCCATCCAATTGAAAATCTGATGATGGAATGCTCAAAGGCCACCCTTATGCTGAGATTCTTGTCACACCCATGTTGACCTAAAGTCAATCTGACCCCTCATGTACAGAACCTAATCCATTTAATACATATACAAGGGATGGGCAGACATCTCTACTATGTAATAACTGAAACACACAAGCTTATTATATACCTGTCTCTATATATGTAATATATAGGGTATATGAGCACAGACTTTCACATAACCCACCACTCTCCACACTATCTCATAACATGGATACACTTAACACATATATGTTGAAAAGACAAATAATCACCAATATATGTATTTCATGCTAAACCAGCAATTATCAGTTGAACCAGATTACCATCTTTACACATATATGCTATAAGTGTATGTGTATTAAATGGATTATGTCCTGTACATGAGGAATCAGATTAACCTTAGGTCAACATGGGTGTGACAGGAATCTTGACCTAAGAGTGGCCTTTGAACATTCCATCATCAGATTTTCGATTGGATGGACGGTTGAAGAGTTGGAGGGTGGAGTAGATTGAAGCATGTACATTAAAGTATGAGGTTTAGCTATCTTAATATATATCTGAGCACTTATAGCATATATGTGTAAAGATGGTAATCTGGACCAACTGAAGATTGCTGTTTTAGCATGAAATATGTATATTGGTGATTATTTATCTTTTCAATATATATGTGTTCAAGTGTAACAGTGTTATTAGATAGTGTGGAGAGTGGTGGGTCATGTGAAAGTTTGTACTCATATACCCTATATATTACATATAGAGACACAGGTATATAATAAGCTTGCATGTTTCAGTTAATATATCTATATAGCAGCCATAATATATATCATAATAATAATCATACACAGTATTATTATATTCTGCCTTTGCCAAAAAAATTATGATTAAGTTCACCATAAAATTCTTTTTTTAGAAAGACTATTATTCTTCATCTTCTTCATATGCCCATTCAAAGAAAAGTGTGTCCTTTTAATAATACAGTCAGTATTATTCTGTCTGCAAAACATACAGATTGTCCTTAAAATCAACATGTATTTCCATAATATTGTGAGGTGTCCTTCAATGTAAATTTTCTAGTGCCTTTATGTTTTATTGATAGGAGGGGCCCAAATCTCATTTCTATATTCTACATTTGGCAGAAAAACAGTCCTATATGCAATTAATTTAGTTAAAATTACATCACTATAAGGAAATAATATATCTTTTCACTTATCAAATGCATCAATCACTCATTGGAATTTATCATTGTATTTTTAAATGCTTTTATTGATTTTTGAAAAATCTGTTTGTTTATTAACTTTTGAACTTTTTCAAGTTAGAATGAAATTTTTAAATCAAGGTTTAATATATTTAAATTCAATAGAATTGCTTGAAAATTGAAATATGATTAAGTTATAACACCTTAATTCATTTGAAACACTTATCTTTTCAGTATGGCAACTATTTTGATAAATATGGAACAGAGGATGGGAAAAATATGAAAAATGTTCAATAATTTAACATTTTGACATTATGAATTATCCTTAGAATTTTCATTTGGTTTAAATAATCATTGCAAGAGGACAGTTTAAATTTTTATCTTTCAGTTTAATATGATTTTAAAAACTATTTTAAACTCTTAATATATATATATATGTATATCAGTATTCAAAGATTTATAACACTATAGGGGTAATCCCAAGGCTCAATCCCAAATAAGAGATGTTTGAACTCCCAAAGCTCAAGAAACTCCTAACAATACTGTATAATAATACATTTCAGTCACCCCACAGTATTGTAACATAACCCCACTAACTTTTCCATTACACTATGCATGCTATTTTTTTTATTTCGAACTCTTAAAAAAAAATATAATCATGACAGGTAAAATATTTTTATTTATTTATTTGAATTCAAATATTCATATTCGCATATACATAACCCATAGTGTGTATGGGAGTGAGTAGACTAGATCAATAGTCAGCAATCGGTGGCCCACAAACCATTGGTGGTCCATGTGTAATTTTAATGGTCGCAAAGAAATTCAGATATTATTTAAAATTGCTAAGCTCGAATAATAAAATTTTTAAATAAAAAACAAATTTTGCTTAAGTTGTATTAATATATGTAAAATAGAACAAGAACTTTATATTTCTAATTTTTTTTTTATGTGTCAAAGCGTCTTCAGGGAAGCGAACCCTAGGACAACTGCTTGTAAGGCGGCTGCGCCAACTGATTTATTACAAAATACTACTGTGACTTGCAAAACATTTACCTCAAAGGCGTTTAATTAACACCAACTCGGTCAGTGGCATTGAAAAAGTAACAAAATAACCATCCAGAATTCTGTACAATTGACTAGGCATCAAATTTGACTAGAAGATCCTTTACGTATTGCGATGACATCATTGGAGCCAAGGATTAGTAAAATAATTTTAATGCAAGAGCAGCAAATGTCGCACTAATTTTTAATATATATTACTATTATTGATTATTATTTTTGTGTTAAAATTAAAATTATTAATATATAAATAAATTTATATATATATCATATTCAATGTTCGTATTAATTCGTACCTTTAAAAATTATGTTAGTGGTCCGCAATATCTAAAAGGTTGCCGACCGCTGGACTAGATAGATAATTCATATCTATGTTTAAATATATCTCTTTAACAAAACAATCCAAAGGATTAGGATTATTAAATTTTTGAAACAAGTCTATTTACGGTATGATTAATAATATACTTTTGTTTAGTTTTTTTTTTCCAGAATTCCAACCGGATTTATGAAAAAGATTTACCATGATACTGATTTATTTTCTGCATGTAAATATCATAATAAATTACCGTTTATCATAATAATTAAATTCACTAAAGTTAATAAAGACTTATAAAAATAACTTATTTTTGTTTTCCATATTTCAATTTTATTGTAAATAAAATGTAAATGATTTTTATTAATTTATTTTCGAATTTTGTCTTATTATTTCTCACGTATCATAACAGACACCAGTCGTATAATATGCTTAATAAATATTACAATTGCTCTTGAGAATGTAGATTATTTGATATTATAATATGTTTTGAAATTAATGAAATATCTCTTTAATTTCTTAATATATCATTTAGACATTTTTCATATTTATTAATACATAGAGATGTAGAAGTAACTTTAAATATTTATAAAGAGTCTCATAACTCTCGTTATCATAAAGATTAGCTAGCCTCCCACCTTTAATCCATACATGTACCATATATATTGTAACTGAATAAATAAATAAAGATGTTGCAATGTAATGTGATAATTGTGGCATGGAAAGGTAGTCTAATCGGCAACATTTATAAGTTGATAAAAATGATGAGTACCACGCAAGCTAGATAGTTATTCTACAGCCTGTAATGAATGTGTATGTAAAAGATATAAATGCTAAAATATAAATACTAAAATATTAAAATAAGAGTAACACAATAAATATGTATAACAAACCCAATGCAATACCCCTCACAAACAGATTTTATATTATCTCCCAAATAAAAGAGAAAGCTAAATTAAATTTAGAGATCAAGAACATCGTGGCAATTGATAACAATATTCTTATTATACAAAATATACTGCATGATTACTACAATTAAAATAAAACAATAAATCAATAATTATACACTCTATCTATTTTCATTAATAATTTTACAATTAAATTGATGTAATATTATAAAATATCATTTCAATTTTTTTTATTAGAATATATTATTATTATTATAAAATAATGATCACAATAATCAAATATATTTATTTATGATTTATATTGTCTTTTTGAGTTTGATATTAGAATCGTGAAAAAGAGCAGAAGTATATCTCATTAAGAGTTGACAATGTTTAACTCTCCCCATATGATAAAGATTATATATATATGTTCTGCTTTGAGTTATAAAAGTTTAAATAGCAAAAGTTAATATCTATAATTATATTTATTGATTCATCATTATCAATCCACTGCAGGATAAAGGTCTCTCCAAGTTCAATCCATCTTTTCCTATCTCTAGCTTCTCTTCTCCACATCACCCCTGCACACTTTTTTATTTCATCCATGCATCTCACATGTGGTCGCTTTCAGGGTCTTTTACAATCTCTTGGAATCCAGTTTAAAATTTCAATTGTCCATCTATTATCATCTCTTCTAACAATATGTCCAGCCCAACTCCACTTCAGTCTTTTAATTTTTTCAATGAGGTCAGTAAATACCTATTTGTTCTCTTACCCATACATTGCTTTGTCGATCCCTTCTTGTTACTCCCAACATGCATCTCTCCATACTTTTTTGAGTGGTCTGAAGTCTCTGTATTGCTCTTCTATTAAGTGTCCAAATCTCAGATCTATAAGTAAGAACTGGCAAAACACATTTATTTTAAAAACCTTTCTTTTCAAACACATAGGCATATTTCCTTTTAGTATCAAGTTATTTCTACCAAAAGCACTCCAACCAAGTTTAATTATATGATTAATTTCATCCATTGTATTTCCATCTGTATTAATAATCTAACCAAGATATTTGTAACTGTTAACTTCTTCTAACTCATCATAATCAATCTTTATTTTCATATTTTGAGAAAATCTATTAAACATTACTTTAGTCTTTTTAACATTTATCTTTAGTCCTACTTTCCTACTTTCATCTTATAAATCCTGCAACATTTCCTGTAGCTCTAAAGCATTATTTGCAAAAACAACTACATCATCTGCAAAAACTAGACTTAAATAATGTCCATTTACTTTCACTCCTTTAGCTTCCCATTTTAATCCACAAAATACTTCTTGCAGCACTGCTGTAAAACGTTTTGGAGATATGGAGTCACTCTGTCTTATACCATTTTCAATATTGATTTTCCTACTATCATTATGCAATCTAATTGTTGCTGTTGCATTTTTATAAATATTCTTTAAAATATGACAATATCCTGGATCTATCCCTTGATGATCCAATGCTTTAATCACTGAAGAAGTGTTTATAGAATCAAATGCTTTTTCATAGTCTACAAATCCTAAGCATAATGGTAACTTATATTCATTTGTTTTTTCTATAATTTCTCTCAATAAAACCACTTTTAAATCCAGCCTGTTCTCTTGGTTGATGGAAACCCAGTGTTTTCTGTAGATGAGTTGTAATTATCTTAGTAAAAAATTTGTATAAAACTGATAAAAGACTGATAGGTCTGTAATTTCTAATATCTTCTTTATCACCTTTTTAAAATACTAATATTAATACTGCATTCTTCCAATAATCTGGGACATCTTTATCATTTAGACATTTGGTATATAACTTTGCTAAAAAATTTCTATTTCTTCACCTGCTTCTTTTAATATATCCATTACAATTTCATCATTACCTGGAGCCTTCCCTTTCTTCATAAATTTAATTGCATGTCTCACTTTCTCATTCAAAATTCTGGGCAATTCAGAAGATATAATAGATATAGGAGGTACTTGTTCTTTATTACTATATAACTCTTGATAGAAGTATTCTACCCATTTCATGATGTCATCTCTCTTTTTAGTAATAATGCCATCTTTTTTTCTTAGAGCAGATATAAATTTCCTACCAATACCAAAATGTTGTTTAACACTCTTCTATAGATTTCCTTGCTAGTTCACAATTATACTTTCTTATATCATTTTCAACTCTTTTCTGCACCATTTTACAAAATTTGAGATATTCAATCTTTTTTAATGCATCATTATTGTATATCATCATATTCCTTCTTTTCTTCATAAATTCTCTAGTCTCAGTAGAAATTTTATTGATCAATTGCTGCTTTTTTCTACCAGCTATCTTTGTTGCAGTTTTTAAAAGTGTATCATCTATTTTTCTATTAATGTCATTCAAATTTGAATCATGTTCAAAATCTGTTAATACTTGAAACTGATTTGTAAGTTCTAATTTAAATTCATTAGAATGTTTTTGAAGATTAGGAATATCAACTGTAAATATTGTTTTTCTTAATAATTTTTGTCTATCTAGTTTTGTATTAACATGTACCTTACATCTTACTAAGCGATTATCACTTCCTGTGTTAAATTTATTAAGAACATTACAATTTTGAAATATGTATTTTCTGTTAGTCAAAATATAATCCATTTCTGCTGTACCTTCATTTGAATGCTTCCATGTCCATTTCCTTTTAACATTTTTCTCAAAAAAAGAATTATTAATATAAAGTTTTTCTTTTTCTGCAAATTCCACAAGTCTATGTCCTCTCTCATTTCTATTACCATAACCAAAATTACCTACAGCATTTTCATCTTTCATTAAAATCTCCCATAACAATTTTAAAATGTTGTTTACTCTGATCAAAAGCCTTTTGTACATCCATATAAAAATCTTCTATAACTTCTCACTATGAGAACTTGTTGGGGCATAAACCTGAATTATCTGCATTTGGTATCTGCTATTAAGTTGTAAAACTAATCTTGCCACTCTGTCTGATACACCATCAATCTCCACAATGTTATTCTTCCATTTTTTATTTATAATGAATCCTACTCCACTTGTATTTCCAATATTTGGGCCTTTATAGTAGAATATGTGTCCACTTTTTAAATCAATTGTTTCTTCACTTTTTCTTCTAACTTCACAAAGTCCAATAATGTCCCATTTAATATAAGACAGTTCTTCTTCTAACTTTTGCAATCTTCCTTCACTTCACTTGAAAGTGATCTGCAGTTGTAAGTACCTAAATAAAAAGTGGTCATCAAATGGCAACCTGAGTCCACAACCAGGGGATTCTTAGCACCTCCGCCTTCAGCCACCAACCACTGCCTTGGTTGATGACTTTACAGCCTCCTGGAAATAAGGGCCATGATTTATTTTTGTCTATCATGATTGTATATATTGGAAAAAATATTTTTAAATTCGGGACTAAAAAGCCAATAAACTCACCACGCTGGCTAATGCATGTTGGTGAGCAGCCCATTCATGTTTATATACTATATGAATAATCACATAGTAATAACAGCTGCAAGGACAAGAACGTATGGAGTGGACATTAGGAATTTGCCCTGCTCGGTTCCTTTAAGGCCTCCAAGAGGAATCAAAGAGTCTCCTTTCAGTTAATAGCAAACTCCTTTCTGCAGCCATTTATTGATTAAATATTTTTATATGCTTATCATATTAATAAAAAAGTAAATAATTTAAAATAATCATTTTTATAATCGTTTCGCATATCAGCATTAATTAATACATTTTTATGATTGATATTTGTTAAATAAAAGTATTATTAGATTATACTTTACATAAAAAGCCTTGGAAAATTATTTTTTTATAAAGAAAAACAAATAATAATAATAATAATAATATTACCATTTTTTAAATTTGTCCTTGATAATACAATATTGAATAAAAATTAATTGTTCTCAAGAATTTGTTTCTTGGGGATGGGCAACAATAATCTAGAGAAATAATAATTGAATGGAATTATTAATAATAAAAATTAACTTTCAATATCTGACTTGGTTTTTGAACAATTTTTTTTTTTTTATTCTTTTGCTTCCTAGTTGATCAACAAATATTTTAAATTATGATATATTCATTAACTTTAAAGAAAGGTCTGTCTATACAATACTTATTCCATGATAAACTTTTAATGCTATACTTTCCATGCTATACTTTTCATTAATTTTGACGAGACATTTCGCACTAAGCACCTCCATTAATTTTGAAGAGAGATGTGTGTTATATAATTCAATTATTTCATGATATTCCCTTCATCTGGTTTCCTAGAAAATATAGTTCATAAGAGGGACAAAACCCTCTATGTTATTAATTTAGAAATTTGTTTTTGATTTCTGATCACTTAAAAATATATGATTATTACATAGTTCACTTTTAACAGAAGATTTGAAGCTATGCTGAATGTATGCTTCTTCTCTAGTTTTTTCAAAATCACACTCTTTTACAAAGCAAGCAATTATTTCAATGAATTTTTATTATTTCTCCTCTCCCCTTATATCTAGTTGTAAATCAACTCATTTACATAAATAAAAATAATACAAAGAATAATATTTATATATATATTGTAATAACATTCATTTAATAATCTAGAACAGGGAAACAACCAGCCCATGGGCCACATTCGGCTTAATGATATTGAATTCAGCCCACCATGTAAATGCCTAAACATAGAAAATCCATACCTGACTACACTCACTGTAAACTGCAATCTTTAGGCCTATCACTCGCATGTTCATATAACATTAACTTTATCCTAATACCATGAAAAATATAAAATATTAATTATAAAAATTAAAAAATTTATCATAACTTATGTAAATTTAATCGTAATTTCTAAAATATCAATTTTATATTACAAAATATAAAAATATGGGAGGAATCATGTTACAAATAATATTAATTTCTGTTTTTAAAGAATAATGTATATTCTATGCAGCATCAGAGTATTATTTCCTAGTTATTATTGTAGCATCAATCAAAAGAAGTTCCTTTGGGTTTAACTTCTTATTGAAGAAATAATATTGGTGCATAAATAAGTTTGTCTTTTCTAATTATACAATTTTTAATTTAATATAAATTTATAGTCTATGAAATGAGCCAATTAAAAAAAAGAAAAATTGAAGCTGAATGCCGCATTTCTATGATCATTGGACATTCAGATATTTATTTGCCAATATAAATGATAAAGCTATTTGTTTGGTTTGTAATGAAACTATTTCCATTTTTAAAAATTATAATCTAAAAAAACACTTTCAACAAAACATTTTGAAAAATATAAACTATTTTCACCAGAACAAATGAAAATTGAAGAAGAAAAATTAAAATGTGGCTTGCATAAGCAACAAAATACTCTAAAAACTTTATCATATACAGATAGAGCTGTAACAAAAGCTAGTTACATTTTTGCACATAAGGTTGCAAAACAATGTAAATCATTTTCTGACAGGGAATTTATGAAAGAATGTTTGATAGATATTGCTGAATTATTATGTCCTGATAAAAAACTAATATTTGAAAAATTTCTCTGTCACGAAGAACTCTTGTGAGTCGAAATGATAATATTTCAAGTAATTTATGATATAAATTAAAATTGTAAGATTGTACTTACCATTCACTGGCTTTAGATGAATCACATGACATTACCAATAGGAAACAACTGTTAATTTTTATTCGATTTGAAATTATGAAAGAATTATTTTCTGCATATCCTATGAAAGACACAATGACTGGCAAAGATTTCTTTATAGCTCTTCAAGAAACTTTGCAAAAAATAATATAACGTGGGACAAAATTGTCAATATCACAACTGATGGGTGTCCTAGTTTAATACAAAAAAATATTGGATTATTAAAAAAAATAAGTGAAAAAATAAAGCATATTCCAGGGAAAGAAATAATTTTCTCACATGTATAATTTACCATGAAACCCTTTGCAAAAGAGTTCTAAAACTAAAGCATGTTATATTGATTGTAACAAAAGTAGTTAATTTTATTCATGGAAGAGCTTTAAGCCACCAGCAATTCATTACATTTTTGCAAGAAATTGAATGTAATTTTATTGATATTCCTTATCATATGAACATAAGATGGCTTAGTCTTGCAAAAGTGTTAAAATGATTTCATGATTTTTTAGATGAAATTGTTAGTTTCTACATACTAAGGACAAACTGAATGAATTTTGTGAATTAAAAGATGAACACTGGCTGAATGACTTTTTCTTTTCCGTTGATATGTTTTCATATCAAAATGAATTAAATTTATTATTAAGAGGGATAGGACTATTTATTTTTGATATGTATACAAATGTCACATCATTTACAAAAAAATTCAAGTTATTTTTGCTACAATTCCAAAATAAACAGTTAACTCACTTTCCAATCTTACACAAAAATAGAAAAAAACTTGAAATGTGCTGATTTTAAGAAATATGAGGCTATAATAAGTGTCTTATTTAACGAATTTACAAGATTTGATGATTTTCAGAAAAATTTTATAGATCTATCTTTAGTACACCTACCATTTAATTTTAATGTCAATGATGCACCACCTTGTATCCAATTGGAACTGATAAATTTACAATCAAGTTTAATATTACAGAATCAATTTGCTGGAAAAACAATAACGGTCTTTTATGTTTCCTTAAATCCAGAAATGCTTAAAATTATTTTAATGCACAGAAATATTTGACATTCTTTGGATTGACATATCTATGTGAAACTACATTTTCTTTATTAAAAAATGCAAAGAGCAAACTTACATCATGAATAATGAATGGAAATTTAGGAGCAGTTCTACGAATAGACACTAAGTGAATTGAATCCTAATTTTGATGAAATCATAAATCAGGAACATTCCAAATTTAACCCTCACATTAAAGTTTTTGTTTTCTGCATTCACTTTATCATAACAATAAAAATGTTCCAAATTGTAGTTCTTATCATCTGTATCTGCCTATAATCGATTTCTATTTAAGTCATTAAATATTGTATTTGCTTTTTTAAAGAATACATTGATAATTTGATAATTCAAGTAATGTAACATTTTTTAGGTTGCGATTTTTTTTTGTTAAATCGTTCAATCTATTCTGGCCCATGTTGAGATACAAAAATTTTATTCGGCCTGCTAATGAAAAAACTTGCTCACCCTGATCTAGAACAACAATTATATTTTTTTATTGTTTATTCTAGATACCAAGTAACAACAATATTAATTTATATAAAATATTTTAATATGATGTGTATATTTTTAAATATAATTATTTATTTATTATAATATGCACACCCATCATGTATTGTACAGGTTATTTATCCATAGCCAATACAAATTTTTAATTCAGCATAATTACTCCCAAATCACTTTTTAATTTTCGTAGATGAAATAATAATTAAACTTAGGCACTTCTTTTATTATAGAAAGAACACTTCTGGTTGCATTATTATCTCTGATCATCATCATTTTGATATACTTTTATTATCCCCAGAATGGCCCTGGGGGGATTTCATGATGTCTCAAGTTTAAGAGGATTTTAATGGTATATGTTTGGAATGAGCTCAAACAGATAAAATAACTAATTTAATAATGAAATAACATAATTTATTTATACTAATTATAAAATAAAAAAATTGATGTTATATTTGCAACTGCTATAAAATCATAAAATATTGAAATTAACAAATAGTCATAAATATTAAATTTAAAGATAATTATGAATAGACACAAATTCTTACTAATATTAATTTTAAGGTTTTATATTTATATATAAAAGAAAAGGCTTACCCTTGTTTTGTAATGTTTTAATCATGGATTTTGTTGATATCATAAACTTATTTTCTTTTATTCATATTCTTGATAATAGTCTTTTATAAATTCAATTTGTATTTTAATTCATTTTCTTGGCTATCAATGATTGTAAATATTGGAAATGGGTCTCACTATATGCTAAGTCCTCTTTTTTTTTTACAGTGTGATTTTCTTCTCGTAAGCAGGTAAAGTTGCAACCTATTCATGATCAATGTTTATATCTAGATAAAATTGCATAGATCAAGGTCTTTGACTGGCATGAGTTTGGTTCTTTAGCTACACATGGAAAATATTCTTCTGATAGAAAATATTATCATGATTGCTGAATTGGATGTAGTATTGAAAAATACTTTTTAAAATCACAATGTTTACAACAGTAATCTGTAGGAAAAATACTTTAACTATTAAGCATCACATGATCACTATCTTGTATGGAGAGTTTTGCTTTGTTTACTTTAACTAGTGATATTCCTTTCTTATTAGTGATAAAATTACAATAGCTATTGCATCAGACTTGTTCTTTGGTTAGTTACAGATCTCCATTTATTCTGATTTCTTGCTGGTAACAACTACTTTACTTTTCTAGTGGTATTTTCTCCTTTTCTGGACTCAACCTGCATTGCAGTCTTCTTTGATTCAACTAAAACTACCATTATTTTTCAGACCTATTTATATACCTTTTGTCTCAAAAACAAACTCATTATATCCCACTATCCTAAGTCTTTAATGGTATTTACTTTTGTTTGCCTTGATAAACATGTTTATGATATTGGACAAACTAATTAATTCTGTATTTTCATATTGGAATATTTAATAAAACGTCCTTTATCTCAAATTTGAATACCATATTTAATTTTACAAAACTTAATTTTCTTTCATATTCAGGTAATTATTTTACAATTAATTATATTTTTTTATTTATGCTGATTGAAAAGAAAGAAGAAAAAAACCGCTGACCTTTGAAATTCATACTTTAATCTTTTTGAAGTTACTTTCAAATTTACCATTAAAAGAAGACAACTTGTTTCATTAAACCTCTTCCAACAGATAAATCTAGCATTATTCTGAAGGTTTGTGATGATGGTGTTCTAGCTGTATTTTTATATTGGACTATTTCCATCATCTAGTATATATGCTGAATGTCTTTTAGAAAAGTTTAATTTTTAGTTAAATATTCCAAATGTATTCAACTCACAGCAAACAAGTTAGTATATGCACCAACTGTTAGTAATATCACAGCAAACAGTTAGTAATATCACAGCAAACAGGTTAGTATGTGCATATACTAACCTGTTTGCTGTGATATTACTAACAGTTGAATACGTTTGGAATATTTAACTAAAAATTAAACTTTTCTAAAAGACATTCAACACACATACTAGATGATGGAAATAGTCCAATATAAAAATACAGATAAATCTAGCATGATTACAAAAACTTAAATAATTTAATTATATCTCTTTCTTGCCCTTCAGTATATGAGTTATAATTTTACTGTTTTTATATTTACATAATGTATTTCTTTTAGAAGGGATTCGAACTCAGACTTTCAAGTTCTCTATAGCTATTCACTTCATCATATATAATCAATACACATGATTCACATACATGTGAAAAAGATGAATTATCTCCAATAAACATATTTTGTGCTGAACTAGCATTCATCAGGTGGTCTAGATCATCACCTCCCACACACACATATATATATAATCAGTGCTGCATAGGTGGTCTTGTGTATTGATTATATAAGCTGGAATGCATAGATGAAGGGAGCTTGAAAGTTCAAGTTCAAATTCCTTTTAAATTACATTAAATTCAGTATAGAAAATATGTTTATTTCTTTGTAAAATATTTTATGATTTTATTAAATATGCAAACCAATTTTCTTTTAATTTCTTAAACAAATCTAATTAAGTGCTATACACATATATCTCATACATGTTCATACATATGGCAATCTGTACAATTTACAAATCAATTTATTATATTTTATTAAGCTATCTTTAATAATTTGATAATAATGCAGTTGTGTAATACAAGTGATTTAAAATCTTAAAATAATTTTACTTGCAATCATTTATAAAAAATGAGACAAGGGAATAGTAAAACTTTATATTTCTCATTCCTATGTGTAATTCACTATTTTACTTTAGTTTATTTCTTTAACTATTATTACATTTCTGTTTTAATTATTTTTTAACCAATATAACAATACATAAATAAATAGAGCACATTTATCAATTATTAACCTGTTCAGATATTTAACTGGCATTCAACTATCAAAAAAGAGTAAATAGGAGAATCCCTCATCTCTATGAATCCATAAAAAATTTAATCATTGGACACTAAGATGCATGATGCAACATGAACATTAGTAGAATTACCTCAGTTTTAATATTGTTCAACTACCAACAATTCAAAAATAATTAAATGTCAATATTTGAAGCCTTGCTTCTGGAGACTTTCTGAGATTGAAAGATTGATAAATACAACATTTGAAAGTTAAGCCTTGCTTCTTTTTTGAATTTTAGATGCTGATAAATACAACAAAACATATGGCATGTGCACCTTGCTTTTCACAGGTCTTACGGGTGAATGAATACCCTATTTAAAAAATGTGTTGCAGCAGCACCGAAGATATTTATATCCCTAGGGGAATCACATGATGGCATATTGATCTCAAGCACATGATCTGATCCTTCTTACATCATAGAAATTGAAAATACACCTAAACAAATTTGATCAATCAAAATTTTTCCAATCTCTGCAGAACCAATATTTTTTTGCTCACTCATGAATCAATATGTTAAATATATTTTGACCATATGTTTTATATTTGCAATCATTTCAGCATCTTTATATCAACCTTATCTTTAAAAAATACCAATCCTTTACTGACCTACATTACTTTAAGATATGAGCATTATTTTTTTATGTTATGATTGTCTTTCTGCAACAAGAATGCATTTTTGCCATGCCTTTTTGTAATTTCATAAGTCATTCTTGCTTTCTAACAAACAGATAGTCACTTTCAGTATTTGTTCTACAATTTTTATTTTATAATTCATTTTCTTATAAATAAATTTGTCCTTTCAATTCAGGGTCATCAAGAAAATAAGCCATTCTTTATCTATATGAGAATTAACATTTACCTCTATCCAGTTACTGATATTCTTATTTGGCAAGGCCTAAAAAACCTATTACCCCATTCTGGAGTGGGTCTTCCATTTTTTCTTTTTTTTTTACTTTTACATTTGCTTTTTCAATCCCAGTACCATGCCTAAATATGGTGTCAGGGGTATGATTTAAACTTAAGTTTGCTATCAATCTATTTTCTTGTATTATTTATACTTTTTTTCTTGTAAGCCTTACATTGCAGATCACTTCTATCTATAATTTCCTTCATCTGTTTAGTTTTATTATACATTTTTTTAGCATTCTGGCAGCAGAATTCATTTTCTAGATTGTTTATTTTACTTTTGACCTCATCCATATATTATTTATAACCACTATATTAACATTTAACTCAATAAACTGTCCTTCAATTCTTTATTATCTTCACATTTCATGTCAATTTTCATCTTTTTTTATATATATATTTTTCTTCGATTGAGTCTTCATCCAAATTATTTTCCATAATAAAGAATCAACATTATCACTAACCATAGCCAGGTTGCATTGCTTGATATTCTCAATATCAATATCTGTTTTATTTTTCTCTTGTGTACCAAATTCATTTTCATTGCCACTATATTTTTCTAGTTTAATAAATAAAGTTTCATAAATATCTTTAACTAATGCACTCTGGTGATGAGCTGCAATTTTCTTAATCATATTCAAATTTGAGTTATCTTCTTATTTCCTGAGGCAATATTTCATCAACCTGAACTTTCCCTAGCTTTGCACTTACTATAAATTTTTCAGTCTCTCTTTATTTAGCTTTTGAATTTTATCTTTACTAATTACTTCATATTTGTTTTCATTTATAGATTTCAAAACATTCTCAGGTTTAGAATCTTCTATCACTTCTTATGGTAAAGTCTTTTCCAGCCTCAATGTGAATTTCATGAATGCCTGAATTTGAGTTTTCTCTATTGTAGCATCATTTCACAGTTCTACTTCTTTTAAATCATTCATTTTAATCATTTCCACTAAACTCAACTCTTCACTTGTCTCTTCTTTCACAGTATTTTGATCAGAATATGATACTTCCATCTTCATATTATTTGCATTCTTTTGCGCTATCAACTCTTCTTTCACTTCTTGTAGCATTTCTTTAAATTTTGTATCTCTTCTCTGTAACATTTCTTCATTTCTGTGTTGTGTTTTTTATAAATAATTTATTTTACCAATGCATATACCATTTCAATATAAAATATGCTTATTTTCTCTTCTGTGGGTTTTTGCACTGCCAGAACTGATTCTTGTTTTTTTTGCTGTCTTTTTTGTTTGTTGATTGCTCCATGTTTAATTGTGCTTCTGTTTTTACTAATGATTGTGTTATCGTCTAAATCTGTAATTAAATGCTTTATTACTTTATTATATTCTTGTTGAATGACTCCTACTATTATTTTCTTTTCTTTTTTCAGATTTATTACAATTTCCTATGCACTTCTCTCCAATATAAAGCTATATACCTGTATTTGTTATTATTTTCTATCTAATTATCCTTCCTCTTATCAAACTTTCTCCTGACTATCTGGAATAAAACTATACATATTTTATTCTAAACACTTTAAGACAATTGAACACACATATTGCCATGCCATATATAACATTATTTCCCCACTATGTGCTCAATTAATTCATGATCTCTAACATTTGATGTCATATGTAACAGTACAAACTATTGATCACAAAACTTAATGGTATATCAATGCTTGCATCATCAAAATGTAATGCTTCACCTTACTTGTGGTGATATTAATCAAATGACATTTGCAGTCAGGTTAAATTTAGCATAATTATTTCAAAAGCATTTTTAAAATTTCTTTTTTGAACCCAATTTAAATTAATCTTAGGCCTTCACTTTCTTTATAGAAAAAACACTTCTGGGTGCATTATTATCTCTGATCATCATCATTTTGATATACTTTCATTTCCCCAACATGGCAAGGGATTGCATGACTTCTCAAGTTTAGTGGTATATTAATGGTTTATGTTTGAAATGAGTTCAAACAGCAAAATAAAATTTGATAATAATATATTTATACTAATTATAAAATAAATAAACAAATTGTTGCTATATTTGCAACTGCCATAAAATCATAAAATAAATAAAATATAATATATTGAAATTAACAAATAGTCATAAATATTAAATATAAAGATAATTATGAATATACAAAAATCTGTACTAGTATTAATTTTAAGATCTTATAGTTGAATATATATTGCTGGATGCTAGGAAACTTGGTGGTTATGTTTTTAAGTCATGGCCTGAGGGAGAGTGATTTACTCACTTTGTTTACATCTATATTGAGCTATGTTTAATTTAAAGTTTACATATTAAAACTTGTGGCTATAGAAATGCCTTTAAAATAATTATCCATGTCACATGGCCAATTTTAAATGTCAAACTTCTAAACCCAAAATTATTAGAATATTAAAAAAATATCATAGAAAATTGCAAGCTTTTTTTTCACAATGTTTCTCAATATCAATCTAATAAAACTACTAGATATTGAACTTGTTCTTCAATGGCTTTAATCAGGAAAAACTCCAGAAACAGTGTATTTCCAGATTTTCTGTAAAATTTAGCCAATATGTGTTTACATTACTAATAAACAGCAGTATTAATATAGAAATTATTTCAAATATAAGGATAGCAAAATTAGAGCAAACTTAAAATCAAATAAATCTAACAGTGATTGAAAAAATTATCTTTCAATACAAGATATTATTAGGATATTAATAAGAGCCATTTACATATAGAGTAAGATATGTCATATTTAACAACAATCACTGATATGGGTTTTTAAAATAAATTGAAAACTGGTGCCACTTTTCTTGATTAAAGCTCAGCTTATGATTTCATTTGAAAAAATTGTCTTTTTCTAAAAATTCCTAAAACCCTTAAATGCAAAAAAAATAAAAAAATAATTAATTTACTTAACAAAATGCTCTCCGATAGAAAAATTGAAGTAACACTAAGTGAGAAACATAGCAGATACAAAATTTTACAGAACATTAGTTCTCTCACCTATTTTAATATATTCATTGGTAATTTTTTAGGTACAAAAAATTCATCTATTTTGGTGATATTGCTTTATTTCACAAAAGAGATACTTTCCAAAAACAGAAAATTCTCTTAATAAGAATATAAAAAATTTAAAAGTCTTTTTAAAGACAGGGTTTTATTCCTAATACAATGAAGATAGTATGCTCAATTTCTTATATAATCAACTGGAAAACCTCTTATAATCTAAATATAACCTTTTGCAACAGTAGACAGAAACGCAGTCCTCTCTCACACTATCTAGGAGAAATGGCATAACTTATTTTTTTCTTATCCATTTAAGGTTCGACTTAAAGCAATTTAGAAGAATAATCTTCTTGGAAAACTAGCTAGTATTTCTGATTGAGAATTCTATAACCCTGTTAGAGAAAAGTGTTTGTGTTAAACTTCTAGATATTCAATTAAATATTATGAGAAATATTACTGATATGTTCAAGCGTATGCCTTTGCAACAGCTTCCTGTTCTTTTACATATCCTTCCATATAAGAAGAGAATCTACTTCATAGAAAATGTATAAAAAGCTGTTAATACTTGAAAACTAGGCATTCTTCACAAACCTGGATGGCTGAAAACTTGGAGGTTGGAGTAGATTGAAGCCTGTCCATTAAAAGTATGAAGATTTGCTATCTTAATATAAACTGAGCACTGATTGTATATATGTGTGGAAGATGATAATCTGGACCAACTGATGAGTACTGGTTTACTACAAAATATGTATATTGGTGATTATTTATTTTTCTACATGTGTGTGGTCATGTGTATCAGTTGTATGAGATAGTGTGGATAGATGGAGGGTGCTTGAAAATCTGAGTTCAAATCCCCTATACTTAAAAAGCTGTTAAGTAGATCAAAATATACTTCATTATTTGAAATTCAGCTCAAGTCAATAATTTTTTTTGGACGTTCAACCAAGATTTTTTTCAAAAATAACTGAAGAACAATGATATAAAAAATAGATATATGAGGTTCCAATTTGTTTTTCTCAGAACTGAATGTAAAACCACTTGTATTTGATCTTCTTAAATGCTGCTGGAATCTCTACAACAATTCAGAATAACCAATAGATATTGCACTTATCTGTTTCTTAAATAGAATTTAATAGTCAGTGCCTTTTATAGATGTGGTCAAATTCAAAACATGAATCTTATATCTAGTAAATTTCAAACCTGTTGAAAGTGGTAGAATTGAACAATTTAACGGTGTTGAATTTATCTTGTTAATTAGATTTTATTGATAACTGTTTAAAAATAAAAAATCATATGCTAAATAAATAAATAAATTTTTTGCCTTGCAATGGGGTTTTACTTTATATACATATAATTTAAGTTCATGTATAATGAATATTCTTTTCACATGGAGTTTTAAAATGAATAAAAAATATTAATTAACAAAAAAAAATTTTCTTATCAAAATCTTTTATATTTAAATAACATTTAATTTTGCATTCACTGCTAAAATATCATTAATAACCATAAAATACATGAATGAAGACATGTAAAAATGGGATTGAACTGTAATAATTTAAAACATCACATATCATTTTATATACCTTACTTTCTGCTATATGTTTATTTGTCTAAAAAAGAGATCCTATAATAAATTGTAAAAAAAAATTGCAAGAAATCTTCAAGCAACTAACAATGATGTAAAATGGCTACTCCTTAAATGAAGAAGTTTCTGCGTGATGATCATATATAAGCCAAGGAATTCTGTTAGCCAAGATGAACATTATATTCTCTTTAAAACAACATGTAACACAGTGATCTCATCTACTTTTACTCTTTATCAAACCACTATTACAGCAATATCTCATTTCTTTATCTTTTCCTATCTGTTTTTAATAAAGGCTGATTTGTTAATTAGTTCATTCTAGTTACCAAGATTTTAAAAAAAAAAACATGATTTTTTTTTACTGCTTTCATTCTCTTTCAGTTTCTCTCCTTCTTCATAAAATTTATTTAGATTTCCTTTTAATATCTGACACTCTAAATAATAAATATTTAATATTATCATTCCCATCTCCAGATAAACCACATCTACTGTTTAAATTCTTATTCCATTATCCCCTTGATATCTAAAGCTCCAAATAACCCAGAAGCTCCTTTCAGTGCTGTTATATATTCTTTAATAGTTTTTTTTTATTATTTTGACTCCAAATTAATGTTTTTATTCATAATTTATTAATGTATTTCTTTTTCTCTAATCAAAGTATCTATTATTTTTTCCCATCTGATACATTCTCTACAACTTTATTCCCTTTTAGATATAAAGATATTAAAAAATAAATCTCTTTCCATTAGCTTTGCATATTATAAAATGTTTACTGACCAATATTAGTCTCATCACATAATCTACTTAAACCTATTTTTACTGAAACATTTTCATACATATATTGTAACCTAGCAAAAAATATTTTTAATTTCTCATTAAAAAAGAAATCCCTTCTACTTCCTATTGAATGATCTCATTTTCTATCTTCAATTCACTATCCAAAGCAGATGTATATACACACAGTACCCTTTTTAAAAATCTATTTAGAAAAATATCTGACTCCTCTGGACAAAACAACTCACTTCCAAATGCTAAAGGCAGTAGGTACCATTATCTTACCAAATTATTTTTGACACTTCATATTTATTATATGAAAAACATTGCAGATTTTAAAAAAAAAATCATTCTATTTTTTTTTTCTTTTTGTCTACATTTTAATTCCCAACTGTTGGCATAATCTTTGTGCTTATTTAATAAACTACTTGGTAACTTTACTTTTCCATTTCTTAAAAATAATAATAATCTTATATTATCCATCTTTAATTTACACATTAAATACTAATATCTTAGATTTTCTCTCACTGAATTTATTTTTCATGTTTTTTCTCTAACAAGAGTTTCATATCTTAGACTATTGATAAAAATATTTGGGTCATTACAGTGGTAGAGTGTAAAGTCTTCAGATTGATTTCAGTTCTGGAATTTCCAGCATTCAACCTTCTCATAAATTCCTAAGCAATAAAAGTCATTTAATTATATTAAACTATTTCTTGATTTGCATTGTCAAACTGACATATCTTGGGGGTGGGTACTGAATTAAAATTAATAGGCTTTTCAAATTCTTTGGTAGATTAAATTAATTTATTAAAAGACCTCTCATGGCACACATACTCCATAACACTTATTTCCATATTTAAAAATTGCCTCATAATCTATTCCTATCCTGTTTGTTGCCTTTTTTATATCTATCCCCTACCCATCTTCTCTGAATAAAACCCATTCTGAATTTCCCAAAATTTATGCTCTTCCATTCAAGACTTTGTCCTATCGGTTAATATATAAATATTTTATAAATTAAAAAGTTATTGCTCTATAGTTAACTAACAAAAAAAATTTTTTCCCTTTCTTATAATAATCTAATTCTTACATCCTTTCCATTCATCTGAAATCTTATCACTATAATCGTTTTTTAAACTTGTTCTTACATATATATTAACATTTTAGATGGTATAGATCCAATCAATAGTCTAGATTTTTCTTTTATATATACCTATTCCGTTTTATTTACAGTCATTGTAGCCAAATTTTCATGAATTAAATTTTCTAATTATCATATTTATTATCGTCTATCTATGATAGAAGGATTTTATCAGGTTTTTTTCAAGTTCTCTCCATTTTCTTCTCTCCGCATTTAGCAATATTCTTTATTAGATTACAGTGGCCTCTCTTTAATCATTCTGTAACTAATTTAATGCAAACTCGAAGTCTTTCATTAAATGATAACACAAAACTATTATTCTGTTAATTAGAATTTTTATAATAAAAAAAAATCCCAATATATTATTATGTAAAATAAATAATTTTTTTTTTACTGGACAGGATCTTTTTTAATGTCTCTCCTGGTCCTGGACGAATCCCAATTATTAATTTTTTTGAACACCTTAAGTCTACCATTTCTTTGGACATGACCATATCATTATAGGATGAATTCTTCGAATATACTATTATATATTTTATTGATATATATTCTGCTTTCTAATAAACACACATGCAGAATACTATTAATATCTTTTCCTATATGGTTTTGACATTAGAACATTTTTAAAGTAATTTTTATTAAAAATAATGTATATATTTTTGTGAAAGTGCTTTATTTTTGACAATATAAATATTATTGCAAGGTAATTTTATTTGAGCATAAAAATCATTGAAAAAGATTATTTTTTAGGTAATCCATTAGCGACATAAAGTTGCTATTCAATACAAAGTATAACTGATCAAGATTCTACAATTATTATTATTATTGGTAATTTGATATTGGCCATATCCTTAATATAATTCACGTAGGTTTCCGCATTTAAATTTCTGAAATGTTGTGCAGATATTAGAGCATAAAACAATTATATTTTACTAATTTAGATGCTATTTTTAAATTTATTTTGTGATTTTTTTTTTATATTGTAATTTTATTTTTAAAAAAACTAAGTATATGTCATTTAATTTCTTAATAAACATTAAACATTTAAAAAACAAATATTTTGTCAACAATATTTAACCAACTTAAATGATCTTCTTCATCTATTTAATAATTATTTATTGTACTTTAACATGAACAAAATAATATGAATTAAATATAATAAACTTGAATCCAGATAAAGTATGATTTACAAGAATATACATGGAACCACTCAAAATTACTTGCATGAAAGCATCCATAATTTAGTCTTAAGAACGAAGAGCAAAAATATTTTGAACATTATTTCAAATTTTAAGAAAACTAAAATGCTGCATTAAGACTATGATTGGCAATAATCAATAAGAAAAAAGGCCCTGAATTGTTTGGCATAATAGCAAATTCTGAAGCATAACATCTACAGATTGTGTCTAATTCTGTCAATCAAACTTCTTATGAACACCCAAGAAAAAAAGCCATTCAATTATTTCTATTAAGATAAATTGATAGTTTGAGAATTGATGGGCTAAAAAAAATTTGAAGTTATGTATATGTGGTTTGATCTGGAACTAAAGTGAACAAATTAATTGGATGGAAAAATGAAATGACAGGAAGAATGCAACAAGCTTTACTATATGTAAAGATTTATTATGAGCTCACAATTACTAAATATAAATTTGGCTAACCTGAAGTGCCAAAGTGATATACAATTTTATTTAATCTATTCTGTTATAGCTTTCATCTTACACTGCAATTTACTGAATTCTCTCTCATTTTTCATAAGAATGCTCTACATCTTTATTTTTTCTTTAGTATCTATCTATATTGAACAATAGAAATGAATAATAATAAAGGAGTCAGTTAATCATGCTCATCTTAACAGCATTTTAAACTTCTGGATAAATGCAATTATTTATTCTTTATACTATGATGAAAATTTTAGAAAAAATAAAAAATATATTCATACAATTTCCAAAAATCAGTAATGATTAAACATCTAATAATAATGATAATGCAGTAATTTTTTTTTTCAGGATTCACCAATCACTGCTATTTATAGGATTACTATAAAAGTAAATGCTATTGCCTTACACAAATTGAGAAAAAAGAATAAGGGTCATTATCGTCATCATCATTTTCATCTGTTATCAATATCTGCTGCAGAATAGGTTCAGTTAAAATTTTGAAACATTTACCAAAAACAACAAATAAATAAATTTACCAAACTATTGTGATAAATTATTTTATATTAAAATTTTATTAATTTGACATTGCTTAAAATAATTTTCTTCTTATAGTATAAGTTTTAAACAAGTTTATTTAGCTGAAATAAATTAATTTTATTTTTTTAAAACTAAATTAAAATTTTTTTTATTTTATTTTGGACACCCATATTTTTACATGTGTGCACCAATAATATATAGAAATCTAACTTTAATGATAAAATCTAAATTTAATTTATAAAATCTGTCTCCAAGTCAGAATTGCCAACTACTATTTTCATAAATATAAATTGAGATAGGCAATCTATCTCAGTATGTAATGATTCCATAACAAAATTAGCATATTTGCTGTCAAGGTTCACATCTAGAGTTGTGTTATTCTTGGAAATTTTTTCTCAGACTTGGAATTTTTATTCTGGGTAGCAGCTCTATAATCACCCTAGCATTTTTCTGATATTGGGCAGTAAATGAGTATCAAGCTATTATTAACCAGAAAATAAGCTACAAATCTTATTACTGGCAATGGGACATGATTAATAAATAATACTGTCTCTAAAAATCTGTTATACAATCTTTTTTTACTACAATAGGCTTTGTAAATGCTGTTTTATTTTTTATTTATATATAGAAATAACTTATTAATAAGTGAAATTAATATTAATGTCACATAACGTTAAATATAATAACAATATGGCCTATAAATATGATAACAATATGAGCCCAATGAAAGATCAATACCCATCAGGATGTACTTAGGAAGTTATAATGCATAGTAGTACTTTATAATATTGGCCCACTTATAACAATTTTCTTTTTGCTATAAAATCATTAATCTTAAATTGTGGGCACAGTTTTCACAAAAGGTGATTAATGTTTCATTCCAGAATTATGCAAAACAATTATTTTCTTTTTGGAACATCAATATTAGTAAATATCTCTCTAGCGATATCTCAAGCTTTATTAAGTTATTACAGAAATTAATCCTTCATTGTTCTTCTATATAACTTCATGGCCTTTTTATTGCTGATTCTAAAAAAAAAAAAAAAGAAATATATATAATTGTTTACAAATTAATAAATACACATATAATGGAATAAATAAAATCTATAAATCTAAATTACAAAGAAATAAAGTCATATGTCACATGATCAAATCTAGTGTTGAAATTGAATATAAAACAAAAACACGATAAAAACAACAACAAATAATTCAATAAATTTAAATAGTATAAAATAATGTTTAAATTGTGAAAAGAAATAAATAAAAATCAATTATACAAAGATTACAAAAATAAAAACTAGACTGAAGCAACAATGACTTTATAACAGGATAATAAAGTAAAAATATTTTGAACTATAAATTTATTTTTATATTTAATTACAATAAACATAAAATAAAAATATTTCTTTTAATATTTTTAAATTTTCTTTTACATGTACGCATATTTTTTAAATATTTATATATTAATGTTTTTAAAATTTGAATAGTTTTAATTTTTCTATTTTTTTTTTTTTTTTTCATATGGCATAGCATCGGCCGGGAGGAAGGCAGCTGCGCTGACCTCTCGGCTAACAACGCTTGACTTTAATTTTCCTATTTTTAGTCAAAAATACATGTAAATTATATCTAAGTTGATTTGGCATTTATATGTATCCATGATCCATATAAGAGCTTGAATAGTAGATGAAAGTGAATTCAATTTTTGTCTCTAACATTTTTAATTTTAACACTTTTAAAAGATATTACATTAATATAATCAGTTTTTGGAGATTTATTGTTCCGAGAATTACATATATATCAGTGCTTTAAAATTCTATCATTATATATATGATAAACTATGATTTTATTAAAGTAAATATAAATCACTCTTGATATAATAAAATGATAAAAACATTTAACTAATATAAATTTATTGATTCAGAACACAAAAAAATTTAGGCTTGAAAAGCAATGCAGTGTTATATCGGACTTATGTTTTATCTGTATATATATATATTCATATTCACTAATATCTGACATATATTAATATACGAATTTTTTCTCTACAGTACAGGCTTTTCCATACCTGCACTCCAATATGTAATATATAGGGGGTTTGAACACAGACTTTCACACGACTCTCAACTATCCACGCTATCTCATACTGCTGACACACTTGATCACACACATGTCGAAAAGATAAACAATCACCAATAAAGGTATTTCGTACTAAACCAGCATTCGTCAGTTGATTTATAGAATAATTTAAAGAAAAACTTGAAATACTTTCTATTACGCTGTATCTTTATGACATAATAAATGTTGCAACCTAAAAATAATTCCAATTTAATTTATTAGCATCAACTATACACATTTTTTATTACTCAAATTAATCCAATTAAATATTTACAGCATATTTTTATTTTCTTCACAGTATTATGGAAAAAAAAAAGAAGGAACAATCCTGAAAATTTTGGCTAGCAACAAACTATATATATATTTTGACAGTTTAAAAAAAAAAAAAAAAGAGGTTAATGTTTTTACATTTATTAGTGCAGAAGTAAATTGATTTAATTCAATGTAACAGTTAAAATATATATTTATATAATTAAAAAAAAAAAGAAATTACAAATATATATAATACCTTTATTAATTACTGAGGAAAATTATTATAGAACAGCTATCATTTTTGATATTAGAATTATATTATTTCAAATAATATACAATTATTTCTTTTTTTATTTGAAAAATAATATAACCTTCCATTTCAACAAGACACTTTAATTCATCACAGTATTTCACATGGGCTATGTAAAAAGTTGTAAACTTGAAGTGCTGTATAGTATTATTGTTTTTTTAAATTTTGCTTACAAACGTTCAATTGTGTTAATAAAATAGTATTAATGAAATATTAATACTATATTAGTGAAAATTTCAATCAGTCTGTATAATAGCAATAATAATATAGGTTTTGATACTAAACTAAGGCTACTGAAAATAGCAGATATGTCAGTTGTAAATAACTAGTAAAATAGTAACGAGTCCAAAAATATATTGCTTTCAACAAATTAAAGAATAGAGCATTCTATCTCGATAATATAATTGCCGAGATTAAATTAATTATATATAAAACTTAATTAATTCAGTTTACCATATGGAAATAAGTTAGAAAACTTCCTCTCAATGTAACAAAAAGATATTGGAAAATACCATATAATGATTCCGAAAATAAAACAGCAAATTCGCAAGACCGATCAGTATATTCATCCACTACTAAATGTTATATATTGTAAAGTCACATCTTTGTTACATTGGGAATATTAAGTAAATGAATAATAAATTTTCTAAAAAGTACTTTATAAAAAAACTTAAGCATGATTTCTACAAATGAGGCAAACCTATTTATATTATAAAGATTTGTAGAGAAAACATCATTCACTCTTTCACTGGATGTTAATAAATTCATACAGAACCTTAGAATATAAAGCAGATAGAGTTCAAATCCAATTTTTTCTTAAACAAACCTTGTTTTATGAGCAGAATGTACCAATAAAAATTATATCAATTCTGATTATAAAGACCATAATAATCAAAATTAGTTACCCTACCCTGTTTCTTCCTTCCTTTCAATAATTTCCTTTTCACTCACTATTCATTCCTATTTTTCTGCATATTTATATCAAGTAAATTATTTCTATTTATGTCAGTAAAGTGAAAGATACCATCATTAATTGAAGTTTTTTCAAAGCCAACATTAAAAAAAGGTCAATTTAATATGAATATAACAATATCATTAATTAGGTACAAAATATTTATATTATGTCATTCTGATTAGTTTATATTAACAAAATTTATTTACTTCCTTAGATTTATCAGCTTTATTTCCATACAACTTAAGTTTACAGTTAGTTTTAATTCTATGACTAATTCTTATTCATTAATTATTTCATTTTTATGATCTAATTAACATATGCTACGAATAACAAAACGGGATTTGCTGCTAGATTTATTCTAGCTTAAATACATGCACTAATCCTTTGATATATTATTATATTATTCTGTTTTTCACTCATGGAATCCTGTCAAAATATATTGTGAACATGTTTTGCATACTTTTCGTGAATTAATACATATATGCACAGAACTCTAGATTTAGATCTTTAATTATATATATCATTAAAAGATTTGAAAAAGAATTTTTTTCTACTACTTTATGGACTTTTAATATTACAAATTAATCTAATAAATAATTTTAAATCAGCTTAAGTTTTCATATTCTTGAAGTCATATACTGATTACAATGTATAACTTCAAATTCAAATCTGTCAAGGCAAGAATACAATATAGACATGAATTGATAATATTGTTAAGAGAGTAAATACAATCATATCATTAAATAATATTCATTAAAATCATTACATAAAAATATTTTTATCAGTGATCCATTTAATACTTAAGGCATGATGTCAAATCAACATCTCAAAAAATATATTTTAATATGACATCTTCTACAGGACATGTTAATTTCAAATAACAAAATGCTAGAAAATAATTTCTCAAACAATGCAATACTCATTAATACTAATATCTTTACTATTTCCACTATACACCTGGGTCTTGATTTATGTGGATTTTTTAAATGCAATTTTGAAGTTATGCAATTCATGTTTCTTCTTAATATCTTTTTATGTGGGTTTTCTTTTATGTGATAAAGAAAATCATATTTCACTATATTTATTAGATATTAAGAAATTTAAATTATTAATAACTTATTTTGACTTGAAATACTTTTTTTTCTTCAAAAATATAATGTTATATTAGTAGCTAACGTGAATATGACCTGAAGCTATTTAGAATCTTACTTATGAGTAAATAATAAGATTTATACTTACAAATATAAAAATATCACAATATTCAAAAAATTTAAACTTTTAAAACATATTTTGTTAGATATAACAGAAATAAATATTCTTTTAGATTTTTAAAAATAATCAGACATAACGAAGATTTTGTTGATTTTGTAAAAACTGAAAATAATCTTTCTAGAAATGATAATGTATAAATCTATTTGTTTTGATTGCAATCTCATTTTTTTAATATAGAAACAAAATGTGAACATTTAAAATTTATTTCAGTAGTAAACAAAAATATCTATCAAATGAAGACAAATTTATTTTCTGATAAGTAAAAATCACTTAATCATAGATTTTACGTTGGTGTGTGAGACAAAAAAACATCAGAAATGCTGAAATCTGAGTTTGCTGTAATGAACAACCTCTTAAATTCCAATGAGAGCTAAATAGGTGTATGTCTAAATATCATGAGTTTTATAAACAATTAGTAAAATCATCTCAAAGTTTAATCACGATTACATTGTCAACACAAAACCATTAACACAGCACAAGACTGACAATGGCACTAGTTGTACTTTCTCTTGTGACAAATCTGATTTCTTACCAGTTCACAAACAAACTGCATTTTGTCAAATAGTGACAATGATTAAAATATGTGTGAAAAAATGTAAAATTAAATACTGTAGGTAATAAAAAAAGTAAAAAAGTTTGTCTTGTTTCAATTTTTTTCAAATATTTGAAATTTTTTATTAGTCATACTTTATTTCCCTTTTTTATGCATATTTTAATGTAATTTTTCCTTGTTGCTTTGCTTTTATGCGATTTCTGAAATTATAGAACCTATTCCCCATTTTTCAAGGTAAGTTAAGTATATTTTTGTGCAATTTTTTTAATGCAGGTTTTCTGCAGAACCAATTTACTGCATAAAATGAGACTCTGGTGTAGTTTATAAAAATACAGAACACATTAGCTATACATGGAAAAATTCTAAGAAATGTACTATTGATGATGGAATTTTACGAATTCATAATATATCACATTTACTAAATTCATAATAATATAGGAAACATTTTTTCATGGTGAAATATCAAAAATCAATGATACATAAGCTTTAACTTATATAAATTATAGCTTTCAATAAATCTATATGAACTCAAAATTTTGATCATTAAATTAAAATTCTTCTCCAACATAAATATACAGTGGCAACTTTGCATTTCATCTCTTAAATCACTCTATGTATATTCAAGTTCAATGATACATCAAATTCAAACAAGACTGCCAAGAAAGGATAAATTACTTTTCACTTTTAAGCAATAATTAAAATAACTTAATGCTATATATAATTTTTCTTTCTTTAAATATAATGGAATTACATAATTTTCTTTCCTCTATTTTAAATATTTTCTAACCTTTTTAAAAATTAATAAATCATAATAAAAACAGTGGCAAAATACATATATTTGTCACCCAATGCAAATCTCATTAATCAATGAAATTCAAGATTTGTACATAAAAGCTGTGTCTAATGGTTATTCATTTTAAAGGCTTGCACTGGGTAGCATTACTGTTTGGAGAGTTTTCTACTGTTATTTTTTTTTTTATTAAACAAAAAATTTATTCATGACTATTTGTAATTACATTGAATCACTGATGACATGTAATAATGGAAAACAATCAAATATCAATTGCAGTAGAACTGGTGTGAAGGGATAGAAAATCTTGAGGTTGTTACTTATTGTCTGGAAAGGGGCATTGAGACCAGGTTTCTCAATGTAACCATTCTGGAACCAAAAGTTTGTCTCCGTTTTTGATTTTAGTAAAAATCTTTGTATATACCTACTGGATACTTGTGACTTACTTGAGTGAACAGAAAATTGCACCTCATAAGCCAAAGCACAAATAGTATGAAGATGGCTAATCTGATAGTAGAGAGCCATTTTTGAAAGCTCTCAATAGATAGCACATCTTTGTGGTCAGCTGACACACAATCCATGATCAGGGATCTGACTGGCCCAAGAAAGGGATAGTTATAAAATAAATATTGGAGTGTCTCATTGGTTTTACATAAAGTGAACTGAGAATTGAGTCCACTAAAACCTCTCATCCATGCCAGAAAATGGCTTGCAGGCAAGGAGGTGAGATTAAACTTGAGAAGAAAGTATATATATTTAGACAAAACCCAGTTCTCTGACTTTTTAATTATTTGTTTATTTATGCCCAACTCAGATTGCAGTGGGCTTAGCCTCATATATATGAGTTTGTAAACTTCCCAATAAGACTTTCTGCTCTCCAAGGTCTGCTCAGAGATAGGAAAGAGGTTGATTATATAATTCCTCATATTACTAATCCATTTGCAAGCAAATGGAAGGGGAGAGTCAGTAGGTTCAAATGTGAAGTTTAAATTATCCTAGAAAACTTGAAAGAAATTGATCTTAAAATGCCAATGGCTTTTTGGACATAGAAAATATGCACAAAATGTAACCCAAGCCCATTTTAATTCTCTAGGTCTCTGCAATTTGGTCAAGCTGATGGCCACACATCTACTTTCCAAAAGAGCCTGGAGCAGATAGAATTGATGCTGCTCTGAAAGATTTTGGTAGGCTTAATTATCAGGAGGAAATAGTTTATTTTTGGAAACACTAGCATATTGAGTAGGATTGCTTTACCAGGAAATGACAGAGATCTTAGATAATGATTCAACTATCTTCCTAGTCTTGTCCAGAATAGAGCTAAATCTCTTTTCTTATTGAGATCCTGGACAATGCAATAGGGAAGCCTAAAAACTTTTGAGGCTCTGAGGTGTACTTTGTGGGAATTGTGGCCCCTGTGCTGATCTTCCAAATTGATGATTTAGCATAGTTTAAGCAGAGATTGAATTCTGAAGCATATCTGTCCAGGAAAATAAAGTGCTTCTTGGATGGAAGACAGTAACACCATTCACATAGATGTGATTAACCACCTTCCTCAAAGCAGGAACATAGATTCCAAACAGGCAATGCTCAATCTCTTTCAACAAAAGATTGATATATGTGACAAAACACAGAATGCTAAGCGGGGACCCCTGGAGAATTGAGATGAGGTCTAAACTCAGGAGTCAAACTGCCATCTAATGACACAAATATTGACCGATTGAATAGCAGATTGTCGATGATTCTGATATATACCATTGGCACAGAGTACTTACTAAGAAATTGTAATACAGTAGACAGGATAGATCCAAAATCCAATTAGACTATTATGAGCATCGATTTTCTATGCTGTTTAACATGCTCAACAAGAAGTATGAAATGATGCACCCTCACTGGTAGAGAATCCTTTGTGGACAAATTGGTGAGCTGAGATGTGGGAAGAGTTGCTCTTGATTCCTTAATAATAGCCTCTATGGTTTTGATTTGTGATAGAGCTATCGATATGGGACGAATGTTGGCAAGGCTGGAGGAGTTAATGTTTTTTTCATGACCAGGACTAGTGCAATGGGGTAGAGGTCTGGGATATATTGAAAGTCACCCACTAATGCTATGAGATGAATGTTGGCAAGGCTGGAGAGGTTGATCTGTTTTTTCATGAACAGGACTAGTGCAGTGGGGTAGATGTCTGGGATATATTGAAAGCCACCCACTAAAACAATTACTTTCCAGATTATGGAAGCAGTGAATTGGCTTGTGAAAAAGCACAAACCACAGGATACCATGCAACCCAGGGTGTGTGCTCTCCAGATAAGCTAGCAGCCATGGTATTTTGTGTGCTTCAGTGATATTTGTGAGATTCAGACTCGCTAATGCTGTTCCAGTACCAATTTCAAATTTGTGATTCTGCAATTTAGCCTTGAAAAATTTATGTATCTTCTAAAGCATATTAGGCCCTTCATAATTGTTATTGATTGAAATCATTGAGGGAATGGGACACTTGGCAGTGCCAATTGCCCAACAAATGTAACTATTAGTCCAATTGTTCTGATTGGTTAGAAAAATTTTTGCCCTCTTGGTTATTGTGTGAACATGCTCTGCTTGTCATGATATTGATTTTTGGGATCCAAGATCTCTTCAATACTGGCTTTAATTGATGAAAGTTCACAAACTTTATTGCTGATGTGGTCAAGCTCTCGGAGTCAGTTGGTCCCTTGGTTTTTTTAGTATGTGTTTATGAGAGCCCAAGATTCCAACAAAGGTTGACCACACATGTAGCAGGCACAGCAATAAAATTTGGATTTTATTAAAGATATAAATCTCGGAGAAAATCTACTCTGGTATATCAGCTTTATTTAATAACCTGATAGTTCCAATGTGATGCATAGGCACCAGGGCCAAGGGGTTAAGGTGGAGAGATATCAACAGTGCAAGATGATCGGAAAAAGATACAACTTGTAGTTTTGCCTCAATATCATAAGGCAGCTCTGGAGTGTAATACAGGAGATCAATTAATGTTCTATGTTGTTGTGTGTAGAACAAATATGAATTTGGAAGAAAACAATCCTCACCACACAGAAAAACTTAGTTAAAAAGATGCAAATATTTTATATTAAACTGATGATATCCCATGTTGAAATCCCCAAAGCAAATTATTGACGACACTACTAAGGAGAGTAAAGCATTGATTCTGCTAATTATTGAAAAAATAACATTAGCATCTTTTGTGAAATAAATATAATTATGATTATAAGGCATATTGCCAATGTTAATATCTAAAATTAGTAATTCTTTCTCAAATAAAATGTTCTGCATTTATCATTGGCTAATTTTTTTACTGATCAGAAATGCAACTCCCGAAGTAGCCGAGTTGGAGAGGTATTAAAAGATCCCACATTGATTAAGTACCTGGTCAGTTCTATAATTGGATTGCCAATGCAATTTCGTTTCAGATAGACATACTACATGTAAATCACTTTTATCTAGCCATTTCCTTATAGCAAAGACCCTGTTAATTGCCTTATTTTAAATATAGGAAATGATGATCATATAAAATCATAATTATCTAATTATTCATATTACTCAATTCCAAAATTATATAATCATTAAGTAACATTACTTCACAAAACATGTGTACATCTGTGCACACTTATTAATAATTCCTTGACAAACATTTAATATTCTAAAAATTCTATTCTAGTTTAAAGTTCTGACATAACATTTTTATAATACAAATTTTATTTTAATTAAGAAAAATTTTGTGTTTAATAAAGCAAATTATTTTAAATTAATCAATCAGTTTATATTTTCTTAAAATTAATTATGGATTAGTTTAGACTCTTTTTCAGAATATCTTAAAAATATTTCTGAATATTGAAACCAACTATAATAATTAATCTAAATTTTATACCAAATAGCATCTAAATTACTACCTGCTCCAGATTTATCCTTTCTTGAAATACATTCTTAACTTTAAATAATATAATTTCAATATATCTAGATATAAAAACTATATAAAAGAAAATTCTAAGATTATAATAAGTAAATATTTAAGTTTTTTTTTTTTAAAAATCTTTGTAAAATTATGAAAAATGTAATAAATCTGAATAAAATTAATCATTTACATTTTTTTTTCCTTGGCTAAAAAATAAATAAATCTATAAATAATGTTGGTATTTGCAGTTTTAGATTTGAAAAAGCTTAAGAAATGATTTCTGAATTTGTAAAATAACTGTAAATTTGTAGATATATTTACATTTCTATATATAATACTATTTAATTCTAATTTTTAAGTAATTTTTCTGCTTCCATGAAACTTTTCTGACAAATTTAAATTCATAATTGCTAAGAAAAAAAATTACTAAGGAATAATACATAGTTGCAGGTATTTATCAGCAGATGGTTTCCAGATTCTAAAGTTTTCTTTTTCAGTCATTGATGCATCACTTTAAATTGTGGAGATGACCTTATTTTTCTCATTATAAATTAGTTACACTAATTTAATGAGGTATTTATTCTCTTATTCCACTGATTTTGATTAAAGAAAATTCTTAAAATAATTTACATTATTACAATAAAATATTTGGCAAACCTGATTACCTAATTAAAACATTTGAATATAAGTATAATGTATAAACATTTGAATATAAGTATAATGTATATACTGAATTTTAGATGTAATTAAAGGGGATTTGAACAGACTTTCAAACTCTCTTCAGCTATCCAATCCATCTTATATAACCAATACACATGACCACATATATGTGAAAAAGATAAATGATCTCCAATGCCTCATATTTTGTGCTGAACCAGCATTCATCAGTTGATCCAGATCATAATCTCCCACACACATATATAATCAGTGCTCTTTTTACAATAAGATAGCAAATCTTCAAATTTTAATGGACAGGCTTCAATTTTTTCCACTCTCCAAGTATCCATACTATTGAAAATCTGATGGAATGCTCAAAGTCTTAACTGATGCCAGTATTGTTCTTATGCGCATGTTGACCTTAAATCATTCTGACCCCTCATATATAGGATTTTAATATATTCATTTAAATACACAAAACAGGAATGGGCAGAATATGTATTATTTGAATACAAATATAATATATATAATCAAGCATTGGTGGTCAAGAGGTCAGTGACAGCTGCTTTACAAGCAGTTCTCCCGGGTTAGTTTCCCGGCTGATGCTATAACACATGAGAAAAAAAAGTATAATATATATACTGAACTTTAGATATAATTGCAGACGATTTGAACACAGATTTTCAAGTTCTCTTCGGCTATTCAATCCATCAACATAGGTATGACAATATTTGCATCAACAAGGGTTTTGAGCATTCCATTATCAGATTTTCAATATTGATGGCTGAAGAGTTTGCGGGTGGAGAAGCCTGAAGTCTGTCCATTAAAGTTCGAAGATTTGCTATCTCAATATAGACCAAGCACTGATTATATATATATGTTATGTGGAAGATGATGATTTGGATTAACTGATAAATGCTGGTTCAGCACAGAGTTTACATTGGAGATCATTTATATTTTTCACATGTATATGTGTATCGGTTACAGGAGATGGATTGGATAGCTAAAGAGAGCTTGACAGTCTGTGTTCAAATCCCCTCTAATTAAAACATGTAACAAAAAAGAAAAATAATGTGTAAATTTTTATTATTTAAACAAAAAGATTAATTAAAAGTTTTAGCTTTAATTTAATAAATCTTAATAAAATATTTTCCAAATATTTAATTAAAATTAAATCTGCAATTTAGAATGGCAAGACAAATTATTCTGTCTCTACTAAAAGAATAAAAATAATTTTATTTACTTACAAAAATTTATTAAAAAACAAACATCTAACTAAAAATAAAATGAAATTTTAACTATTATAATATTAAAAAAATTTCATTAAATTTTATTTATGAAATACGTTTATAAATTTATTTTTATGTAGACATTACTGTGCCTGTATATAAAATATTTGAACCTATTAATTTACAAAATATTGGTTATAGTTAAATAACTTTATTGATTCCTTCATTTCTAAAGCATTCTATTTATTCTAGCTATTATTCTGTTTCTGCTAAAAAATATAATACATTATGAAGTGACCATTTCAATATATATATATATTCATGAATGAAAAGATTAAATTTGCTTAATGATGGGTGTCCAGTTCTTATTTCACCATTATCAAATGCTATTATATTGGGAAAGAAAAATATACAATTGAGATGTTGTCATAATACCTTCACAGAAAACTGCCATATACAAGATGGTCAAAGATGTTGTAATTTTATGTTATAGATGTCTAAATAATTAAAGTTTTAAACAAATGTTATATATTTTTAGATTTCAATATAGCTGGCATCATTTATAATGTCATTCAATCTTTATTAATCATTTTGACAAGAGTTTATTAAGAATGTGGTTTTGATTATTAACCAAAACAATGGCTGTCACTAATGAGATCTGTAAATCAAATAGTGTTAGGTTAACAAAATTATTACCAAAAAAACCTAAGTTGAGTTCTTAAATATTACTCATTATATAACTTAGCATAGTCTAGAATTAATGAAGTACAAGATTGCCATAAGAACTTTAAAAACTATGTAATATAATTATAAATTTTGACTCAGATTGTCTGACAAAATTAAATTGGGATTTGTTTTACTTACTACATTCTCCAAAAAGTTAGAAGGATCTAGTAATATTTTTATCGGGTTGGATTCTGTGAACGAGGTTATATTTAATTAATCACACAAAAAACAAAAACTCATTAAAAAAAATTCATTTTGTGTATATTTATTTTCTTATATTGTTTTACCATAAAACATAACATTTAGACACACTTGCACTTACTTGACCAATGATCTTACATTTGCAAATGAAATACTATAAGCAGTATTGCTTGATAACTATCATATCATTTTCCATATCTAAAGAGAACCTAGTTATTGAGTAAAAGCAAAGATCTCATAAAACAATTATATAAAATTTACATATCAATACATCAACAGCAGTAGTCACATGCAAAGGATCATGGTCATTCCAACTAACTCTAGATAGGTTTTGCAACCACTATATGAAGTACAATATATTCATATATAGAATACACAGATCAATTTTTTATTTTGATATTTTACGATGCTCTTTTAATTTCTTCTGCAGAAAAATTTTCTCATGAAAAAACTTCACTACTAAGTTGTAATTATCCAATGTATTTTATTCTTCAATCTATCTTCCTAATGAAAACAATTAACATGGCACTTCTTTCGAAAGTTTCTGTGATTATTTTTATAATGTAAATGTGGTCTGCCTCTCCTTGAAAACTATGTTTAGATGAATCATAAAACATTCTTTTAGGAAATCTTGTATTCATTTGTTTAATGAGACCAATCCAACAAAGATGTATTTTAATAATAGTGGATTCTATAATATCATATCTAGCAAGCGGATAACATATTGGCTAGTTTTATTATCTTGCTATTGTATTTTTAAAATTATATGGATTATCCTTATTGAAGTTTTTTTGTGTGTTTAGTTAATAGGTATTCAAATCTTAATTCCACATAATAAATTACGTAAACAGCTAAATTAGTTGCAGTAGAAATTTATTTTATTATAATGGTATATTCTATTTTTTAACTTGTTAAAACCTGCAGTAGCACATTGGAGTTTATGATGCATCTCAACATCTAAGTATTTCATTCTATTTGAAGAAACTATCAAGATATTTAAATTAGCATATATTCTCAAGTTGATAAGCAACGAAGTTAAAAGGTATTAAAATTTTTCTTCCATTACTAGCTAATGAAGAACTGGAGTATTTTTAAATATTAATTACTAAACCAAATTTTTTATATGTTGTGTTTATAATATTAAATACACTTTGTAGATTATCTTTTGAACTGGCAAAAATAGCACAATCATTGGTACACTAATATGACATCATTATTTTCACTTTTAATCAATTCAAATTAAAATTTTTGACATCAAACTTGTATCGCATCTTGATCTCTATTTAATTAACGTACCTCTAAACAGTTCCAAAACCATAGTCACAAAAATTAAAAATAATGGAGTTCATATCCTTGTCATATAATACCCTTTTTATTTCAAATACCTTAGATTCTCTACTATAGTAATAATACTTCCTCTCATTCTATCATCTGTATAGAAGTTGTATAATTACTATGAATAAACTGATGGACAATCAACTAATTTCATACATCATACATCTATTCGATTGAGTCAAATGCCTCAAAACAATTCAATAAAAGAAATACATAAATTATTTATTCCCAACATTTTCTAGCATTTTTCTGTTGAAATTATAGTCTATGGTACTTCTTGATTCTCTAAAATCACAATAAGTCTCTGATAATCATTGATTTATGATTAGAAACAATTTTTCAACAAAATCCTTGAAAGTACTTTTGTTATAGTTGATAATAATGATATTCCATGACAATGATAGCAATCATGTCTATTCCCTTTATTTTTAAAAATTGGAACAATAAAAGCATTCTAAAGATCAAACAGCTTAATTTCAGGAGTCCATACAGTCCTTAAAAAATTGCAATATTTTCAAAGCTAATGTATCACCATTATATTTTAACACTTATCTAAATATCTCATAACCTGTTGTATTTCTATTTTTAAGAATATAAAAAGCTAGTCCAACTTCACTAAGTTGGATAACTTTGCTCAAATCTAAGACAAGAATATAACTTAAAAGTTGTCAATTCTTAGATCATTTATTGTTCAAAAGATGATCAAAATACTCCTTCCACCTAGATTAAAAATATCATTCACATCGAAAGATTTAATGGGATTGTAGGTCTGTGTGTTACTTTCAATGCATCAAAAAAGATTTAAAGTCACCATGATCAACAAATGTCACTATTTTCTTTGCAGTTTTAATTCACCAATCATTTCAGTTGTTGAACTTCTGCATTTAAATCTCTATAATTATAAAACTTTACATTCAATTTATTATTCTCTAAATAGAAAAAAACATATGTTTTTTGTAATCAAGTTATTTATAATTAAGAAAATTGTCAGAAAATCAGTCATAATTCTTTTTTTTTTTCAGTGAACCTTTACAAATATATATATATATACACACATACACACTTAATAAAACTAAAATTCTATCAAACATTTTTTTAATGATTTCATTAGATGATTTACCTGCTAATAAGAGTCACTTGTCAAGATTTACATAATTCTTTTTTTTAAATATACCAATCAATTTTATATCAAACCATTCTTAAACTTTTTCTAGAATTAAGAAAATTTCACATATAATCAAATAATTGCTTGGGAAGAACATATGGTACAACATTAAAATGACAGTTGAGTTTCAATCTGGAAATAGTTAATACAGTCTGTTTGTCTATAATTGTGTTAGCATGGAGAACTATTAATACAAAAAAACCATCACTTTTGAACTAATCATTTTATTACTTTTAACATCTTTAGAAAAAATATATCACAATTTTTATTTTTTAATTCTCTGTTTATTTGATTTCAAAAATATTCACTAATTTATTTGAATCAATTTATAATACAAAATTCTATATAAAATAAACAAATAACCTTTTAATAGTTTGATATTACAATTTATACAACATTATTAGGTTAACATGTTTTTAAAGTTAATATAAATATTTAACATAAATTATATCATTTACAATGCTTTTTTTTTTCTAAGTGATTATTTACATTAAAAATTCTCTCTCTCTCTACATATATATATATCAAAGTTCCAAAAACAAAAGAGCACACCATCCAAACCCACCAACTAACACCATTAACACTTGCATAAAATATATAAGAATATTATTAATTGGTGTAAAGTTTATCCTGGGTTGTTCCATGAGAACTAAAATAATAGCAAGTTTATACTGAAATCGCAAAAATAAACTTGTTACACCATGCATAAATAAAAATAATAAAGTCAAAAACAAAAAGAGTGCTATAGTCAACTGAGAAGCAGAAAAATAGACTATAAACTTAAGCAATCCAAAAGTAATAGATTTATGCAGGAATATATGAAAGACCGATCCGTTTGTTTTTCGACATCTTTTGGGAATTGTTTCTGCAGTAAGTAGGCATGACATGTGAGGTCCTTGGAATGATTTTGTTGCAAGGGAAAGTGGAAAATAAGGCATTATGATACCATGGCATTGTGTTAATTCTGAACAGAAGATTCATATCCCTAAGTCCACCACATAAACTGAAAAAAAAAAAAAAGAAGATATTAATGTATCTGCTACACTATATAATTTTTTTGAATGATTACTTACAGTGAAGTTTCTTATTATATCTGCATAAGTAAACATAAGTGGAACTAATTTTATATCTAATGTTGTTGCTTTTTTTGAGAAAGTTGAACACACACATAATTTGACTGTTTCATGTAATCAGGCTTTATTAGAATTAAATATAAGGAAGATATATCTTCTTCTTTTTTTTTTAAATGTATAGAAAATGTCTTTCTGAAAATTAGAAAAAGAATCATCATTAGATATGACTGTATAAGACAGTCAAAATCAAACACACACACACGTGTATTATGAATATGGTTTGACAGAAAACAAAAAATTATTGCCTACTACTGCAAATACAGTATTAAAAAGGAAAGGTTTTTAAATGGTGACAATTGCACAAATAAATATATCAAGCTAAGTGTGTTTTATATTCTTATAAAAAAAACTAATTCACAATAGCTTACATTTTTATGGAGACTTATTAATCAAGAAGTGGATAGATAGAACATTCTGCATTGTATATTTATAATGATAAAAAATGAAAACTGCACAAACTCAAAAAAAAAAAAAAAATGGCAGAAAATCATGCAAAATTTGTAAATATTTATTTGAAGGCTGTGATGGTGTTAATAATAATAATGATTACTAACAGTTAAATAAATTTGCAAAGGCATAAATATAAGTTGGGATTTTTCTAAACCATTTAACTACTCAACTAGTGCATAGAAATAATCCAACATATAATTGCAACTTATGTAAACATATGTATAGTTTTTAATAATTAGTTATTTACTAGTAAAATGATTTTTAAGTAATAATTTTTTGGCTCCATAATTTAATATGAATAGGAAAATCTTTATTAAATAAGGTAAAGGTGGAACAAAAATATAATCCATGCATTTAAAAAATAAATTTAAAATTTATTAACAAATTTGTATTTTATGATTAATAATTATATTTTTATGAATTATAGTAAGAGTAATTAAAAAGAATTATAGATTTTAAAATAAATATAAACTAATTAGAACGTTTGTACTAATCTAGTTCTTTTAAAAAGAAAAATATTTTAAAATTAAAGTAATTAAAATGAACTGGTAATTAGTAAAAAAAAAATAGAAATATGGAGATATAAAATGTTAAGAACATGATTACAACAACAGTTTTTAGTGTTTTATCTATGGGGGGAAAAGAATTTGAATATGTTAATGGCCTATTAATAATAATAGTCTGAAGTTAAATCTTGGTCCTGTTAATTACTAGAGTGATCTGAAGCCAAATCTGAAAGTCCTACTAAGAAAAAATAATCTTGTTTTATTTAAACTAAAAATAAGTTAGAGAAAATAAGCTCTTTTTATTTTGTTTTAATTAAAGTATATAAACCATGTTGTTATGTAAAAATTATGAAGCAAAAAGAAATACCACTTGCTTAGAATAAATAAGCAGACTGCAAAGACAACTATAAACTATAAGTTCTTGCAAAAAGAATGAAAAGTTAGATTAGAATTAATTTACATAAAATTTAAAGCAAGTTACTCTAAAAAAGGAAAATTATTTATGTCCCATATATACAGAACTACTTTTATATTTAAATCTTGTATACCACAATCCTAAATGCCTTACAAATTAGCTTTTATTTATTAAAAAGATAATCAAATGTAAAATAGTTAGCATAAAAGCAATTCAACATGCTAAAACACATTTATATAACCCTTTCCCCTTTGAGGCCAAAAACATCAGAAACTCAACAAAGTTCATTTTAGTGACAATTTAGAAGTAAACTATTACCCTTTTTTAAATTTCTTATCAGTCAAAGGCTTTATTACAAAGATTTAAGACAAAATTAATTTGTGAATCTTTTGAAAAATAAGATAGCATTCTATACATTTTAACTAATGATTTCAAAAATAGAATTAAAAAAAACAATTCATGTCAAATTGAACCTATTTTAAATCTATTAATAAATTGTTCAATTATATTCAATTTCAAACTCACATATAGAAGAAATTGTTTGGCAAATAATATAGTGATGACAAGTGTGTATGTGCATGCATGATTATTTCTCACAGTTCCCTTTGTTTGAAGTATTATCAAAGCAAGATGCATTATGCATCATTAACTTTAGTTCTGTATATATTCAAGATTGGCTGAGACACTTTCATTCTATATAGAACTATATCATATTTGAATAAATAGGAATTGTTTGATATAATGATTCATCATATATATCAAGGTGGTAGAATGTGTGTAATTGTACATGAGACATATCATAGTATAAAACATGTATTCAACAATTAAAAAAAAAAAAGAACTTTTTATCCATGTAATATAAGTTATTAACAAATGAAATAAAAAATTATGAAAAACTAAACACTTTCTATTCAAACATAGATTAGTACAGCAAATTAAAAGAATTGAGTAAATCATGTTCCTAATTTAACAGATGTGGGTGTGATAATATATTGGACTATTTCCACCATCTATTATTAAATGTTGAATGTCTAGAAAATTTTAAACTTTATTTAAATTTTTCAAATATAAATAACTTGTTAGTAAAAACACATGAGTAGACAACACAGGTTAGTTACAATATTTTGATTAGTATTATTCTCCACTCTTATTCAGATGCTATTGACCTGACCAGTGACAATATTAGCAAGGAGTTGAACTTACATCTTTAGATTCTTGAATTTCGAATTTTAAGGCAACATTCTAACAGAGTTATTCTGTAAAAGGCAATAGTCGGTAGAAATTTCATAAACTTATCTATGAGGGTTAGTTCAAATCCTCCTGATCCCTCTATTTTTTTAAAATAATATATTAATACTTTTTTCTAAGAGCAAGTTTAATTAAAAGCTTCCAGAGATTATGTATTAACATAATGGGCTGACTTATAGAATTATTTCCCATTGTCATATGAGCAGCTTCTTTGAATTTTCTTTGCATCTTTTCCTCTCTATCCAATATTGTTGTATTTTCCCAACTGCATATTAAAGAACTGCTACAGTAGATACACCTGGTTTTTTTATTATTATTATATTCTCTATCTTTACCCTCTAGTAAGATTGAGAAAAAATACATTCAGCTACACTTACTTTAGCATTTTTAGTACTAATAGAAATATTACCAGTAACCTCCTTTCTGTTAGTTTGACAAAATATTTCTTTTCTCTTCACAACTGCCATTACAAACAGAAGGATATTTGTAGAATTTCTTTATTCAAAATAATAGTAATAATTCAATTCACCAATTAAGTTTGCCCTTAATTAAATCTATCACAGATAAAAATTTATATATAAATAAAGCAAGGTTAATGAAAAAATTCCAAGTTACATCTGTCTAACTTTAATCAGTCCTCTCTCTATACATTTAACTAGCAGAAATCAGAATATCATGTATCTCTTAAAATAAAAATTAGTTCAGTAGAACAGCATATAGTTCTCGTAGTTCATGTTAATCTTCTACAAATGGGTAATAATTTTGCCTTTTTAATATCGCGCTTTGCAAATATTGTGTGGATTACTTGTATTTACGAGAGTAAACTATTGTAATTAAAACACTTAAAAAATATATGAGAAACTTAATTTTTATATTTTTGAAACCAATATCCACAAATATTTTTTTATAATTTTTTCAAAGAGCAGATTCAATTTAAAAAATAAATTAATTTAGTATGTTTATTAAATTATGAAATTTTCAAAGAGTTAAACAATTATTATTTCAAAAATGAAATGTATTTCTGAATTCTTTAGGAGTTGTCAGAGATAATTTATAACAAATAGCTGCTTATTTTAATTTCCAATACTTTAATAAATCTTGATAGCAGCTCTTCCAATAAATTACACAAACAAAAGTAGTCATCTTTCTACTACTCTAGCATCATTTTTTATCAGCTTGAGTAATAATGATTGTTATACAGGGGACAAATGATTATTCAAACTGTCAAGAGATGGCACTACTGTAGTAAAAAAAGAGAAGATATTTATATTGCGGTCAGCTAAAGAATCAAATAATGTATTAGTAAATTACCCAAAACTTTAATTTATGTATAATCCTACCATCGGGAGTCAACTGGATTATTCAAATATAAATATGATACAAGTGGGGAGTATACTTTGTCAATATGAAATCTCATCATAATCTATTTGGAACTGCCAGTTTATTATATTTTCTCTCTCTCATTTCATTGATCTTTCAAAGTTGCTAATTTTTTTTGTTAAACAAATAATTTTACTTTCACAGTTACTTATAACAAAATTGATGAAAAAAACTTTTGTGTACAATATATTAATAAATTATATTAAAAAGTTATAATTTTAAACTTCTATATCTCTGACAAAAATTAAAAAATGATTATACTGACAGTTAACATTTTGTCCAAGAGAAACCCATTAAGAAATTACTTATTTTAAGCTTTTTTTTTTATGTATTTTTTTTACTGTAAATTTAGATACTATGTATTTAAATAGGGTTTCTTTTTTTTATTACTCTAACTGAAATATTAATAAGTTTCAAGCAGGCATAGACTTTTTTCATATAGCTAACCATAGCCAATTATTTGTGCAAGTAAATAGGTACATATTTAGCTATTCTTAGCTAGCAATTAAAACAAAGTAGGGAAATTGCTAAATTTTCATCATTTGGATATTGATTATCTTGTTCCTTTTTTGGGAAGTTTTTGGAGAAGCCTTTTTCTGCAATAGATTATTTAAAAGTCGATTTCCCCTTGGATTTAATATTTAACAAAACAAAAATTGCAATAATTATTCTAATGCAAAACTAAATTGACAATTAACCAAATGAAATAATAATAAAAAAAGTCTGTTTCTGATTTTAAAAAAATAAAACATGTTTCTTTTTCTTTGCTCTATATCGTTAATATTATTTGCCATAAAAGTGATGCACAATTACGAGAGAAAAGAAAGCATGTTTATAATTTTTCTCTATAATATTTCTGACCCTTATGTCTATAGTACTTCTTATCATTCATTAAAGAATAAGTTATATTCTATGCTTAACTAAACTTTCACATTAAAAAAAAACAGAATTAAATAAAATTAAAAATCAGACTTTATTAACAATTAAAAATGAAATTGTGCATAATCTGCACTTCCATCCAAGTCATTCCATATATGGTTTGAATCCTTGTTAATTCAGCATTTAAAGATAAATAACAAAAATCTTGAAAAACAAACATACTTTAAAGTTTTTTTAAAATTTTTCAAATGTTTAACAGCATCTAGAAATTGAGAAATATTGCATAACTAGTTATTTTAGCGTAATTCACATACAAAAAAAATTAAAGATTTTCTCTGATAATTTTATACAAAAGAATTCTTGTATATAAATCTTTTTGGAAATGAGACTTAGGATATTTAAAGCCATTCTTTATCTAGTGATAGATCTTCTTTCCATTTATGGACAATAGAATGAAAACGAAAAGTCATTTCTACCACAAGTTGAATTCTTACTACAAAAAAAATGATGATTAATGCAAGTCAAATAGTGCATATGAAATACATTTTAAACAAAACATGGAAATTTTTTAATAATATTCACAACAAATAAATAAAATATCCACACAATTCTTTCTTTTATATAAATATAAAAGTTAATTTTCATAAAAATATGTGTTGGATTTATCAGTAAACATGTAAATAGTTTCACTGAATGATTGTTTAAGCAGCGATAGCTGCAGTAGGAGCAGAAACTAGACAGGTTTCTTTTTAAAATTAAATCTGATCTTGCAACGGCAGCTACAGTTTCTAGTTTATCTCACATGCTTTTTCAAAACTATTTAACTTTGATGCTAAGTGGTGTCCATGCAGTCTAAGTTAGAATGATTGACATACAAATATTTCAACGGTGCCAAGTGAATAATATATTTTAACAGAATTTACTGTGTCATTTGTTCATAGTTCTTTAAAACAAAAACATTTGGAAACTGTTTAAATTTTTCTTGCTTTAAATCTGCTGTCCATGTTTCAAATTTATAAAAAAGACTGCTATGAACACATATTTGTATCATGTTTTAGCTATTCCATGCTCCTTTTGGTAACTTTCCAAAAACAGAGATTGCTACTTCCAACTATTTACATTACATTTATTTCTTCATCAAGAAAGAAAATGTTTATGGAAATTCAAAATAATATTAAAGCGAGTTTATCACAGTTTTGCTGACATTTAAAAGATTAAAAATTAAAACGAATTATACATTAGTTTCATTATGACTCTTAAAAATGGCATCATCAATAAACATAAGGTCTCTGAGTCACAATAAACAAGGAGCTTTCAAATCATTAGAGATTAAATATGGTTGCCTCAGAGGAAATTGTTTCAAATAAAGATCCCACTTGGAATACTCAGGAATCAATTTAAACAGCTGAAGAATTATGGCACAAAAAATGGACTTTTTATAAGATTCCAAATAATTTTTCTTTTTCCAGATCCAATAGTAATTCCATCTCTAGATTCAGGATAATTTATGGGTGAATGAACTCATCTGCTTCATAAATTTAACAATTACTGATTTATGTAGATATGATTAAATATAAACCATAGTTACATGTCAAACCTTTGGATAAAGTGATAGAATTGAAGGACTTAACAAATCTATCTTATGGCTGAAATCTTTTCAGATTCTTTAAAAAAAAATCATACACTAATTAAAATAAATAATAAAAGTAGTGTCAGATTTTATACTTTCATGGAAGGCACAATCATCTTGAACACACTTAATGGGTATTCCAATGTTCTGCACTCTGTAAAGAAACTATCTACTTACAATATTAAATGCTCTTGCCGGGTTTGACAAAAATTATAAGTTCTAATTATATGTAATTGAAAAATCATATCAATAGTTATATATCAATTTTAGAATACATATTATGTCTCGATGACTTTCTTGAAAAACTTAAAGCAGCTTCTAAAAAAACCTAAACTGTGATATTTGAGACAAAGTATCTATATAGTTATTGCATTATAATCTTTATTTATATAGAGGATAATTTTAGCATGACACAAATTTAAGGAATCTCAATACTATCCCATCAATGGATACAGAAATCCACATAGAATATTATCTTCATTGGGAACTTTATTCTTTAGTAGTTGTTAATAGGATCAAAAATTTTCTCTCAGTATGCACATCTAAGACAACAGTTTTTACACTGATTGGTATAAATTGATTTTGATCACTTCTTGTTAATTTGTATATATAACTTTTAATACTATTTGATTTGATACATCTTTTATATCATGTATTGTTTCTGTTAAATGATGGGAGCAACTTCTTTTGGGCATGGTTTATATCAGTAGCTTTTCAAATTGCAAAGCATAAATATTAATAATCATTTGCACACATTTTATATATACATCATAATATTCATTAGGCATATGCACAATGATACTGATTGTTGTATTCTTGTAAAACCAATCCTTAAGTTGAGAATTTCATTTTCTGTGTTATTTTCCTCTTTCTCTGCATGTTCAATACACTATTTCTTGATGTATTTATTATTTGAAAGTGTTAATTATATATATATTTCACTTGATGGTTATTTCTTTTAACACCATTATGTTATCTTTCTTATATACTTTCTCCTGAATTGAATATGAAACATAATCAATTTAATAGACTACTATATATTTCAATCATATATTTATTTCCATCTAATCGACTTTCATTCAAAATTGAACCTTGTCAAGATGTTACATTAATTCAAAAATATCATGTGATTTACATATCATCTTGTCACACCTCTATTGACCAATCTCAATCCTAAAAAATGTTTTCATACTTTCCAATTTTTATCTAATGCCCATTTTCTTCCCAAATCTATTGAACCTTGTACTAAATTCATACATTTCTCTTTATTTTCTTGTATATACATTGTCTCATACACTTTCTTTTCTTTATAATTTCTACAATGTTTGATCACCTCAATACTTTCTTCACATTTCATAACGTGTTCTGTTTCTAAAAATGGCAAAATGTTCCTGACTTAATATCTCTCCTATTTATTGCTCTGTCATGCTCCTTACCTTTTTTTATCTTACTTTTCGCAGATTGATCTATATATATTGTCATACATCCCTTTCACATAATTTTATAAACTATTCCTATCTTATCACTCCCATCATTTCTCATTTTTCCATTATTCACTAACTTTTTTATTGATTTACTATTTTTCAATTCTATACCTATATTCTCATTCATTTTTTATTTTCTATCATTCAGAATTATATATACCTCCTAAGAACATGGAATAGAAATCCATTTCTTATTCCTTCTTTCATTTTTATTAGTTACTTTCTTATATCCTCTTCTATCCCTCAATACATTTCTTATAACTCTGCTATAACATCCATAATCAACGTATTCCTTCTGGATCTGCAACTTTTACTCATTTGTCTCCTTTTCATTCAATGTAAGAAAGTAAGTAATAAAAATGAAATAAAAAATAAGAAATGGATTTCTATTTCATATTCGAAGGAGGTATATAAAATTCTAAATGATAGGAAAGAAAAACTGAATGAGGATATAGGTATAGGATGGAAAAATAGTAAATCATTAAAAAAGTTATTGAGTAATGGAAAAATGGGAAATGATAGGAGTAATAAAATAGGATTAGTTTATAAAATTATGTATAGGGATGTATGATGGTATATATAGGTCAATCAGTGAAAAGTAAGATAGAAAGAGGTAAGGAGCATGACAGAGCAATAAATAGGAAAGATATTAAGTCAGGACCATTTTTTAGATACAGAGCATGTTATAAAATGTGAAGAAAGTATTGAGGTGATCAAATATTGTAAAAATTATAAAGAAAGGAAAGTGTATAAGACAATGTATATACAAGAAAATAAAGAGAAATGTACGAATTTAGTACAAGGTTCAATCAAGTTCGCAGGAAAATGGGTATTAAATTAAAATTGAAAAGTATGAAAACATTTTTTAGGGATGAGATTGATCAATAGAGGGTGTGATAAGATATGTAAATCACGTGACATTTTTGAATTAACTTAACATCTTGACAAGTTCAATTTTGAACGAAAGTTGATTAGATGGAAATAAATATAAGATTTAAATATATATATAAAAGAATACTTCAAATGCTTTAATACATATGTAACATTTGAAATTAAAACCCATAACACCATACAATAAATATTTTAAAATACACTCAAACCTAAGATAAGTCAAAATTTAGCAAGTATAAAACAACCTTTATTCTTGTATTTCATTTATTAATATAGGAGTGCGTCTAAAACATTTTGGTTAGAAACAATAAATATTTAAATCAATCATGCAATATATCTAAACATGTTTCAAATTGATTTACTTACAATCTAATCAAGTTTGATAGATTATAAAATATTTCAAAATATTTATTGTATTGTGTCATGGATTTTAATCTCAAATATTACATAAATATATTAAAGCACTGGAGGAATTCTATTACATATTTTCATTTGTTTGACTCATTGTTGGCAATGTTTAAATTGAAAGTCTTGCCAAGTATTGTAAATAAATCAATTTGAAACACGTTTAGATATATTGCATGATTAATTTAAATATTCATTCTTTCTAACCAATGTTTTAATCAAGCTTCTATATTAATAAATGAAGCACAAGAATAAAGACTGCTTTATTCTTGTTAAATTTGGACTTATGCTAGGTTAGAGTATTTTAAAATATTTATAGCACAACATTATGAATTTTAATCTCAAATGTTAAATATATATATATATATTGTGCTAAGTTTATATTATACTTTAATACTGGTATTAGAGACTTGACTTATCATGCTTAAAATATCTGAAAGTTTTCCTACATTAAAAAAAAAGTTCATTATGTTTTCAAAAAGTTTGATCATTTTCATTTATTTCACTAATGCTATAATGGTCAAGGTGTGCTGACCAAGAATAGTTAGATTTAACATATATACCAAGATCTATCAAAATAAATACCTGTTCTCATAAGATATTGCAAAAGTTATTGTTTACTTAATTTTCTGCAAATATTGTTGTTGTATGTGTTAATGAATGTAAGTTCCTATAATAATGCATCAATATATAGACACAATTTATTATGTCTCAAATCTTGCTATAAAAAATGTGTACTTATTCTTCTTAATTGATATACAAAATGCCCGCTCTGTTTCTTGAAAACTTACTTATGATTTCTTCAAATCCATATCAATTATGGTTATTTATACCAAGCTTCTAAATGTAACTAAGTACTAAATTTACATCAACTTTTAAACTTTTAGTCTAGTCTCAAATAAGTACTTTGATGAGTGAGCATCTTAATACTTGCAGATCAATAAGCTTAAAAAGAATAATACTTGACCAGTGCCCGTTGTTTCCCATGCTGTGTGCAAATCATAAGCAAGCCTACTCACCTATTTTCCATCATTTTCTATTCTGCTTGGTACTTAAATATAGTATACACATTGCATTTGCCTTCTTGATCTGGTTGATTGTTCCAAAGAAAGAAATCCATACACTTGGAAATCAGAGATGATTATAGAGGCCACCACGAGAGTATTTCAATATCAACTACACTTGGGATTTGCCCCTAAGAGTAAAAGTAAAATAAATATTAAGAAATTAAAGTGAAAAAACCATCTACAAAATACAATAAGCCCTGGTTATAGAATGTTAGATTCACTAAAATGATAAAGAAATAAATAATCATTATTTTGTTTCTAATTTCTCTGTTAAAAATCAACTCTTTTTTACCACAATTTTTGACCTCATTATACATATATACCACAATCTTTTAAACTGCTATATTCTAATATACATATACTAAACAACAAAATAATTCTTTAAATTTATCTTATTAGATGAGCACTGTACAAAAAAATAATAGAAAACTAGTTTAAATCAGGGATAGAGAACCTTTTTTCTGACAAGGGCCATTTGAATATTATCATTTGCAGGTCATACAAAATTATCAACTTAAAATTAGCCTGCTATATTTGATCAAAAATTTAATTAATTTATTCCTAATCATTAGAAGTGGGAAAATTTTTCAGCTGGCAGGCGAATTTAACTTTCTTTTTTAAAACTTTTTTAAAACAAATGCCATAATTTTTTTATGAATTAAAAATAAAATTACATTATTATTTTGCCTTGTAACTACTTCATGACATATTTATGTTTTCAAATTTCTTTTTATATTATGGACAGATAAATTTTCAGCAGTTAGGATGCATCTTTTATAAATTCCCCTTCAGAAAATGATTTCAAGTTTTAGAACTTGTTTGTACTTTTAATAAAACATATCAGCCACTTGATGAAGCTCCTTTTCAAATTTTTTATTTAAATATTCCTTTTTTCCCAACAATTTTGTTATAATCAGAATGTTTTGATAAGCAGTTCCTCTTAATGTGTTCTTTATTAACTGGAACAATTGCTAGACATATCAGGCACATCAATTTATTATTCTTTGAAGTGTGCAATTTTCTGTGTCAATTTTTCTTATCTTATTCAGTGTATTCATCCCAATAAAAAAAAAAAAATGAAATGCAAAATAATAATAATAAAATAAAATTCAAATTTTATTTTTGTTAGTATATCTTTATCTATGAAAATCATTATAAAAACAAACAAAATACCTTCAGTATCATGGATTAAATCTAGAGTCAGATAGATCAAATAATATAGATAATTTGTTGGAGTAATGAACTTCTAATAGAATAAACAAGTTTAAATATTAAAAAAAAAAGGTTATAATTTTATCTTGGATAATAATCACAAATAATTATTATTTGGTGTAATTTTATTATTTTAACTTATTAAATCTTTAATTAGTAAGTTTCGCTTGATTTTTTTTTATTGTTGTTGTTTGTCTGTGACCTTGGATTATCACGTGAATTATAATTTTTAGTGATTATTTCCATGTTGTAACTTACATTTGTTAATTAAGAGGTCACTAATAATTAAGTAGGAATAATTAACTTTGACACATGTCAGCAATGGGTATAAAAGTCAGATTGCCATTGTGGGTAGTGGCTCTCATTCTCTGTTCAACTGACCACCAGTTCTGACTGCATCTTTAATAGTGTTCATTTTTTTTTTTTATAACCGTTATTTCTTTTTTAAAACAGTGTAAAATTTATTATCTTCATATCCTAGTCATTCGTCATGGTTGGGTAAACAATTTTTAAGGTATCTTGCTTTTAATTTTTTTTTATAACTGTTATTTTTTTTTTTAAAGTGTAAAATTTATTATCTTTATATCTTAGACATTCATCATGGTCGGGTAAACAATTTTTAAGGTATCTTGCTTTTATAGTCTTAATTCAGTTATGAACTATTTTATAATTAACTGTTTCGAGAGAATATTAACTTAAGAATGGCATAGTTTCAGCAATTTTATTTTAAAATAAATTACCTTACAAACCAAGTGAAAATCATATTTAAAATCATAACAAACTTTTTTTTTTAATCTCTTATTACTATCAGTCATTATATATAGGAGAAAATTAAAAAAAAACAAAAAACTCCAAATTTAATTAAATGACGAGAATAGAAGAACTAAAATAATAATGAATAATTATAATTTATCTCAATTGTTTTGTGCTAACTCTTATCTATTAATTGTCTGACTGCTAAATTATTATAACCTTTAATTAAGTTTATGGATATGAAATTTATTCAGAAGAAATAACTTGCTCCAAATAACCAGGATAATTTTTCCATTTATGTTTTGTTTCTCTTCGTTTGGGGATAAAATGTTGGAAAGTTGAAAAAACAAATATTTGCACTATGCACATATTTAAATATAAGTTTTATGCAGAGTCATTTTATATACATTTTTGAAACTGTTGAAGGCCAGATTGAGAGTTTTCAAGGGCCAAAATTGGCCCTCAGGCCTGAGGTTACCCACCCGTGGTTTAAATAAATTTAAAAAATATTTAAATTAGCTGAATTTAAATAATTAATTTATTGTTTAATATACATATTTATTATAAAAATTAGCTTGATGTAAAGTTTTTAAAATTTTTTGTTTGAAAATTATATCATAATTTGATCTAATATTAAATGAAAATATTTTATATTAGCAAATACTAAAATTGTATAAAAAAAAATTAAATCCATTATCAATTTTTTAATATATTCTTATGCTGGGAAGCTTCCTGGTCTCACTGTAGAAATTTATTTTCTCTATTGCTAGCATAAATATCTTCAATTTTAATATTGGTCTAGTTTTGATACCCATATTAGGGCCTTTATTTTACTATATATATTTAATTTTTATCGTTCTATCTCATTTCCTAGCACATTATAAGTTAATCCCAATTTTTATAGATATATTGATGTGTTCATCTAATTCGTTTGTATTTTAACTGCCTTAACCAAAAAATATGTCTGATAACCTTTTCAATTAAAAAAAAAAAATTAACATTTCTGCTACTATCTTCAAATTGTAATCTTCTAAGCTTATTAATTTAATCATTTGAATTCCTCACATGAAATAATGACCAATCCATTTTATATTCTCTTAAATTATCTGATGACCATGTATTTAATATAAGTACGCATTTTTTTTACTTCTTTCTGAATTATTCAAAAGTCAATAGTAAAGCACAATGCATTATTTCCATAAATAAAATGAGGCACAGCTATACCTTTGCATAAAACTCTAGTTGTTTATTTTAAGCAAATAATGCCAATTTTTAAGATATCCATTTTTCTTTTGCTTTTATTATCAAATCCTTTTTCCATTCTAATGTACAAACTAGGTAGTGTTTTTTCTATTTTCATTTTTCTTATTTGCTAATGCATTTATTATCAATATCTCTGATTTTTAAAATAAATTTAATACCCATTTTCTTTTGTCAATAAATATCTTCTTAAGTGATGCATTCATCTCTTTTTAAAAAAATTATATCTAAACCTAAGTACTATATTCTATATTTTATATTTAGACTTAATTTTATAGTTTCTTTAAAAATGATGTAGTTATGGATAATAAACAATAATTCTGCATATAACTTATCTCATTATTCTATTAGATCCATGTTCCCCCTAATGAAATATATATACAGTATTCCTTATATAATTTTTCCAATAATTGTAATAAATCTTTTTCCAATCCAATTTTCCTAACTTAAATTATATGTAATCTTTAATCACTCTTTAATATGTTTTTTCATTATCTAAAAATGGTTTCCTATCCAATCTATAACTTATCATGTAAAAATATAGTTAACTCTTCTATTATCTGTCAATTCTATAATTTTATGATTGTTCATCCATCCATACCTTAAATTTATATACAAAAAAAGTTTGCTACCAGTTTATTAGTATCCAAATCTCTACTACAATAATGTGATTAAAATGGTTTCTCCTTAAATTTTTAGCAAATAAAAATCCTGCTAGTCAAATAAAACATTTTCCTTCTGAAATCTGATCTATAATCACCAAAACATTCACCTTGTATTTACATATTTCTCTTTCTTCTTCTATTCAATTTTAACAATAAATATTTCATTCCATTTCAATATCCCTTTATCCTATATTTCTCACATTCTCCTTACAATTTATTCTAACCAACTTTCAACAATCTACATGCTAAAAATAAATGTTCAGTACTATATCACTAATCTCAACATAAATCACATTATCCCTTTTGCATTCTTTCATTGGTATCCAAAGCTTCGGTGTTTGCATGAAACATATAATCTATCTCTAATGTTATCATATATCCTTTGGCATTTAAACATTTTTTATTCTTATAATGTTATTATTAACTTTTTCACAATTCTTTTTCTCTAACCCATTTATTTATTCTCTTTTCCCAGTTCTCATAACTATGAAGCTGCAATATATTATTCACAACATTTATCTCATATCTTATGCAAATATAACTAAATAATTACTCTATGACTTTACTTATTGCAAAACTTTTCTAGCCCATTATTTTTGTTGATCTCCTTTCCTTATATATTCCAATTAAACATTATTTTTACTAATCTATTTCCAGTAATGTGATGTAAAATGGCTTTTCCTTAAACAAAAACAGAACTAGTTATCTGCTCAAAAATTCTATTACTCAAATTAAACATTCCCTCTAACAAAATTTTTATACTCCATAACAAATTAATATACTTCTTACTTTTTATTATCTAATTATTTTTCCAGTCTTGATTCATTTCTTTTTTCTCTCCTATTCTATTTTAATAAAAGCTATTTTAATAGTTCTATTATTCTGTCCTCATATTCTGCAATTTCATTTTAAATATCTAAACAAAAATCTTAAAATCTTCACTTCTTCCATGTTTTTTAACTTGTTCTGATTCCTCATACAATTTATAGCATCTCATACTCCAAACATGTTTAATACTCTTTTTCCCATCGCCACATAAACATATCTGGAATCAAATCCTTATTCCACTATTACTTTCTTTCCTCATTGCATCAAATATTAATAAGTTTCATTCTAATAAAATTCAAAACTATTTTTTTGTTGATATTATTTTTCCATAGTTCTAATTTTTTTTTAACCAATTTATCTATCTTTTACCAACTTTCAATATATAGAAATAAACTGTCTATCTATTAACTTTGCAGACTTTAAAATCTTTATTGCCCAACATGTTTGCTGTCCTCTCTACAAAATCTAATTAAACATTATTTTTAATTTATTTTCATTGAGATATTGTAATTGCTTCAATCATTTTAAATTTACTTTTGATTGCTCTCAGTAAAAAAAAAGCTAGCCCTTTTCATCTTGAATAGCCTCACTTTTGTCCCCAATTCACCATCCAATGCATTCTTCCTACTTCTTTTTACATTCCATCTAAAAATTTCTGAAGATCATGGCATATATACAAGGCATATTATTTTCAAATATTAAAGCAGGCATCATTACTTCTTCCCAAATAATTGTACATAATTTATATTTGTTAAGAACATGCTAGTTTTTATAACAAGCTCATTTTACTTTTTTGCCTTTTCTTTTCAAGTTTAATTTTCTAATATGTATATAATTTCTTTTTCTATTTAACAAGTCCCTAAATACCTACATTCAAGACAAATATTTCACTGAAAGTATAACTGCCATCTAGTAATGAAAACTAAAACTAAGCAAAGATATTCAAAGCATTTATTATAGTAAAAAAGTAATAATGCTTGAAGCCTCCAAAAAAAAATTGAGGGATGCATAAGATTTACACTTAAAAACTATCCATGGAAATCATGAGATATTAAACTAGAAGATTTGAAGAGCAAAAGATAATCTAATAGATGTAATACATTAGCAGCAAATTATTTTTCAAAAAGATATCAAATAACTAGTTATAGGACTGTGACAAATCATATCAATATCAACAATAATTGTAACAATAACATTAATATAGTATTTAATATAATTAATCATTTATTTATTTCAGTAACACAATTTGATAGTTTTCTGGTGGGGGTAACCTTACAGAACTTTTTAAAAAAGATAAATTTTTTTGCATCAATCTTTAGCAAACTTTTAAAATATAAGTTTAATACAAAAATTAAAAAAAAAATTTAAATGATTTCAGCATCAGGTTAAGAAACAACTTAAAAAATTATCAACAATAATTACTAGTTTCCAATGCTCAATATTTGCCTTTGGGAAAAAAAATATTCGAAAATAATATTAAATTTCACAAGTTGTAAAAAAAAAATTATAATAAAGCAATCATAATATTAACAAAAAGTGCAATAAATTAAATCTTTAATAGAGCTGAGAAGAACCAAAATTTATTCCAAAGGACACAGTAATTTAATGGGCCACTATCCAAAAGAGATCTCCTGCTATTAAACAAAAAAACCAATGTGACATAACAATTCAAGTTTCCTATAAAATATTTAAAATAAAAAAATATATTAATTATACATTACAGACAATTTAAATTTCATATTATCTATTCTAGTCTTTACGTCATATTATAATAAAAAACATAACAAACTATTATCTCAAATCCAGTAGCACTATTTCAATACATTTCACTCATCTTTATTATATAAACAAATCTTTCATTCTTTTCTATCTAATATTAATAGTGGGTTGTTGTTTTTTTTACTGATGCTGGCTGCTTTTATAAGTCTTAATATTAATGGACCTAAAATAAACCTAAATACAATATAACCAACCCATATGTTTTTAAAATTACAAAATAGGAATTAAAACATTTTTTTAGCTTTAAAAAAAAAATTTGAATCACATCTAATCTATTCTAATATTAATACTGTCAAAGCAAAACTACCCAAATTCTATTTATAATTTTTATTAATTTCAATAGCCTGTAAACAACTTTCTATCATTGTTAATATGTAACATGTAGGAAAATTCACCTAATCAATCTGCTATTTTATTCACAATTTACCTATTTATACATAGATTCTTATTTGTCAGTGTGTCAGCTTACATTTTAACTGATATTAAAAGACAACTGATGGTATACTAAAAAAATTCAGAATGAAAATGCTAATATTTACTTCTGCTTTTAAAAAAAAGTAATAAAATATTATTTTGATCCCACAATACCCTTAGTAGTATTAATTCAATGTGAATATATTTCTCCACAGCTGAATAATTACAGAATTCTACTTACAGGATCAAAGATACATAAGCGCACAAATAAAAAGTACACAAAATGATTTTTAAATAGTTATTTTATATCAATACGAGAGGAATGATAAAAGATTTTAAATTTACAATGCAGTATGATTATAAATAATAATAAATACTGTACTAGTATATATGCATAAATTTTAGCAATAATTAAATAAGAAATCATTTTAACAAGGTTTCTTTACGATCACGCCAATAAATAAATTTATACATATAAGTAAACTTTCAATTAAAATATAATTTCCTTTTGCTTTTGAAAAGATTAAATTTTCTTTCTAATTTTATTTTTTAAAAAATTATCTATGTTGTATAAATAAAATTTTTACTTTCTGTAACAGAAAATATTGTAATGTATATAGTGTATTACAAATGTTTATCTTAAAGAAATGTTTTTAAAAAAATGAAAATATACGATAAAAGACTACTGTCTAATTACTGCTACACATTTACTTCTTTTTTTTTTCCATATGTCATAGCATTGAACGGGAGGCGAACCCACAACAACCGTCTGCAACCAACTGCTTGCTTGCAAGGCGGCTGCGCTGACCTCTCGGCTAACAACGCTTCCAGTAAAAGCATATGGTTTATAAATTGGAATATTATATAATATTCAAACATCGGAAATGACAGAGTCAAACTACAATCCATGGACCTGTCTTCCACTTTATCATAGTATTAAATTAAGCAAGTGAAATAGTGATAATGTATCAGGATTAATAATCAGCAATTACAACAAAGTATATTTATAAATTTTATGAAAAATAATCTCTGCTCACAATTTTAGGCACTGTTGAAGAATTAATCAACAAAAATTATATTTTCATTAATTATATTATAAAATTGTTGCGTGCATTACTTTCAACGTTAATTTTTTTTTTTTCAAACAGTATTTTGATCATTTTCATTAATGTAATTAGTTAAATTTAATTTCTGTAAAATTTAACAATAAAAAAGAATTATTTGTTTTTTAAAAATAAATGATCATCCCATCATTGTTATTTAGTTTCTAAATGCAATTTAGCCACTCTACTTTGAACACATTATTGTACATATATGCATACACAATCTTACGTTTCGACTGTCCTGCAGTTTTCTTCAGAGCTATGATATAATGAACAAAATAAAATACATAACTACATACATAATACCATAAAAAATGTAAACAATAAAATTAATAAAATAATAAAAAAACATCAAATATAACAACATAATAAAACTGAAATAAATATACAATATAAATACAAATTATACATGTGTATGTAGTCCTGAATGTATATATAAACACTATTCATGAACAACTATTAATTTAAATATACACCTGGGTCTCTTTTTATGCGGACTTATTTAACACGATTCGTGTTTCACCGCAAGTGTGTTAAATAAGTCCGCGTAAAAAGAGACCCAAGTGTATGAACTCCAATAATGCGCTATTACTTTAAATAATACATTTCGCGCATTTACGTCATATTGAAAGTAATAGCACATTATTGGAATTCGACTTTCATCTTAGTAATTTCAATATTTTCAGTGCTTTATAATAGTAAGATTTTATGCAATAATGAAATTAAAATCATAATTTCCACATTTTATATATACACACAATAAATTTTACCAGATTATAATGTAAATTTGTTCAAACATTGTACGTGTTAATTTTGCATTTTAAATCACATTCTGTTTTTGCTTTAAAAAAAAAAACGTAATCAATTATTAATCATTTAGTGTCCACAAGTTTATTTTTAAAAGGTCAGTAATAGCAGTGGGCACAATTAAATTTGACAATTAAAATCTCATTTTTAATTGTAATTAACAATTTAAAAATTACTTACTGCGACTTGAAATTAATGTGAAATTTGATTTTTAAACGGAATTGAAAATTAAAGACAAAAATAAGAATTTAATTTTTAGTTGTTAGTTTCATAAACAATTAATAAAATCATTGTCTCACAGATTAATTACTAATTACGTTCTCACCAGAAAACCAGTTATAACATGAGTGTGAAGTTGGCGCTAGTTGTTTGCAAACGAACGTGTTATTTTGAATAAAATTAAATATTATAGTTAAAAAAAGTTTGTCTTGTATCAATTTTTTTCAAATTTGAAATTTTTTATTAGTCATATTTTATTTCCTTTTTTTTTTTTGTGCGAATTTTAAAGTAATTTTATGTTGGTGCTTTGCTTTTATGCGAATTTTGAAAAATCACAGACCGCATCCCCCCTTTTTCAAGGTAAGTTACGTCTATTTTTACGCGATTTCGTTTGCGCGTGTTTTCTGAGGAACCTATCTATCGCGTAAAACAAGACCCAGGTGTATTATTCATTTTTATTATTTTTAATAATCTTCTAATTACTTCTATTCCTTGTAAATTTAAACTTTAATTTTATTATCCCCACATTAATAAAATACTTATTACTTTTTTTTTATACAATTCTCAGTTCAACATTAATTCATTTATTAAGAATATTCTTTTTAATTTTCAAATTATATAATATTTATTATTTTCTTATTCATTCTTCTGTTATTAATAATATTTTATATTTTTTTTATATATATCTAAAAATTATAAATATTATACTATTTTAACTTAACCCAATTTTATTTTTAAATTTAAAAAAAAAAAAACAATTATCTCATATCCTAGTTCCCTCTATTACATATTATTTAAACTAATTATATCTATAATCACTACAACTATTTATTTATATTTATTTTTATTTACACATTTAAATTTTTATTACTATTATTTTATAATTCTCTCATAAATTTATATTATACCATTTTATATGTAAATATTATGCTAATAAAGAAATAATTAATGGAGTGTATATGATTAAATTCAAACAATGTTTAGATAATGGGATTGATAACAAATATGTAGGAGAAACTAAAAATTCTATAAAAATCAGACAATAAATCACCAATATACATATAGATATGAAGGACATAGGACACAAATTTATAGAAAGTTCAATAAAAATATTTCATACAGACAGTATTAAAGAAAGAAAAATAAAAAAAACAATCAAAATTTAATAGAGATTCTGAGATTAGGATGACATTAGTATAAATATAGTTCTTGAAAAAGATATATAGAGGAATATATGTAAAAAGAAAAGTATTTATAAATGAATTATGAGTTTGTAAAAAAAATGTTTACATAAGAGTATAAACACGAATATATTTATAGATATCATATATTAATGAAATAAAAACTTAGCATATTTTCATATAAAATGGTATAATATAAATTATTGGATTTCTACCAACCAAGAGAACAAGTTGGATTTAAAAGTGGTTTTAGTACAGTAGATCATATCCAGGTATTGAGAGAAGTTATAGAAAGGACAAATGAATATGAGTTGCCATTATGGTTTGAATTTGTATGAAAAGACATTTGATTCTATAAACGTCGTCTGTGATTAAAGCAATGGATCATCAAGATATAGAACCAGGATATTGTCATATTTTAAAGAATATTTATAAAAATGCAACAGCAACAATTAGATTACATAAGGATACTGGGAAAGTCAACACTGAAAAGGGTGTAAGACAGGGTGACTCCATATCTCCAAAACTTTGTAGAGCAGTGCTGCAAGAAGTATTTTCTGGATTAAAATGGGAAGCTAAAGGAATGAAAGTAAATGGAGATTATTTAAGTCATTTAGAATTTGCAGATAATGTAGTTGTTTTTGCAAACAATGCTTTAGAGCTGCAGGAAATGTTGCAGGAGTTATTAGATGAAAGTAGGACTAAAGATAAATGTTAAAAAGACTAAAGTAATGTTTAATGGATTTTCTCAAAATATGAAAATAAAGATTGATTATGATGAGTTAAAAGATACCTTGGTCAGATTATTAATACAAATGGAAACATAATGGATGAAATTAATCATAGAATTAAACTTGGTTGAAGTGCTTTTGGTAGAAATAACTTTATACTAAAATGAAATATGTCTTTGTGTTTGAAAAGGTTTTTAATAAATGTGTTTTACCAGTTCTTACTTATGGATCAGAGATTTGGACACTTAATAGAAGACCAATATAGAGACTTCAAACCACTCAAAGAAGTATGGAGAGATGCATGTTGGGAGTAACAAGAAGAGATCGAAAATGCAATATATGGGTAAGAGAACAAACAGGTGTTACTGACCTCATTGAAAAAATTAAAAGACTGAAGTGGAGTTGGGCTGGACATATTACTAGAAGAGATGATAATAGATGGACAATTGAAATCTTAAACGGGATTCCAAGAGAATGTAAAAGACCCAGAAAGAGACCACATGTGAGATGGATGAATAAAATAAGAAAGTGTGCAGGTGTGATGTGGAGAAGAAAAGCTAAAGATCAGAAAAGATGGATTTAACTTGGAGACCTTCATCCTGCAGTGGATTGATCATGGTTGATGATGATGATGAATGTAAATTTATAAGAGAAAATTATATAATAATAGTAAAAAAAGTTAAAATGTATAAATAAATATATATAAATAAAGAGCTATAGTAATTATAGATATAGTTAGTTTAAATAATATATAATAGAGGAAGCTAAGGTATGAGATAATTATAAATCTTTTTTAAAAAATTAAATTAAAAATGGGTAAGTTAAAAGATTATAATATTTATAGTTTTTAGATATTAAAATATATATATAAAATATTATTAATAACAGAAGAATAAATAAGAAAATAATAGAAATTATATGATTTGAAAATTAAAATGAATATTCTTAATAAATGAATTAAGGTTGAACTGAAAATTATATGAAAATAAATATTATTAATGTGGGAATAATAAAATTAAAATTTAAGTTTAGAAGGAATAGAAGTAATTAGGAGATTATAAAAAATAATAAAAATGAATAATATACTGTATATTCCTATTATAATTTATATTTATTTTATACTTATATTATCCAATACATTTATAAAATATAAGTAAAAAATTTAAAAATAAAAAATAATAAAAGCGCTTTTTTTTAAAATGGAGAATTAATTAGTTTTATTTTTAAATTTTTTTACTCTTGTGTAATATTTATAGAGTATTGGACATTTACATTTGGAACAGTTATTGATCGATTTATTTATATTGTATATTTATTTTATTTTATATTACCTGGATTATTTTATTTGGGTTTGATTATATTTATTTCAGTTTTATTGTATTATTATATTTGATGTTTTTTTAATTATTTTATTAATTTTATTGTTCATGTTTTTTATAGTATTATTTATGTATTTTATTTAGTTCATTATATCATAACTCTGAAGAAGACTGCAGGACAGTCAAAACATAAGATTGTGTATGAGTATATGTACAATAAAAAGCTTTTTGCTAAAAAGTGTTCAAAGTAGAGTGGATAAATTGCATTTATATAAGATATTACAGCAAAGTAAAAAAAGTGGTGAATTTGGTGTTATTTAGTTTATTAATATGTTAAATTTAGAATTATAATTAATGCTAATTAATACTAATGTTTGAAAGTGAAAATATATTTTGTGGATATTATTAATGCAGAAGTTCATTAACATGTACCCATACAATGGAAATTTTCTCTTCAGGAAAATGATAATCTAAAATTAATTTAGGAAATGCACAAGAAGTACATATTAATCCTTGAAACAAATATTATTGTCAAGTGAAATCAATGTCAGATGACACAGTGAGTTATATAAAAAAGGGAAGCTATAATTTAAAATATTAAGATCTTTTAGAAGACCAAAACCAGAAATTTCAAAGAACAGCCATGAAAGACAAGTAACAAAGCATTAAAAATGAAAACAGGCTTGAAAAAATAAGCAAAAACTTTCAGTAAATTTATGAGATCAAAAGATAAATAATTTCAGTCTTAAGTGATTTTACTGAAAAACATACTAATGGGCAGATTATAATCATGCAAAAATGGAAAAAATAAATACAAAAATACTTTTGATGAGATATCTACATAAAGGAATTCCCTGCAATGGAAGACGAAATCAGATTAGCCTTTATAAAAAATTGAAAAAAAAAAAAATTACAAAAGGTACAGATCAAAGTATACCAAAAAAAAATAAATCTATAAAATACTCAACACTATAGAAGAAATTAATTTATAAATATAAATTCAATATATTTATTCTTTTCAATCTTACATTTAATTCTTTTCTGAATCAAATATAAATTTATATTAATTTAATTCATTTTCAATATTTCAAACATAATATATGATGATTTTTCTTAAGAATAACCCTTGCACATTCTATATAGTTTTGCATATGTCTATTGTGCCCTTTTTAATGGTACACCCCATCATAAAACAAATTGGGAATAAATTTTAAGATGTATAATTTTAAATTTTATAAAGTCAAAAAATATTTACTTATTAAACTATGAAAAATAACAGTCATTTTAGTTATCATAGGGTTTGAACTTAGGTTTAGTTAATTTAAAGTACTATAAATGCTATAAAGCTGCAGAAAGGAGTTTGCTATTAACTGAAAGGAGACCTTTTGATTCCTCTTGGAGGCCTTAAAGGAACCGAGCAGGGCAAATTCCTAATGTCCACTCCATACATTCTTGTCGTTGCAGCTGTTATTACTATGTGATTATTCATATAGTATACAAACATGGATGGGCTGCTCACCAACACGCATTAGCCAGCATGGTGAGTTTATTGGCTTTTTACCTCTGAGTTTAAGATCAAGAAACACCATGGTCTTTCTTCTCAGTGCCTGATAAGGCAGAATGAATGTTTGTGTAAATGATAAATATTTTTCCAATACATATATACAATTATGACAGACAAAAATAAAGCATGGCCCTTATTCCCAGGAGGCTGTAAAGTCACCAACCAAGCAGCGGTTGGTGGCCGAAGGCGGAGGGTGCTAAGAATCCCCTGATTGTGGACCCAGGCTGCCATTTGATGACGACTTTTTATTTAGGTACTTACAACTGCAGATCACTTTCAAGTGAAGGAAGATTGCAAGAATTAGAAGAAGAATTGTCTTATATTAAATGGGACATTATTGGACTTTGTGAAGTTAGAAGAAAAGGTGAAGAAACAATTGATTTAAAAAGTGGACATATACTCTATTATAAAGGCACAAATATTGGAAATACAAGTGGAGTAGGATTCATTATAAATAAAAAGTGGAAGAACAATATTGTGGAGATTGATGGTGTATCGGACAGAGTTGCAAGATTAGTTATACAAATTAATAGCAGATACCAAATGCAGATAATTCAGGTTTATGCCCCAACAAGTTCTCATAGTGATGAAGTAGTAGAAGATTTTTATATGGATGTACAAAAGGCTTTTGATCAGAGTAAACAACATTTTAAAATTGTTATGGGAGACTTTAATGCTAGAATTGGTAGACAAATGAAAGATGAAATTGCTGTAGGTAATTTTGGTTATGGTAATAGAAATGAGAGAGGACATAGACTTGTGGAGTTTGCAGAAAAAGAAAAACTTTATATTATGAATTCATTTTTTGAGAAAAATGTTAAAAGGAAATGGACATGGAAGCATCCAAATGAAGGTACAGCAGAATTGGATTATATTTTGACTAACAGGAAATACATATTTCAAGATTGTAATGTTCTTAATAAATTTAACACAGGAAGTGATCATCGATTAGTAAGGTGTAAGTTACGTGTTAATGTAAAACTAGAGAGACAAAAATTATTGAGAAAAACAATATTTACAGTTGATATTCCTAATCTTCAGAAACATTCTAATGAATTTAAATTAGAACTTACAAATAGGTTTCAAGTGTTAGGAGATTTTGAACATGTTTTGAACATGATTCAGATTTGAATGAAATTAATATGAAAATAACTGATACACTTTTAAAAACTGCAACAAAGATAGCTGGTAGAAAAAAGCAGCAATTGACTAATAAAATTTCTACTGAGACTAGAGAATTTATGAAGAAAAGAAGGAATATGAAGATATACAAAAATGATGTATTAAAAAAAATTGAATATCTCGAATTTTGTAAAATGGTACGGAAAAGAGTTGAAAATGATATAAGAAAGTATAACTGTGAAATAGCAAGGAAAGCTGTAGAAGAAAATAAAAGTCTCAAGAATGTTAAACAACATTTTGGTATTGGTAGGAAATTTATATCTGCAATAAGAAAAAAAGATGGAATTATTACTAAAAAGAGAGATGACATCATGAAATTGGTAGAAGATTTTTATCAAGAATTATATAGTAATAAAGAACAAGTACCTCCTATATCTATTACATCTTCCGAATTGCCCAGAATTTTAAATGAAGAAGTGAGACATGCAATTAAATGTATGAAGAAAGGAAAGGCTCCAGGAAATGATGGAATTATAATTGATATATTAAAAGAAGGAGGTGAAGAAATAGAAACAATTTTAGCAAAGTTATATACCAAATGTCTAAATGATAAAGATGTACCAGAAGATTGGAAGAATGCAGTAATAATATTAATATTTAAAAAAGGTGATAAAGAAGATATTAGAAATTACAGACCTATCAGCCTTTTATCAGTTTTATATAAAATTTTTACCAAGATAATTACAACTCGTCTACAGAGAACTTTGGATTTCCACCAACCAAGAGAACAAGCTGGATTTAAAAGTGGTTTTAGTACAATAGATCATATCCAGGTATTGAGAGAAGTCATAGAAAGGACAAATGAATATGAGTTGTCATTATGTTTTGGATTTGTAGATTATGAAAAGGCATTAGATTCTATACACATTTCTTCAGTGATTAAAGCATTGGATCATCAAGGTATAGATCCAGGATATTGTCATATTTTAAAGAATATTTATAAAAATGCAACAGCAACAATTAGATTACATAATGATACTGGAAAAATCAACATTGAGAAAGGTGTAAGGCAAGGTGACTCCATATCTCCAAAACTTTTTACAGCAGTGCTGCAAGAAGTATTTTGTGGATTAAAATGGGAAACTAAAGGAATGAAAGTAAATGGAGAGTATTTAAGTCATTTAGATTTTGCAGATGATGTAGTTGTTTTTGCAAATAATGCTTCAGAGCTGCAGGAAATGTTGCAGGAGTTAGCAGATGAAAGTAGAAAAGTAGGACTAAAGATAAATGTTAAAAAGACTAAAGTAATGTTTAATCGATTTGCTCAAAATATGAAAATAAAGATTGATTATGAAGAATTAGAAGAAGTTAACAGTTACAAATACCTAGGTCAGATTATTAATACAGATGGAAACATAATGGAGGAAATTAATCATAGAATTAAACTTGGTTGGAGTGCTTTTGGTAGAAATAACTTGATACTAAAAGGAAATATGCCTATGTGTTTGAAAAGAATGGTTTTTAACAAATGTGTTTTACCAGTTCTTACTTATGGATCTGAGACTTGGACACTTAATAGAAGAGCAATACAGAGACTTCAGACCAACTCAAAGGAGTATGGAGAGATGTATGTTGGGAGTAACAAGAAGAGATCGAAAATGCAATGTATGGGTAAGACAACAAACAGGTGTTACTGACCTTATTGAAAAAATTAAAAGATTGAAATGGAGTTGGGCTGGACATATTGCTAGAAGAAATGATAATAGATGGACAATTGAAATTTTAAACTGGTTTCCAAGAGATTGTAAAAGACCCAGAAAGAGACCACATGTGAGATGGATGGATGAAATAAGAAAATGTGCAGGGGTGTTGTGAAAAAGAGAAGCTAAAGATCGGAGAAGATGGATTAAACTTGGAGAGACCTTCATCCTGCAGTGGATTGATAATGGTTGATGATGATGATGATGATGAAATGCTATAAATCCTGGGTAAAATATTTATTTTCAAAGGTGTATAAAAGATAAAATAATAAAATATAAATTAATAATATTTGATAATATAATCGTTTGATAATATTTAAAATTGTAATGAAGTTCAAATCTAATCTTATAAATAAAAATGCGTTATATAAATAGATAATCATGTCTGTGTGCATCTATTGTTAAAGTAATGACTATTTCCAGTGAAATCTTAATTTATGTTCCAAAATAAATAATTAGTATTTATTTTATGAATTTTGTGATTAAAAGTTCATCAAAAATAATCTCTAATTTAGTATGTATAGAAATAAAATCAAAATGATCTAAATCGATTCAAAGCAAATTGTATTTTTATTCAATTTCTAAAAGATATATATATTTTAAAACAGATATTTGTTGTTAAAAATAGTTAAAATATATATAACAAGCGAGTAGAAGAATTAACCAATGAGAAAGCACAATTTGGAATAAATTATCAAAAAGGCAGACAATAATTTTACGAAGAAAAAACTTGGGGGAAAAACTTAATAAAAAAAAAAAGATTACAAATCAGGAGAACAAGTAACTTGGTTTGTCTTCAAAAAGTTTGCTTAAAATTTTTTAAATCTTATTATTATTTTTTTGTTAACATGAAAGGGTAAAACAAAGTTAAGTCTCTGCTAGCGAACTCAGCAATTTAATAATTTTACCAAAATCTCTTGGAATTATATTAGAAAAAATATTGGAAGAATGGAAGGGAAAAGTTGTACATTTATGCCAAAGTGTTGTCAAGTAATACCTAAACTTAAGGAAAACAATGTGAGTAGTATGTTCACACATAATTTGATTAGTAAGCAAGATAAAATATTTTGGTATTTTAACTATCAAAACAGTTGAGTAAGACTAAATTGGAATTGATGGAGGAATAAAAAAAAATATTCAAGACAAAGTTAAGTGTACATTTTTAAAGATAATTAAAACTAAAGTAGTAATGAATAATAATGGAAAGATTTGTGTATGGGAAAATGGACCTAGTATAATAAGAGAATATACAAAAGTTTATTTGAATGAAAATTTCAATGATAAAAGATATAAATGGATCATTATTAATTTTAGTATAACTTTCATGTATAATAAAATTTTATGATGAGTTATATATATGTTAAATGAAGGATTAAAAGTTGAAAGGATATATGGATATAATAAAAGATAAATGTAAAAGAAAAATGTTAAATAAAGATTATATTTATACTTGTAATAAATCATAACAGTCGACTTGGAAAATGAGGGAATTATTTATTAAAATTGTCAATGGAAAAAAAAACCCCGAGAAATTATTAATAATCTGTTTACATTGGAATTATATAATTTTGTGATATTTTTATGAGAACAAGAGGGACATAATTGGGAGAAATGTTGATGCTGTAATGAGTTTGAAGCATTGGGAATGATCGGAATACTATTAAAAAATTATTATTATAAACTTGTATTTTAAAAAAAAAAAACTTGTAACATAATGTTTGTATATAATTTAATTTCATACTTTAAAATAATTGTTATTAATATTGGGGGATAAGTCAATAGATAAATAAATTAATAATTAATTGGATTTGTTTATCTATGCAATTAATTGTTTAAAGTTTTATTTTATTAAATATTGTTAGATAACTAAAATAAATGTATATGAACAATGAGCTAGAGAAATATGCACGAGGGTAGTTACATATATGTATTATAAGAAGAGGGGATATATCTGTGTTTGAATATAATATTAAAAATAATAAATGGTGATATTTAAAATCTGATCTTATGTTTAACTATTAATGCTTTAATAGCAAATTTTAATTTATAATTCTTTCTAGGCTATTATTTATAGGACATGTATGAAACAGGTATAAATTAGAAATAGGAAGTTAATACCTGAGTTATTAGATAAAATGAAGATAAGGATTTTTTAAAAATTTATTTAGGATGCACTGAAGAGTGGTCTATCAACATTTAGCTTAATATTATAAATTGTAAATGGAAATTAGTCTAGGAAGAGATAAGTTATCATATTGGATAGTAAACATTATAAAATTTCATTTGTTGTATTTTATTATAGAGTTGCATAATAAGACCAGAGGAAAATTGAATGTGAGATCAGAAAACAAACTAAAGATTTCATAATTATTGTATTAATATTAGTGCAAGGTAAAGAGAGAGATCAAATGGTGAATATCATAAAATATAAACACAGATAAATAAGTAATATTTCATAATATTATAATGAGATTATTTTAGTTGAGAAATAAATCACTAATCCATATTTTAAATCTTCTTATATTTTGCAGTATAATCTATCTGAGATAATGAGTGGAAATCAAATCCATAAAAAAAAAGAATTGATTATTTAATAAGTACACGATTTTATGATATATAAGAAATAAAGTTAAAGATCACAACAACATCATATTGTATAAGCAGGGAGTTTTTTTATTTTAAATATCTCATTGTAATTAAGGGAAATAAAAATGTTCAAATGTGTATCGATGTTAGTGTATTATATTTTTGTATAATGTTACTTAATATTGTTATTTATTAAGTTATTTAATAGTTTAAAATAATTGTTGAAAAATCTTGTAAATAATATTCTTAAAGTTAATGTTTTAAAAGTTAAACTCAGAATCTAGAGTTTCATTTCTTTAGTTAGAGTCATCATCACTACTCCATCTTCAAAGAATCTTAATTATAATGTACACATGAACCAAAGCATACAGTTGGAATAAAAAATTAATCCAGTACCAGATAATTCATAACAATCATTTGAGAAAACATTTCTTAAAAGAGATCTTAAATTATTGCAAAGTGTCTTGATCACATAAGTCATTGATAAAATATATTGCAAATTTATTAAAGTATGTTTATTTATAGGAAATCAGAGTATTAATTAGTTATTATTTAGAATTAAAATTAAAATTACAATTTTGATAACAATAATTATTTATTATTAAGTAGTAGAAAACATAAAGATAAAATAGTATTATAGTTTTAATTATAGATTAAGGTTATAAGTCTTTTCTTCATTAAGAAACTACCTATAGAGTTAAATAAAATCCCTCTTGATATCTTATAGGTGGAATACATAGCTAATTAAAAATCAATGGTAATCCTGACATTTCTTTAGTATATTATTATTATGGTTATTCTTAATTATAATTCTATAAAAGTAATAATAATAAAAGATTAATATAAAATATGACAATATAACTTATTAATTAGATTAATTTAAATTTAATAATTATAGATGTTTTATTATATTTATTTGTTAGTCATGGGAATATTTAGATACTTAATAAGGAGTGTCTTAGTATTCTTGTGCTATTGAACAGATACTTCAGTATTTAAAAGGTGGCTGCTGGAGGGTTGCATTAGATCCTAAGATCTAGGTGCAGTGCTCTCAGATCCAAGGCTCCTCACTGATGATGGCCACAAGCCAGAAACTAGTCTGGGGATATTGGATGAGTAGGCACTAGATAGGGATTTTATGCACAAGCCTTCTGGCGTCCATTGATTACTCTGTTTGGCACAGGGTGGCACTACTGTATGGGGAGTTTTGCCTTTGTTTACTTCAGTATTTGTTTAATGTTAAAGGGTATGTAATCTTATTAATGGAATAAGCAGGTCTCATAATTGCTAATACTAATTAAACATAACCTAGAAATAAATAAATCAAATTGTACCTAGAGAAGGTAACAGTATAGCCCAATTTAAGGATTTTATTACATTTTCTAAGGGACATCGTCCTATTGGCAGGGTACACTATATTCGTACAAGTTTTATGACAATAATAAGAAAAAAAATCAAATAAAAACTGCTTATCAATTTCAACATACAAATATTAATTAAAAAACACCATAAAAAACTTTTTTTTTTAATTTTTCACACACACACACCCCCAATTAAAATTTTTTAAAACCATTTTTATTTTACGACAATAAAATTACAAATTTTATAAACTTGTAATTATAAAATTACATATAGTGTATATGGATTATACTTGAGAAAACAATATAACATGGTCAAAATTTGGGGACAGAACCTAATTAATTTAAATTTGTAATTGATTAAAAAAAAAATTCAAATTTAAAAAACAGAAATATTACATTGTATTTGCATTCATAATAAATCTGAAACAAAATTAAAACAAATATGGAATTACATAGAAGAACAAAAAAAAAAAAAAGAATTAATGATACAAATCAATTTATATTTCTATGTTGAAAAGTCTTAAAACAGTACGCAAACATTTATGTTTTATCGCTCATATCATATGCTAATAAAATTATATTGGAAAAGTACTTAGCTCAAATAAAAATTTTACAGCATAAAAAGCTTTCAGGCAAAAAAAAAATAAAAAATATCACAACTGATATATATTCAATAATTAAAAAGACCATAGAATATTAGAAAAAAAATTAGTGTGTGTTTTATTAAATTGGTCAGACTAAATAACATGTGTTACATTGCATTGATAATAGAATGAATCAAAGTTAAAACAAAGATGGAATTATATTATATAGAAGAACAAAAGAATTATTATAAAAATGCATATACCAGAGCATTCCATTGTTTTTACAAAGAATCTTTATATGTTATTAAAAACTTCTGATTAACAAAAGCTATGAAAAAATAAGAATTGGCAAAGGAATTAGACAGAAATTGTAATAATCATTCTATCTATTCAAATTATATACTAAATATATAGTGAAGAAAATCAGATTGGATGAACTCAGATGAGGATTCAGAATAGGTGGAAGAGATATTAGCTTTAGATATACAAAGAAAACACTACATTATTAGAAAAATTAAGTAAAATGAAAATATGGAATTATGGCTACCATAAAGAACATGATAGCAGCAATTACCATTAAAATGCTCTTTGGATTATTCATCAATAATAAAAAAAGTACTAATATGATTGATATAGTTAAACTGTACTGCTGTTGAAAATTGTTAAGAATACCAGAAACAGCAGGAAAAATGATTCAGATTTTTATTTCAAAGTATAATTGTTTATTATGGTTATAAGATCTACTTCACTAGTAAAGTTAATGATGCCTAGAAAGTTTAACGGTAAAATAAAATAAAATCCAGCAATGAGATAGATAGATTTTTGCATCCTAATAATTACTATGCCATCGAGAGGCTTGAAAATCCAACAGATGAAAAGACATTCTGGAGAAAAGCTTTTAACTTGATGACATCTAATAATAGTAAGACTTCACAATTTTGTAGGTAAATAAGATTACAAAAAAAAAACCCCCACACAATTAAATAAATATAATGTTCTCATTTAATCAATTAGTATTTGGATAAATGACTAATGGAAAATCTGAATGAGAACTGCAGATCAGTCTTTTCTTTTTGCAATGTGTGTTTTAGTATATTAGTAAAATGATGGATTCAAAAACTAGATTCCTAGATAATCTGTCACTCCCTATGTTCAAACATCAAAGACCTCCCAAATAACTATGCATTTGATTAGTTAGGTAATATAAGTAAATAAATAATTTAGCAATATATATATAATTATAATCTTGTGGAAGGAAATTAATTTTCACACATGTGCTATTAGACAGATGTTAAATATACGTGCACTCATCCATGAATAAATATTTTGAAAACATAAGTGTAACACTTCTGCTTAGAGCTTATTCTTATATAAACCAGTCCTTATTGACCATGCTTAAATTAAGACTTGAACTTGTTATGAGTCTGATATTTCAATTGACAAATTATTTGTACAAATTTAGTTTATATATCACAGGGAAGAGACAAAATCTAATTTTTAAATACTTGCGATTTGAATTATATTAACTTGAATATATGAAAATAAATAATTTAATGATGTATATAATTGTGATTAACTATGTGTTTGATTACTTAAGTGATATAAGTAAATAAATAATTTAGCGATATATATATATAATTGTAATTTTGCGAACTGAAATTAATCTTCACACATGTGCTATTAGAGAGATGTTAAATTTACATGCACTCACCCATCAGTAAGTGTTTTAAAAGCATAAGTGTAATACTTAAACTTAACAGCTTATTCTTATATAAACAAACCCTTATTGACTGTGCTTAAATCAGGACTTAAACTTGTTATCAAACTAATATAATTCAAATTGCAAATACTTGAAAATGAGAAACTTTCTCTTCCCTGTGATACATAAACTAAATTTGCACAAATAATTTGTCAACTAAAATATCAGATTCATAACAAGCCAAATCCTGATTTAAGCATAGTCAATATGGGTTGGTTTATATAAAAATAAGCTTTAAACACAAGTGTTACATTTATGCTTTTAAAACACTCATTGTCAGGTGAGTGCACATAAATTTAACATCTATCTAATAGTGCATGAGTGAAGATTAATTTCCTTCCATAAGATTACAATTATATAGATCGCTAAATTATTTATTTACATATATTCAAACTAAATTAATTCAAATACCAATTACTCAAAAATGAAACTTTCTCTTCCCTGTGGTATATTAACTAAATTTGTACAAATAATGTTAAATGAAATATCAGGCTCATAATAAGTTCAAGTCCTGATTTAAACACGGGCAATAAGGGTTGGTTTATATAAAAATAAGCTCTAAGCATAAGTTTTACACTTTTAAAACACCTATTCATAAGTGAGTGCGTGTAAATTTAACATCTATCTAATAGCGCATGTGGGAAGATTAATTTCCTTCCACAAGATTAAATAATATAGTTAAGACATTTGATTAAATTTCAACAACTATTAACTATTATATGTAAAAAAGACGAACTTTTGTAAGAATTCACAGCAATTTACATTAACTACTCACAATTAAGCTTTTTTTTTTTTTTAAATTGGAGAAAAGTAATATAGTAAAATGGAAAGAAAATAAAAAATACCTTACAAACAAGTGTAGCTGATAAAAGTAAAAAAAAAAAAATCAATATTCCAAATAAAAAATTATAAATTACACACCCAAAAAAAAAAAATACTAAATATAATTAAAAAAGTAATTTCTTGGGGGGGGGGGGGGGGACTTAAACAAATACTTAAATCAGGGATGGGCAATTGTTTTGGCTCGGGGGCTGCAGAAGTTGGCGGAGGGCCGCATTGGGGCCACTTTGTGAGAAGTGAAGGTTAGCAGAGGGCTGCACCTTTTTTCCATGCCACAATAAACACACTGCTTTATTCCCAGTATTACCAAATAAATATTTGTTTGTCCATTTTTCATTAAACACACAACATTCATCACCGATTTTACATTTTTTCGGGGGGTTCATGGTTTCACTAAAGTTGGAAATGCAAAGACAAAATTGAAATTAACCAGATCAACTAGAAAAGCACTGCACATGTGTATTGATGTGGCTATCCTAGTGGAAAATACGAGACAAATCTTCAGTCGAGCATGGAAAGGAAATTCAAGACAGATTTTTCTGATTGTCTTGGCAGGTTGCATACACACTCTTAGCAGGCCACTATTTGCCCTCCCCTGACTTAAATTATAAATAAGTTTTGGAAGAGACTATAGAAGGTATAAGTAAAAACAGCAGAAAAGTTGATTAAAAAAAAGTAGCTACAAGTAGTTGAAAAATATAGCATGTGAAATGTGCATTTTGACATATAACTTACAATGATGAGATGATGATTAAATAATATTGCACTGCATAAACTTTAAATAGATCATTTTTAATATTAAGTTTTTGCTCAAAATTTTTTTTATAGATATTATAAAGGAGTCGAGACTTTTAGTTTCAAATTTTATATCTTTTTTTTTATTATTATTTTACTTGGTGGGATATGTTTATTCATGTTACTATAACTATAATTTGTAATAGATGAACACACACATTTCTGTAAAATATAACTAGAAAGCCTTAATTAAATTCCTTGCTAAAGAAAAAACAATCAGTAAAAATGCGTACAGGCTCCAAGACTAATATATGTGTACTGCACTTTTTTTTTTTTGGGTATACAAGAACACCCAAGTGTTTTTTTTTTTTATCATACAGCTTTATGAATTAAATATTTATATCATTATTTTTTTTTTTAAAAAAAGCCCTTTTTTTATGATTATGTATGGCAAATTTATTTAAATATAATTTTTTTTTCATTAAATTTATATGAAAAAAATGTAATTTATAAATTGTTTAATGATATAACTTTAACTAAATTAGTTGCACATAGAGCTGCTATTCTATCAAAATTATTGAATGGAGGTAAAATATGACCCTATCATTGTAACATAAAATCAATGGAAAAAGTTAAAAATGATCTGCAAAATTCTGTAAATATAATGGCAAGATCAAAGATCAATCAGTCAGTTATTTAACTTGTTGGGCATGATGATATTGAATCTATTATTATAAAACACATCTTTTACGGAATGAGCACATGAAATAAAAAAAATAACAGACTCCCTAAATAAAATATTTGATAGTGAACTTATGCATGATTTTTGTGAGAAAGGCAGACCCATTTATGTTATAAAGCTGGTATCAAAAATATTTTTGAAGAATTGCTATATTAATTACTTTAATTGGTATATAGCTGATGATGGAACACAATGGCAAACTACATTGAGGAAGATGTTGAAGCCTTTAAGAGTTTATATCATCATTCTTAAACTTCTTTCTTTCTTTTTTCTGGAATTAGAATAAACCATATTAAATTACGAATGATTGATGAAAGCAGTTTTTTTCATTTAGCAAAATTTTCAAAGGTATATATTTTGAGATCAACAGTTATTTAAAATAAATTAATAAACGTCAAGAGCATTAAAACAGGCAAAATTCTCCATATAGTAGTGCCACTCAGTGCAAACCAGAGTAATAAATGGATGCCAGAAGGCTTGTGCATAAAATCCCTATATAGTATCTACTCATCCAATATCCCCAGACTAGTTTCCATGAATTACTCTGGCTTGCACTGAGTGGCACTACTGTATAGAGAGTTTTGCCTGTTTTAATAACAGTTATGAGTAAGCATAAGAAGTGGTGATCATGTGATGTTTAGTGGGTTAAACGTCAAGAGTTTGAATTACATTAGCATAGAAAGGGGGCAAAAAGATTTGTTTTTTAAGGTGGGAGGACAAAATTTTTATATAAACATTGAAAAGTTTATATAATTAATGCTATACATAAGTGTGCAGAAAAATTTTAAAAAGGTGATAAAACATAAAGACTTACACAGAATTGTATGCAAGTATGATAAAGGATAATTTCTTTAAGTCAAATTCAAAAACTTGGACATATGAATGTTCATACAAATAACTCATAAAATCAATCAGTAGTGATTTAAAAAAAGCAAAACAATAATGTAAGTACTGGGCTGGAAATACAAATATAAAATGTAATAAAATTACTTTTCTCATTATAGACGTTTTAAATTTTTCATAAAAAATATCAATGCAATTTTTCTTTTTTTATTTAAATTTACCCAATAATTTTATACATTTCGAAACCTTTTTATTTTAACACTGAAGCAATAGTTATTACAAGAATATGGTATTTATTTACTTTCACAACTGGGGGAAATTATAGTATTTATTTGCATTAAATTAATAATTGCCCAGTTCTTACCGATAATATAGTACTTGAAATTATGTAATTTTTTATTTGCATTAACAATTAATTACCTTATTCTTACCGATAATCCATTTATAGTTGTGATTAGGATATAATCTTATCAGATACATCTAAAATATATATATAGTATAAACTTATTACATATTAAAAAATGGTATATTGTTATTAATACAGCATTTTATTTTGATAAAATTTAATATATTTTTAAAGTTATAATTAGCTTTATATATAGTAATTTGCTATTATAATAAAAAAAAGCTATAATAATTATTTCAAAAATTAAGCCCCAAACAAATAATAAAAAGAACAAAAATGATTTTTACCGCTAATGAAACTCAGCAAAATATTTGTCTATTATTAACACGCATTTTTAGAGGGCGCTAAATGCAAAAATGCATCTGCAATATTTATCATGCGGATTTCAGAAATCATTTACGTTCCTTATTACTATTACAATGCTTTTTACAACCCACTATTAATTATTTCGATTGCCCCTGGGGAACTCTTCTTCAGAACTATAACAAACACAATAAAAATACATGAATACAAATCCACATGTATATATAATTTTATATTCTATCTTATAATCATTATTTGTATACCCACATCTCTGTATAATTATTACCTTTTTATATATATTATACATTTTAACCTTTTGTATATTCTATATTTACCAATCAATACGGCCTATAATCATATATAATATTTTATTTTATTCTTATTATTTTTTTTATATATTTAACTAACATTATATATTGTTATTTTTATATTTTACATTATTATTAATTATATTAACATTCAATATGTATAATTTTCTTTAATCTATAATATATTTTTTTATACCTATCTTCTATTTATATTTTCAAATCTTAACTGCTATCTATTCAAACTTTTAAATTTTACAGTTATAGTTAGTATTTCCCTCTTTAAAACTGGCAAAACTCACTATATATATTTTGCCACACACAGCAAGCTAGAGTAATCAATGGACGCCAGAAGGCAAAATATATATAGTGAGTTTTGCCTGTTTTAACAACAGTTATACACAAGCATAAGAGGTAGTCATGTGATGTTTATTGGCTTAAAACCCCAATCCTGCCTAATAGGATAGTGGTGGCTATGGTTATTAAAGAACCAAAGACACCAAAATGTATGGGTACTTAAATGGGTTCAGACCTATATGATTATATAAGCTGATGGGCTTGGATTGAAAACATTAAGGTGTTTTCAGTTTAAGACTCAAAGTTTTGTAGTTAAATGGAAATAAAAGGTGGTTGCTGGAGGGTTGCATTAGATCCTAAGATCTAGATGCAGCGCTCTCAGATCCAAGGCTCCTCACTGACGAAGGCCATAAGTCAGAAACTAGTCTGGGGATATTGGATGAGTAGGCACTAGATGGAGATTTTATGCACAAGTCTTCTGGTGTCCATTGATTATTCTAGCTTGCTGTGTGTGGCAAAATATATATAGTGAGTTTTGCCTATTTTAACATCAGTTATACACAAGCATAAGAGGTGGTCATGGGATGTTTATTGGCTTATTTCCATCTTTCTATTTTTTATATAATTAAATCTATTCTTATTTTTTTATGTCAAAATTTTTTACTTGTGGAAATATATTCTTATCTAAAAGCAACTATAAACAATATTGGACATTTTCTAAAACTCTTTAATGTAAATACTACTAATTAATTTTTACTTAGTAGTATAACTAACATTTTATTTTAAAAAGTTCAAGGACAAGATACCCTTTCAGGCCCAAAGTTTATAATATCCCATGAGGAATTTGAGAGATCTATTACATGATTATGTGTAATTGACATACCAATGCTAACAGAGATGACATGCAAATGTAGAATAATCCTTATCGGCATTCTCCCTATATCTTTTGAATACTGGTTGCAATATAAACTTTTCGAATACCAAATCCTATCTAGATTTTTCACACACTATCAAAGAAAAATTGGAGGCCATTGACATTCTTAAGGAAATCAAAAGTGTATCAAAAACATGATAGATTTCCCATTAAGCAATTAAATGTATGAGGATATATAATTACTAGGTTCATTAAAAAATTTGTATTTATTAAAATTCATAATGTAGGAATGGTAAATAATTTGTTACATATAAAGATGTATGTATAGATAAATACAAATTGTATGGGCATATATATTTGAATATTGGAATTCTGATGAAAATTGCTTGGTAATTGAAACTGTAAGCAAATATAAAGTAATAAATTTTATTTTATTAGATTGCATTGCAAAGTGTTATGTAAATGGTGTTAATTAAAACCGCTATTTCTAAAATACTATTTTTTAAAAAAAGATTTAATGAGAAATATGTGTTTGATGCTTTGATCTGATGTATTTGATATCAGATCTAATGTAAGATGTAGCTACCCTGATCTCTTCTAACAAATTTATAATCCTTTCCCTCTTTTTGATTTTTATATTAAATTAGTACTGAGAAATCAAATTCATATAAATATGATGTTAAAAATTGTAACAAAATTTTAAGAGCTTTTTGAGAAAGATATTTTTCCTGTGCCAATATTCAAAATTCTTCAAGATTCATTCTGGAGAATTTAATTTTTAAAGTGTAGTTTGATGCTAATGTAGTACAAAATAGATTTTGTATCCAGTCACAATGTTCAATATTTAACATTGGAAAGTAGTAGGTAAATCTTTTCTCCAGTGACATTAAATGTTCCTTTATAAAAGAAATAATTTCATTGACATTTTAATTATGAAATGAAGGAAATATACATTACATTTTTGTGTGAGATGAGGTTTTTACCAGAAGCACTCTTTTTTGAAACACAGATAAATAACAAAACATTAATAATATTAGCTAAATTTGCAAATTGTTAGTATCAAATATCATCATTATTGAGATATTTTATGAAAGTATCTACTTTTTCATTTTGGAATAAGGTTAATAATTCATCCTTGAATTATAAACCCAGAGTAATACTTTATCTTTGGATAATTATGTCAGTATGTCTATAGACAAGCAAAGTATTTTTTAAAAGATGCCTTTTTAAAGATTTTACCTTGATATAGTTTACAATATCTATAACTTGATCAATTACAGATTTTAATGTTTATGGCAATGTTTTAGAAACTAAAGCTTCTTTGTGCAAAAAACTCATAGATATAATATTTGAGTTTCTGTTTTTTTCAAGTTAACAAAATCCTTTAATAGAGCCTATCATTGCAGGAGCTTATCTATGCAAATTCTAACATATCTCCAAAGATATTTTTAAATTTTCTAAATGTGATATAATTGATTCAAATTTATTATCATGTTGTACATTCATTAATTTCTCTGTGGCATTAAAATTGGCTAACTATTTCATTTTCTTTAATAAAGTGATTGAATCCTAGAACATGAGCTTTACCATTTATGTCAATTGACTCATCAATTTTCAAAGCAAAATATTGATTAGAATGTTTTTCAGTGACTTCCCTTTATTGCTTAACATATCTTTAATTCTTTTTGATAGTGTCATCTGAAAGAGAAATTTTTAAAATTTTGTTTTTCTGCATCTTCTCTGAACATAATTTTTACTTCGCAACATGCTGGCAAAATTAGTATCTCTGCTGTAGTATATGATTTTAATTTTAATGCAATTCTGCTATTTAATATGAAGCAAAAATTTTTTTCCTTATTTAACTTTATTCTCCAACAACCTTTGAAAATAATTTTTATCTTTGGATTTGAGTGTTTAGTTTTAAAATATAGTTTTAATTTAACTGCTAACATTGAACTATTATTTAATTTTTTCACACATACAATATGGAGAGGAACTTGGCATTCTTTCCTACAAATTCGTGTGAAACTGAAATTTAAATCAGAATATTGTCTAATGGCCTTTTGCTTTTTTCTCCATATTGTTAGTATTGTCATTGATACCTTTTACACTTATGCTTGCTTTATCAATGCTAGAATCATATTTTTGTTTAAGAAATTTATCCAATATTGTGCTTTAGGTCCTCAGTTATTATTTTTAATTATTTTACAGATAATAAAGGATATTTGTCCCTAGCAGAAATGGTTGTCAAGAATCAATTTCTACAAAACAATGTTTTTTATTATAACTATTAAACAGACAAATATGTTATGACATTGACAATTGATATACTAAAAACAATTGTAAATATTTAAAAGTAATAAAATTCAAATGCATTAGGAAAACAAAAGACAACTAGTGTAACAATTTTTGGAAGAAATAAATGTATACTTACTGTAATTATCACATAACAAGTTTAAAATTAAAGATCTTCATTCATTTTAAATTTTCAGTATATATTTTTTGATGCCCACAAAATTGCCAAATTTAGCCAATCCTAATACCTAGTTAAAACTCAGGTGATTTCTTAATATTCTGCATATAAACAATTATCATATATATTAATTAACATTTTGAGCATTTGAAAAAGAAAAGATTATTCAGTATTAAAATCTTTAAGACTTGCTGGGCATGCTTCTGACCACTAAGGCCAGAATCATAGCATTTATAATCTGGAGGGTGTGTTATGAGGTTTAAATAAGGTGGATGTTATGTAAATGACTAATTTAAATATTTGACTTTTAGGACAATGGAACACTATATTATTTGTTGTTGGTAGCATGGGAATTATTAGAGATAAACCATGCTCTCTTTATTTTGTATTTTATGTCATTTGCTCACAACATACAATGTTTACTTTTACTGGGTCAAAAATATGGCTGTATTTCTGTTCATGCCCAAGAAAAATTGACTTACCTTCAGAATTATTCATTGTTCATTTATATAAGTATTTATGTTGTGCAACTCTAGTAGATATGTTTGCATGAGACTCCCTATAATATACAGCACTTCAAGAAGGATTGCTGCATCTGATTTTATATGCTATTTGGGAGAGGGGGGAATCTGGGAGCAATCTATTCTTAGTATTGTTTAGCAGTCTGTTTAAATCAGAAGTTCTCAAACCGACATTGTATATATTAGAGCATATCCCCCCCCTATTTTTCAGGAGAGCCAAGGTATTGTAACGGTAAGATTTGTACATCCACACAACAAAATCCAGAGTATAGGTAAAATTCACTGAAGCTGATTGAATCCTAGATGGTGAAAACCAGAGTTTGACCAACGTTCAACCTGTTCACCCTTACTCATGATTTAATACGCTATGAATGACATTTCCTAAGTTACACATGAATTCAATTTTCAATTCTGGGACGGTAGTAGCAAAGAGTGAAGCAAGAGACTCTGGGATAACTAAATCACTATTATATTAGTGGAATACACACATATGGCTAAGTGAACTAACAATATATTAATAATTAATCACTAAGTCTAACCAGGTGGTAATTATATATATATATTGTAACGGTATATAAATATGCCGTTATGTTAATTTAAAATAAAATCTTAAAGTTCACACAAATAAAAATAAAATCTATTAAAAAACTAAAAGCTAAAATGTTTGTTAAACGTATATATATTCGCACAGATGCAAAACTTTAAAAATATATTTTTTTTTATAAATAAAAAAAAGTATTTGAACGTACTTTTTTATAAAAAAATACAAGATTTAAATATAAAAATATTTTAATAAAGAAATAACGTAAGTAAAAATAAAAACAGGTATTAATTAATTCCTGTAATCTGTAAATGGAAATGATTGTTTATTAACTGAAAAGCAAGCTAGCCTTGGGGCTCTTGTGTAATTAAAAAGTCAGATGAAAATTAGATAAGAGAATAAAGAGAAATTAACTTGACCAATGGAAGCACCAAGCCTCAGCCTGGACCCTAATGAAAATGATGGATTAGTGATGTTTTGTTGGTTGAATGTGTGGATACTATAAAAAGAGAAATACAGTTTTCCTGAGTTTCCAGCTTGCATTTGTGAGAAGGGTGATAGGATGCACATATTGCTCTCTCTCACACTTATCTCAAATGAAATGACTGTAATACCAGGATTATTCCAGCTAAGGCTGCCTTCAGATAGACCGAGTTTCAAATAAAGACTCCATGGAAATTAACACCAGGAACCGGGAGCTCTTCTACCGTAAGCTATATGAACTGAACAATTGTTAAAATCATAAAATTAATTAAGAACTTTTGTCCAGAGTTGACAAGTTTAATAAACAAGCTAACCTAAATTTTGAATGGACTTTTATCTGACTTTTGTAAGTTTTCAGGTCAATTAATAATGTTTAATTTTATATGTTTTGCGTTTGATAAAAATCATTTCCATTTTTTTTTCTTATTGTATAAATTATTTAAATGCATGAAATTTATGTTGGGTATAGACATTGCATAGATTCGTTAGCACTTAATTATATTGTGGTTTTCATATTCAATTAGAATATATAGGTCATCAATGTCAATGCGGCATCTTATGATGAATGCTATTCGGTTTCTTGTATTTCCTCTGCAATTAACGTTATCGATGACTTTGTATTTTGATTGGTTATGTTTATTTTGGAATGTTTTTAACCATGGAATCTATGCAGCCGATCTATACTCAACATTATAAAACAAATTTTATAAAATTCATCTGTGCGAACATATCTAAATGTTAAATTTAAGTCGGGCATGAATGGCTATATAGTTTTGTAAAGTTATATTAAGGGAGGGTAATCTTAGGTTATTCGTTTTGTAGTTGAATTAGGTCAATGGATTGGATATATTTGTGTAATTAGTAGATGTAGTATGAGTTTCGCTACGTGCAGAATCACTGTATATGCCGCACAAACCCTTTGCCTATGGATGGGATTGAAAGTCGGCAAAAAGGACTGCGGTCCCTTCCTATGGAGTTTTTATTTTATTGTTCTTGCCATATATATGTGACATTCCTGTATTGGACAAGAGTCAATGTCTTCTCTAACTATACTGTTCAGATGTCCATTCCTGACAGTATAGTATATATGTGCTGTTGTATTTTCATGCTACATTGAATACATAAATGTATCAGATGGATTGATGCCGGTTTGACTGCGAACTTTTGGCCTAAGGTTAAATAAGGGAAAGAATATTTTCTTTTCAAATGCAGATCTATGTAGTCTATTCATACTCGACCCACTAAATAAATATTAAACTCATTATTGCAATCTATTTAAAATTAAAAGTTAATATAAAAATGTTAAATGTATTCCTCAAAATGTATTTATATGTGCATTAATAAATGTTTGTTTGTTAATTACTGACAGTGGCTTTTATTTTTTTATATATACAAACTAAACAAGTTATTTCTTATCTCTGCATTTCCATGAGCTAGTGACAATGAGCTAACGGTCTAAATATTTAAATAAAGTGGAATCTTAACAGCGCGTATCTGCCTACTTTATAAATTTTTCTAGGCTAAAATGCCTAGATGATGCCCCTGTAGTGCAGATATTGTAGACTGCTGTCTCCACTTTCATTTGGATCATTATAATATATATAATGATGTACACATAAATTAACATGGAGCTGGATGTGAATTGTTTTACAAGCAATAAAGAAGAAACAAGTTATATTTTAAATAATAATTTAATAAATAAAATAAAATAAATCACAAATAAAACACAATTATTATATAATCGGTCCATGGAATAATATGCTCACAGGCATGACAGTTAAGGAGAATGGTTAGTTACATATTCTCTGATTAGATATATTTAATAAAATATTCTGCAGTGATTATGTTTATGCCTATCTTAATATGCCAAATCCTAGCTAGTTTGCATTCTGCCAAATCACATGGAACATCTTAGCCAAAGTTATATAACTAAATATACAGTACTCCTGTGGAATCTTGTTTATATATAACAGGTTAAGAGTTTAGCACCTAATCAGGCTCCAAGATATGCAGGTTAGCATGATAATCTAGATTAGAGTTTAGCTTAATGCTGAATAATCATTTAACATAAGGGAGAGAAAACTGGTTTATGCTAGGTCTACTGATGCATGCTATGGTACATATTAAAATATTAATAAAGATAAAGAGAGTGTGAGTGGATCATTATTCATGGGCTTCAGCATCAAATGCTCAGTGCTCTAGGACTGAACGATTTGCCACAAATACAAGAACATGAATAGGACCCTTGTGTTCCAGTTCTAAAATAATTTGCTTTACCCAAACTAAAAATATGAGTGACCTTTACCAGCACTCATAAGAAAAACATGCAGCAAGCAATTAGTGTACAATAGGTACTTTGTAATGACATTGTCACAACCTATACATACATAAATGTAAATGTGTTTAATTAACTTAACTGCCTTAAAATAGATAGTGTGTCTATATAACCCAGTTCTCAAGATTAGTATCTCAAATATACTACTTAGGGACTAAATTAATTAGAAACCCATATTAAGATACAAAATCTGCATCTCTAATATATATTAATCTAGGGTGGAGAAAGCATATTTGAAGGGCAATTACTGATAAAACACTATGAAAATGCTTTAATAATATCCATTTTTATAACAATTTTTTATTTTTAATACAATGCTTACATATCACCCATCTAATAATAGTTTCGATTGCCCCTGCAATCTTCCTCAGAACTATAAAATATATATATACATCCACATAAATATACAAATTATATAAACAATATAAAAAAATATACATACATATTCATAAAAATATACTGTGAAAAAGGAGAAAAATGATAGAATGGTATATTTAGATATAGAATTAAAGAAATATTATAAGGAAGGGTATAAACATCAATATATAAGAAGAAGATTATGTATAATATTGCTAATTGGTTTTCAAATATAGATATAAAATATAAAAGAAATACAATATATTCTGGAATTTATAGGGCAATAAATTATTGTTCGGATGAAAATTAATATATTAAGTAAAAAAAGTTAATTAAAGAAGAATTAATAAGTTATGAATATCCAGAAAAGTTTGTGAATAACAATATTAAAAAGATAGAAAAGAAGATGAAAGATAAGTATAAAGTAAGAGATAGGGATAAAGAGATGATTAAAAAAGAAACAGCTTATGTAGGTTTAAAGACAGGAAATAATTATATAGTGAATAATTTAAATAGAATTATAAACAAAATTAATAAAAAGTTTAATGAAGTATTGAAAGTAAAAATAGTTAATAAAAGAAAGAATACAATAGGAATATTAGAGAATAAGTATGAATGTTTAGCTAAAACAGAGTACACCTGGGTCTCTTTTTATGTGGACTTATTTAATATGATTTTGAAGTTATGCGATTCAGATTTCACCGGAAGTCGAACTCCGATAATGCGCTATTATTTTAAATAATAAATTTTGCGCACTTACATTATATATAAAGTAATAGCACATTATTGGAATTCGACTTTCATCTTAGTAATTTCAATATTTTCAGTGCTTTATAATAGTAAGATTTTATGCAATAATGAAATTAAAATCATGATTTTCACATTTTATGTATACACACATTAAATTTTACAAGATTATAATGTAAATTTGTTCAAACATTGTGTGTGTTAATTTTGCATTTTAAATCACATTCTGTTTTTGCTTTTTAAAAAAGAACGTAATCAATTATTATTTTCTTATTAATCATCGTCTCAAAGATTAATTACTAATTACATTGTCACCAGAAAATCATAATAATTAAAACATGTATAAAAATGTAAATTACTGTACTGTAAATTATGCATAAAAATATATTATTTTGAATAAAATTAAATATTATAGTTAAAAAAAGTTTGTCTTGTATCAATTTTTTTCAAATTTGTAATTTTTTATTAGTCATATTTTATTTACTTATTTTTTTTTTTTGCACAAATTTTAAAGTATTTTTATGTTGTTGCTTTGCTTTTATGCGAATTTTGAAAAATCACAGACTGCATCCCCCCATTTTCAATGTAAGTTACTTCTATTTTTGCATGATTTCGTTTGCGCGTGTTTTCTGAGGAACCTATCTATCGCGTAAAACAAGACCCAGGTGTATAATAAAATTAATGGAGTTGATGAAATTAATTGTAAGGATTGTAAAATTAATAAAGAGGTAATGAATTATGTGGGAGAGACTAAGAATTCATTTTATAGGAGATTGATACAACATAAATATGATAGGAATTTGCTAATATATATGCACAGATTGGAGACAGGGCATGAGTTTGACAAAGAGTGTATTAAAATGTTACATTTTACAGAAAGTAGGAGAGAAAGAAAGATTAAAGAAGCTATTTATATCAATAGTATTAGACCAAGAATGAATAAAGATTTAGGTTTGAGGAAAAATTTTATATAAAAGTTATAATAAAAGTAAGATCAAAATTAAAGTTAAGGTAAAAAATTAATTAATAAAAAAAGCAATAGAGGGAGATAATGCATAGAAGCTATAGATTTAAATGTAAACTAAATTGAAAAACAGTTTAACTATAAAAGGAAATGGAAGATGGGAAGTAAAAAAGATTAAAAAGGTAAAATTAAAAGAGTTAATTGAGATATAATAATAATAATAATAATAATAATAATAATAATAATAATAATAATAATAATAATAATAATAATAATAATAATAAATAGGAATTAAACATGGTTTTATAGGAAGAGGTAGGTGTTATAAAATAGTTTTAAGTGTAGAATATTTGAAGAGTTTAAAGATTAGGTTTTATGTATGAGATTTATAGAGGATATATAAAATAAAAAGTAAAGGTTTAAGTAAGTATAAAAAAGTAGAAGTAAAAAGGAATGATATAAATAAGAATTGGTACATAAATAAGATAAGGTTAATATATTACAAATGTAATATTTAATTATAAATTATGGGTATAGAACATAAGGTTATAAATATGGATTAAAAAGAAGAAATAAAGTAAAAAATAGTAATGTAATATTTGAAGGATATAAAATGATAGCATAAGAATACAGTAAGAAAGTATATATGGGGAAATAAAATAAAAATAACTATATATATAAAATGTATGGGAAATTTTTTTAAAAAAAATTAAAGAATAGAATTTTAATAAAAGAAAAGGAAAAGATTATAGATTAAAATTAAAATGTTGGAGGAATTTATTTATTTAATTGTTTCTTTTGTATGTATTCATGTATTTAAGGGGATATATAAGTATATGTTTGTATATTTTTATGAATATATATATATATATGTATGTGTATTTTTTATAGAAGTTATATTTTTTTATATAATTTGTATTTTTTTTATATAATTTGTATATTTATGTGTATGTATGTATATATTTTATAGTTCTGAAGAAGGTTGCAGGAGCAATCAAAACTGTTGTTAGATGGGCGATATGTAAGCATTGTACTAAAAATAAAGAAGTTATAAAAAACGGATTAATTATTTAAGGCAATGCAAAAAAGAAAAAGTTTAGATTTAATAATATCCCTGTGGCTAGTTCCTATGATGTACAGATTACATATATAGAAAGTTATCATTCATAACTATAGCTAAGCAAACTACAACTTTATCTAGGATGTAACTGATTACTACAATATTAATTCATAAAATTAATCGGTATAAATAATAAGATCTCGAAACAGCAAGTTGAGAGTAATAATTCAAATATTCAATAATTATTAAAATGAAGATATGAAAATATATTCGCAAAGAAATAGACTAAAATTATATATATACTCACAGTTTTGAGCTATTTGGCACATAAAACACATACAATAATAAAATGATGACAGTAAATTAAAATAAAGTAAATAGGCATAAAAGACCACAGTGACTTATAAACTTAAATTAGATTATTATAAGGTTTCATTTTAAAAGAATTGTTTTCAAAGTATTGTATTAGTTTTAATTTTAGACAAGATTACATTTTACATTCCTTTAGAATTTCAGGTTTATTTACCAAATTTAAAGAAAACAGATTTTAAAGGCTGATTCATTATATAGCTAGTTTAGATAAATTTTGAAAGGTTAACAGTTTATAAATAGAGCTTTGCAGCAGTTAAAAATATTATTGATTTTCTTCATAGCAGCTTCAGGCACACTGGACGATCGTGTTGGCACTTTTTCTCCTTGGGTAGATGGTTTGTTTTCCATGGAGATTTTCTTACAATGGGTTGCTTGGCTGAGACGTTATCCATTGAATTTTAAAGGACCATGGGTTTCCATTTTCCGCAGGAAAAAGTGGCAAATTGATGCCTGCTTACCCTGTCATTTCAAAGCTAAAACTGGTGTGGATTCAGCTTATTATGCCTCATCACAAACAATATAGTATATCTCTTGTTTATAAAAATTGCACTACTTATATACTTTTCCCACTGAACATCTGGTTGTTTACTAGTTTGTACTCAGCTAGAAAATCCTTTGAAATCTAGCCTATTTAATTACTTAAATTCTAACCTTAGCCTGCTGTCACTGTTTAAATCTCAGTTTGTATTGTTCTATGATTTATGACTTAGCTAATTTCAAAAAAATATTAATTCTAAGAAATGTTATTGTCAATTTAAGGCTATTAAAACTGTAACGATATATAAATATATCGTTACATTAATTTAAAATAAAAACTTAAAAGTTCGCAAATAAAAGTAAAAAAACTAAACGCTAAAATTAAAATGTTTGTTAAACGTATATACATTCGCACAGATGCCAAACTTTAAAAATATTTTTTTTTAAAAAAAACAAATAAGTATTTGAACGTACTTTTTTTATATAAAAAAAGTACAAGATTTAAAAATAAAAACAGGTATTAATTAATGTAATCTGTAAATGGAAATGATTGTTTATGAATTATCGAAAACCAAGCTAGCCTTGGGCTCTTGTATGATTAAAATGATCTGATGAAAGATAGATAAGAAAATAAAGAGAAATTAGCTTGACCAATGGAAGCACTAAGCCTTGGCTCAGACCCTAACGAAAGTGATGGATTAGTGATGTTTTGTTAATTGAATCCGTGTGGATAATATAAAAAGGGAAATACAGTTTTTTCTGGAGTTCCAGTGTTGTGTGTTTGAGAGTTGTGGTAGGACGCACATACCACACTCTCTATTTAAAAAAGAAAAAGGAAAAGACTGTGATACCTTGAACCAGCTATTGCCATCTCCAGAACATTATCTTCCAATGGAGGCATCGCGGGAATTAAAAACAGGAACCTGGACTCTTCTACCATAAGCTATATGAAATGAACAATTATTAAAATCAATTAAGAACTTTCGTCAAGTTTTATAAATTGATAAACAAGCCAACTTAAATGTTAAAACGGACTCTTATCTGACTTTTGTAAGTTTTTAAATCAAATTAATAATGTTTAATTTTATGTTTTCCGATTGATAAACATCATTTCCATTTTTTTTTTCTTATTGTAAAGATTATTTAAATGCATGAAATTTAAGTTGTTTATAGATGCTTGCATGGATTCGTTCGCGGTTAATTATATTTTGGTTTTCATATTTGATCAAAATATATAGACATTCGATAAATAATGATACCGTACGGTATCTAAAATGTATTTATTCGGATGTCTTTTAAGTTATTGGTGACAACACAAGTATCTTATGGTGAATACTATTGGGTTACTTATAAATTTCCCTCTGCGATTGTCGGTATCAATAATTTTGTATTTTGATCATTTATGTTTATTTTGAAATGTTTTTGACCGTGGAATCTATGTAATTGATCTATACCCAACATTTTTAAAATTCATTTGTGCGAACGTATCTAAATGTTAAATTTAAGTCGGGCGTGAATGGCTATATAATTTGTAAAGTTATATTAAGGGAGGGTAATCTTAGGTTATTCGTTTCGTAGTTGAATTGGCTCAATGGATTGGATATATTTGTGTAATTAGTAGATGTAGTATGAGATCCGCTTCGGGCAGGATTGCATATATACACCACACACCCTCTGTTTGCCTATGGATGGGTTTGTAAGTCGGCAGAAGACCGCAGTCCATTCCTATGGAGTTTTTTGTTTATTGTTCTACTTGCCAATAGATGTAACATTCCTGTTGGTGGAGAGTCAATGTCTTCTCTATTTCTACTTATTGTTCAGATGTACATTCCTGACAGTATAGTATTTTGTGTTGTCATATCATGCTACATTGAATACATGAATGTATCAGATGGATTGGCGCCAGTTTGGTTGCGAAATTTGTTGCCTAAGGTTAAATCAGGGAAGAATATTTTCTTTTCAAATGCAGATCTATGTAGTCTATTCATACTTGACTATCTAAATAAAATATTAAACTCATTGAAACTTAGTTAAATGTAAAATTAAAAGTTAATATAAAAATCTAAAATGTTGAATTTATTCCTCAAAATTTAAATGTTATTTTATATGTGCGTAAATAAATATTTTTATGTGTTAATTTCTGGCAGTGGCTTTTATTCTTTTATATTTAAGATATAAAATTTATAGATTTTTATCTCTGCGTCTCCGCTGAGCTAGTGACTTGGGCTAACGATCGGAATATTTAAATAAAGTGGAATCTTAACAGCGCGTATCTGCCTACTTTATAAATTTTTCTAGGCTCAAATGCCTAGATGGCGCCCTGGTAGTTGCAGATATTGTTTTTGTGGTTAGATTCGATCTTCACTTTCATTTCGATCGATATAATAAACTAGATTCACGCTATATCAGGACATTTGAGTGGTCTAATTAAATTGTTTACAACTTATTTATCTAAAAACTGAATTTATAATTAGTATAAAACAAATTCCCTTTCTTTATATGTAGGATGGCAGTACCTGGAATATACTTTCTATATATGCAATTCCAGCAGCAGCAACAAAAAAGAATAGACTAATATTTTAAATTAAATTGCTTTTTAAAGTACACGACTTTTAAAACAAACATATATCTTAATATATATATATATGCTGAGTTACTGGCTTATCACTCGCATATATACATGTGATCATACATATATAGTGGCTCAATGTTGTTTGTGTAGGTACTCTGAGAGGGTTTAGATGTGAGGGTAAAATAAGTTAAACAAGCAATCGATCAAAACTGATTGTTTCAGTATATAGGGCAGACATCCAAAATTTCTTGTGTCCTTGTTTGTGAGGGTAACTGTTTTATTTTCTTATAAAATTTTTTTATGCTATTAATTAACATATTGTTGTTGTATCCTATTTACATAGATCTATGATATAGGCATTGACATTAGCCTTTAGATCTGCCTCGCATTTATTTAGATTTAGGTTCCTATTTAAAAAGTATTTAAAACTGACTAATTTATGTGTAGTTGATATGCAAAATTGAGGATGAATTGTTCCTAAATTTCAAAGAGCTTTATGATCATCTTGTAATCCAAATTCTTATTATTTCATTCAAGAACTTCAGACTTTTCAAGATATCTTCTTGTTCAGTAGTTCATTGTAAAGATGTTTGTGCTGTCTTGGTGTATATTCATAATGTGTTTCTCGGGAACTCATATTAGCACATCATCAATGTATTGGGTATAAATTAAATTGGATTCAATGTTTACGTGTTTAGGAATAACTATCATTTTGAAATTGGCTAATATTATGCTACAAATAATGCCATCTATATTGTACCAGTTGAAAAACCCACCACCTACACTGCAAGTCGGATCCAAACTCAGTCGGTTCAAACTGAATTCGAACCCAACTCAACAGCTCAGATTAGTAGAAATCTAAATCGACAGCACAGTGTTATGCGCCAATAAACTAGCTCAATGGTTGGTGAGGATCAGAGACCCCTGAACTGACATTAATATCTGATAATAAACTGACTAAAATAATTTTAAATTGAATCATATGTATATGTTCGGGTTGCCAACATAGACAGCGAGTATTAACATTAAAATAATTATAAAATAATTATTAACTAAGAAACCAAGCATGTTTAGAAAATATTTAATAATAATAATTTGTTTGGTTGAATAAGATAATAATTATATTACTCACCTCTAGCCTTTAATATAGTTTAGAATTATAATAAGAGTGGTGGTCCTTATTATATGCCAATGGATATTACGCAATATTGGAATTCTATGTCTATGCCTCCAACAAAAAAATAAAAGGCAGATAAACCGAAATTTTTACTCTAATTTTATACGAAAGAATGTGATATTTATTTTCACATTCGCAAATCCATTCATGAAGAGCAAGATACGTATTTTAGGGCATAACTTTAATTTTTATTAGAAAACTTATTTTGAGATAAAATGGAGAATTTGTTGGACTTTAATTTAAATCACTTCATCACGAATTACGAGCATCAGAGCGGGCTTTACTGGAACAGAGAGGTAATGGTGCAGACGAATTATGAGTTATAAAGTGAAATTGAAAGACGATGGCTAGTCGATAATCGAAGTCCTATGGCGGCTTGCATCTGACAAGTCTTATGCCCTTTGACTAATATGAACAGGAGAGGAAGAGCTTTCTTCCTCGATAATTTAAATAACAGAAATATGATCGCCGACCAGCCTAACGGAGCGGAAGATTGCCCTACGTCAGCAACGTTCGAAGATGATGACTTGATAGTCATCGTTTGAATACTAACACCCCTATAGAATGCTCTGCGTGATGACTTGATCAAATTAATTAAAGTCAAACGAGCTTTTAACGAAAACTATTTTAAAGTATTTGTAAAATCATATTAATTATGCCCCAATCATCGTGCCCTTCCTGAATCTTAATAGAAAATAACAAAGTTGAATTAAAATATATTTAATCTTTTATCGGCCCTTTTTGCAATAAAAACATTTTAAGATTATATATAGGAATAAATACATATTGGTAAACATGAGAAAATAGCTGGAGCATAGATTGGAAACGGAGCTAATAATTTATTATTAGCCAATTATAAAAATAGTAAACATGTAATAATTTCTTTCGACTCAATGATTGATAGAACTTATAAATTTAGTTCTAATGGGCGAGAACTACTATTAGAATTAATATTATATTATTTGCGTGAGGCAAATAGAACAAAGGAGCTCATCGAGTCGAAAGATTATTGGCATATAATTAAAAATAAATGACATTAATAAAGCACACAAATCTAAATAAATATATATAATATAATAAATGAACCGCCAAGTAAGAAAAGAGAAAGTTTAAAGACTAGAGGTTGAGAAAATTACGATATAAGTTTACAGTAGCATGAATAAAAGATTTTATAAAGATTATTACATTAAAGAATAAAAGAGCTCTAAAAGGGAGTGTAAAGTAAAGTTCGAAACTGGCCAGAAAGATTAAGGTTCATTTGGAAACATATTACCCAATTCTTCCGGGGCTGGTTCTTAGTTTACACATCCAGGTTGGTAAAAATGTAGGCATGCATTTAGTCGGTTACTTGAACAGCATTTTAGTGGCTTTTTATAATTTGATTGGTCCAGAAAAGATTCAGCAGCTTCATTTAAGATTTTTAGGGGACTTCAGGAACAAATAACCAGATTCCTGACGTTTTAGCCCTTCACCATGATCGAAACACTATTTAATTTTATAACTTAAAAACGCACAGAGTTGACTGCACTTCTCTACAACAAAGATGGCTTTTTTCTTTTCCAAACTTTTCAGAGCTATATATACTGTCCTCTCTGATGCCTTCAGGCTAGCGCTTCTTTCATTATCAATGTTTTTAGATACATTGGTTGTTTTTAGATCCATTCCTTCGATAAGGCTTTCAAACTCATTAACTTGAATTCATTTTCTAATTAGAAAATGAATTCTTAAAATCAGAAAATGATTTTAATTAGGAAATCCTTATCTTTTTTCTAATTAATAAACCTTTAACTGTTGTTTTTGAAAAGGGAAAATCTGAAAGCTTATCGAAAGAATGTAGCTTTTAATCAATAAAACTTTAACAAATTATTTAAAAATAAAATCAAACATTCCCGACGCAATGAAACTTTCAAACGATTATATATATTTAAATATTTACAAATATATATGCACAATCCACGCAGTTATAATACATATAAATTCATGAATAATTCTATCATGAATTTATTAATAAAATTAATCAATTTAAATCTGCAACTAGTTATTTGAATACACATTTAATTTTATGGAAGTTAGCGTGGATTGAACGTATAAAGCCCCATTGCATCGGAAATTTAAGGTTAGTACTAGGGTTTGAAGTGGGCTTATGGCTAGATGTCATGAAGCTAGGATCGAACTCAGATCCGACTGCTTCAATATGGCAGATTCGAGGGCTAACCATAGTCATTTTATAATATTTATTATTAGTTAAGGCAATGATGTCTTTGTTTATCCATCTTAAAGCATTTATATGAACTCATTCTTATTAGAGTTATAGTGTTGAATTTATTATTTTGATTTACCATATTTTATGTACAATAATGTGTTGGACATATTCTAAAGAGACTTAATTATATACACCTTCCAAAATCTAGGTGTACTGCATGCCATTCAGCGATTGTTTTAGTGATTTTGTAATAATATATTCTCCAAAATCGATCATCAAGTGAAGAGGGTAATTTAGTTTGTGTAATTTAATATTTGCAATAGAATAGGTGCAGTAACATATATTTTTAAATATTCAGATCTGCTAAATGTCTTATTGCAATATCTTCTTAGTATTGATGTGATAAACTTACCTTTCATACTCCTTATATTATACATATCTATGCATTTAAATTTTAACTTATGGATTTGATTGGAGATTTTTTGAAATGTAGTCATTGTTGTTTAATAAAATCGATATATTTCCTTTATCTTCTGGTCTCTCTTAAAGAAGATGAAATAGATTGGTCTGTCAAGAAGACAAAAAAAAATAGATTGGTCTTATTAAACAACAATGACTACATTCAAAAAGTATCTAATCCACAAATTAAAGTTGAAATGCATAGATACATATAATATAAAGACTATGAAAGTTAAGTTTATCACATCAATACTAAGAAGACATTGCATATTTAAACATGTATGCTACTGCAGCTATTCCACAACAAATCTTACAAATATTAAATTACACAAACTCAATTATTTCCTACACTTGATGATTGATTTTGGAGGGGCATATCCTCATAGCACACATAGATTTGGAAGATATACAATTAAGTCCTCTCTAGAATTTGTCCAACACATTAACATACATAAAATAAATCAAATGATAAAAAAAAATCAAGTGAGATGCCATATGACCTAATTTTAATAAAGCTCGTATTTACAAATGTTATATATAGAGTTTGTTTTGTGAACCAAAACTATAAACTTGCATCTTTATATATCATGGAATTATATGAATCATTTTTTCATATGCAATCAATAAATATTATTCAGGAAATGTTTTTAAAAAAAACTGAATACAGTCCTAATAAAACAATATAATCCTAACAAGAGAATTCATCACAGAAAGATATCACTGACTTATCTAATAATAAATATCACAAAATGGATTATAGTTGCCCTAGGTTCTGCCCATAATTATCATTTATAGCATCATATTAGCCAAATATGAAGAGATAGTTATCCCTAAATACCTAACCACTGAATCCAACTTAATTTATGCATGATACATGGATGATGTGCTACTATGTGCTCCTGAGAAACACATTATGGATATACACCAAGAATTAGCACTTACAACATCTTTAAAATAGACCACTAAACATGAAAATGCCTTGAAAGGTCTGAAGTTTTTGAATGTATATAACTAATGAAACAATGGCAATTTGGATTATAAAATGATCATTAAGTCCTTTGAAATTTGGGGCAATTTACTCTCAATCTCAAACATTAACTACCCATAAATTAGCTGATTCTAAAGGCTTCTTAAATAGAACTTAAATTTATGCAAAAATGAGGCATCAAAAGGCCAATATTGATGCCTATATCAAAAATCTATGCAAAATAGGATACAATCACAATATTTTAATTAATACTGTGAAGAAATTTTATAAGAAAATAAAATGATTAGTCTCACAACAAGTAGACAGGAAACTTGGATAAGTCTGCCTTGCTCTAACACATACAATATCAATTTGATAACTTTTCCCAATTTAAACAGATTGCTAAACAATGCTAAGGATAGGTTGTCCCTGGATAAAACTCCTCAAATAGTACATAAAATCAGATGCAGCAATCCATCTTGTAGTACTGTGTATTATAGTAAGTCTCATGCAAACATTACTACTCGAGTTGGTCAACATAAATACCTACATAAATGAGCAATGAACAGTTGTGAGCATAAGTCAATTTTTTTTAGCTAAGCAAAAATACAGCCATATTTTAGACCCAGTTAAGGTAAACATTGTATGTTGTGTATGTTATGATAGAAAAAGCATGGTTCATCTTTAGTAACCCATACACTATCAACAAAAAAAAATAGCATGCCATTGTCCAAAAAGTGGAATGTTTACAATATCCACCTTATTTAAATCTCACAATGCCCCCTGCAGATTATGAATGCTATGATTCTTGTATTATATCATTCATTAATATTTATTTTAATATAATTGTTCAGAATATAATGTCTTTTGAAAATAATTGCAAATTGTTTATATTATAAATAAATCTATATACAAGATTCTGGTTTTTTGATATTTACATATTTTTATTAAATTAAAAATTTTAAATAAAAAGCAGCTCGGAAAAATTTATTTCTATTTTTTTTATATTTATAACACTGTGCCATCCTCGGCAGAATCATCAAGAGAGAAACTGGACCCTGATAAAAAAATTTCTACTGGCACTGTAAGGTGAATATGTTTAAAAAAGAATTTTTTATAAATAATAATATTAATAAGTCACAAATAAAGCCAGTCTTACTTTTTAACTAAGTTTGTTGGATTATTACTTCTCCTTTTGAACAGACATTGCAACGACTCTTGTAATTTGTACTGACTATCCCCTTCTTGACAACCCTACCTCTCTTCATAATCATGTTGATTTTTGAATGTTTTCCAAATTTGGTTGAACACTTTATCTAAGCTCATGACTATTTTTTTTATAGTGAGGGGAAGATTTGCTATGTCTATTTACAAAGTAAATGAATTGTTAAAAATTTTTTAGAATAGTGTATTTCCAAAAATAAATACTGTATAATAGAAACAATATAAATAAATAGAATGCATTAATAGAGTTGAAAGCAATTAGAATATGCTAATAAATTAGAGAGCAAATAAAATACTGTGAAGAATAATGTAATATATCATTAGCACATTTTCATAAGTAGAACTAGAATTACACAAATTGCCATTATCATATCTATATAATTAGCAATAATGGAACTAGAATTATTAAAAAGACAACAGTATTAACAGATAAAAGTTGTTTACCACTTCAAATCAGGTATACTCCAGAAAATGTGACAAAAATATGATCTCAGAATATATAAGGCTTTCCTGACAGAATCAATGTTCAACACTCAAGGAAGAAGATGGACCTACTGTCCTAAACTGATTTACTCTTTACATAACAAATAGATTATAGGACTTCATACAGGTCACTTCAGCCTTTTATTATTTATGTACCTGTCTTTACACAAAACTATAATACTTAAGCTACATAAATATATAAAAAATTAACCAACCTGTTTTTAACCTATGATAATATATGTACAATTATGTATTACCACTATATATTATACCTATGGTAATCTAATCTAATAAATGCTTTATATATTTTGTTGGTAATTATTTAGTTGGGGCCATTGGAGACTGGTTATCATGACTATAGATATTAATTAACACTTAAACCTGGCAGGGCATAGCACTAGCTTAGTTCAACATCATTCAAAAGAACTTAAGATATCAAACTTTGGCCATCTGACTTACTTTGAATACTAAAGTATGCATTTTTATATCTCTGAGCACTAAAGGCAGCTTGGAAATCACCTATCCTGAATTGGTAAATTGAAATGCTTAAAGTTGGACTAGGCAGATGTTAAATGCATGCTACTATAAAAAATGTATGCTGAGTCATTAAAACTCTGAACAACTTTTATACTCAAGATCTACATTTCAGAGGTACTGAAAAAAGAGGAAAAAGAAAATTAACAATAAGTATTTCTTTTATATTTTCCAAACATGAGAGATTTAAGTTTAAAATTTTAAGAGACACTACAATTTCCAGTAAATCACATTTACCCAAACTTGCTTAGTCATAAAAATCTATGAAATAATTTAGGATGTTCAATTTAAACAATATTTTCTGATATCATTTAGGCTATAGAATGAATCTATAAATTATAATTATTGATCTTTTGTCTAAGATGGATTAGAGATATTGGTAGTGATATAATTTTAAATTTCAAGTTCAGAATCTAAAATTCTTTATGTTTATGTTAATATATGTGTAAGAAAGTTAAAAGATAAAGATTATCAATATCTGCATAACTGATATTATAGATACATTTGAACTTTTACATTTGGACCCTATAGATAAAGATAAAATAGCATAAAAGAACAATGAAGTAGTAAATAATATCTCACCTGGTTTACTAGTTGTTGAAGAGTGTGGGTTTGAGTGTTTCTATTTTTATTTTACATTTTATCTAAAAATAAGTAGAAAAGTAATTATTAATTAATATTGGATGATTGACTAAATTGTGGTGAGTTGATTAATTGAAATAAAAAAATTTTAGTCTAAGGAAAAATTTTCCAATTTATTCAGAGCATGGTCATAAGCATGGCATGATAGATGTTCTACCACAAAGCAATTATTCATTTTAAAATATATATAGCCAAGATCAAATTAAATATGATTATTTCCAACTTAGTAAAGAATGCTTGAAGACTATTTACAAAATATTGAAAAGTGGTTATTATAAACAGTTGTATGCTAAAAAGTCATCATCATCATCAACCATTATGAATCCACTGAAGGATGACGATCTCTCCAAGTTCAATCCATTTTCTCCGATCTTTAGCTTCTCTTCTCCACATCACCCCTGCACACTTTCTTATTTCATCCATCCATATCACATGTGGTCTCTTTCTGGGTCTTTTACAATCTCTTGGAATCCAGTTTAAGATTTCAATTGTCAATCTATTATCATTTCTTTTAGCAATATGTCCAGCCCAACTCCACTTCAACCTTTTAATTTTTTCAATGAGATCAATAACACCTGTTTGTTCTCTTACCCATACATTGTGTTTCCGATCTCTTCTTGTTATTCCCAACATGCATCTCTCCATACTTCTTTGAGTGGTCTGAAGTCTCTGTATTGCTCTTCTATTACGTGTCCAAGTCTCAGATCCATAAGTAAGAACTAGTAAAACACATTTGTTTTGTGTTTTACTAGTTCTTACTTATGGATCTGAGACTTGGACACTTAATAGAAGAGCAATACAGAGACTTCAGACCACTCAAAGAAGTATGCTAAAAAGTACATACATATAAATTTGTATGTACATGTATCATAAATATAAAATATTTAAAATGTTTGATTTATAATTGTATAGAGTAAATTGTGAAACTATTCATAATTTAAAATCATTAACATAGTACCAATGCATGAAACAGATATGAAAAAAAAAGGCAGTTGGAACTGAAATCTTTTGACTATTTATTTACATTGTATTAGAAAAAAAATATATTTGGTAAATATTTGTATTACTAGTAAAAACATTTATAAACTATATGAAACTTTTCACTATTTTTAGAAGTAATATTTGTCAGTTCATATGTAAAAAATCTCCTTGAAAACAATAATTTCACCCTTCACATAGCAATCTTTAGGGAAAAAATATTACAAAGTATTTTAGCAGTATATAATTAATATTTTATAGTTTTTAATAATGTTCAAAAATATTGTATATCACTACTGAATTTCAATATATTCACCCATTGTCTAATCCTTTCTCAAAATCCTACATTATTCAATACTTTTTAAGCCTTGCATGGTTTGATATGGATAGAATGGCAAACTCTGGAGCTTAAGATTCATAGATTGCAATCCAATTCTTCCATTGTTCGAATCATTTTTTTATGAACTCATGAGCAATGAACTAAATAATTATGTCTTTCAATTTTATAATACTTTTTTATCTCATTTCTATACAAATCACATTTATAGTTCAAATTCTTAACTCACTTTTACCTTCTTTCTTTGGTATCCATGCTCCTTCTAACATGCATTTCTAGATACTTTACATATTATAGAAGTTTTACCTTTTTTTTATTCAGTCATTTTCCTAATCACTTTACTTCCTCTTTTCCCATGCCTTATAATTAGATACTTGTACTATATTCTCCATACTCTTATTCCAATAAATATTTCTTGTATAAACTAAAATTCTACTATTTGTTATTGTTTCTATACAAATCTATTTTCATTTATATATTGTGATCATCCAAACATTTTATTTTTTATTTTCTTTTGTCCTTATTTAAAAATAAGTTTTAACCCCCCTGTTCTTTAAATAGCCTTGTTTGCCGTCTACAATTCACTATCTAGTACATTTTTTTCTTCTTAATTTTTAAGTTTCTTTGGCCAATGCAAGGTAAAGTGACTCATTTCCAAATGTTAAGAAGATATCATGATCTCTTTCCAAATTATTTTGTTTGACTCATATTTGTATGAGAATCATACCTCAACTAATTCCCAAATGTTTTTATAATTGTTTTTCTCATTTAAACTTGTACCTAAATTCTATTTTCCAGTTTTAACTTTTCCATTAATTACTAATATTTTAGATTTTCCTCACTGAATTTTTTTTTTTTTTTCATATTTCTGTACATTTGTCTAATAACTTCATATCTTTTACATTATTTAATGCAATGCCCATGATTTCCTTTTTCTATAATCATTCTCCATCCTCCATATTGAATTAGGAATAGTAGTTATCATAATATTTAAATTAACCCATATTATATTTAACCTTCACTTAATTCAAATTATTTTTGATTTGACAAATGAAATCATTAGTATTATACTGTTTTATTGCCCGACTTCATTTTTTTCAATATCACCTTCATGATTTTTATTTTTTTACCTTTCTCTTGAAATATTTTCTATTTCAAAACCTAATGCTTATTTTAATAAATCATAGCTACCCTGATGTTTATTTCCATTAGTATGTTCTAATTTTAAAAATTCTGCTCTTATCTTAAACAACAAACTATTTTAAAGATTATTTATACTATTTTTTCTTGTTTGACTAGAATCTAACATATATTTTTATCTCAATCACCATAATAACATATCCCAAGAATTTTCCTTGCTTTTTTATCTCATTTCTGAATATATAAGTATACACTAACAACCAACTTAAAAAACTTTACCATCTTACAAATCTACCATTCCTTTTCCTAACTAAATATCTTTTTTTTAATATCCTATCTTCTTATATGATTGTTAATTCAATTTTTACTTCCCTCCTGTAGAAACTCAACCAATCCATCTTCTTAAATAGCTTCCACTAATATCCTCATTTTGCTCTAAATTCCTTTTTGAGCTTTTTCCATAAGTTCATTAGTCTTTTTCTGAACATACTACTTCATTATAAGCAAATATATATTTTTTAATTATCTTTTTTTCAAATGTTTTTCACTTATTTAAGTTGACTTTCATCTCAATTTTTAAATATAGTTTCTCCATTAAAACTTCTGAACATCCATCTCTCATTCTTCCTAACTAAGTACTTAATATCTTTGTACCCATTCCCATTAAATTTAGCAACATTTTTTCTTTCTGGTTATGTATATTTTATCTAAATGAATATGTCCATGTTTTCTATCTTTAGCAAAAATGGCAAAATCAATGACAAGAATATTTTTAAAGTGTATAAATTTCCTCAATTCTTCCATGAGAAATCTAAATCCTGCTATGTGAATAATTCTAGAGTTAAACAATATACTTTCTAGAATATTCTTCAATTTTTGTATTCATAGATTCTTTACTCATGTTGTATGTATTTAAGATAACTTGAATTTTAAAAAAAGGTCTATCTTCACTTTTTTCCTCTAGATTCGTCCTTAATTTCTCCCTTATCAATATATCATATGCTTTTTCTATATCTAACACAACAAACTTTGTTTTCATTTGTAAACTATAATATTATTTCTATTTAATAAACAACATCATAGTTAATAATGTCACATAATAATTTTTATATCACATTCAATACTGACCTGGATCTACATCCAAAAATCCTAGATTTTTACTTACACCTTTAAATCAATATTATTTTATTAATTCTTCAAATTTCAATTATATTCTGTCTTGTCATGATTCCATTGAAGCATGATAGCAAATATTCCTTACTTTTAACACCAATCCCTTTTAATATCCATTTCCAGTGGTACATCATTTAGCCCTTTCAATTTTTTATTTTTTTATTTCTTTATAATTTTTATGCCATATTGCATTCTGGCGATAAATATAGATGTATATGTTGTTGGAATAATAATTAATAAAGCAAGTCATATATAACATGACATTACTTTTATTTACGAGCTTGTTAGAGCTATTGGTACGCTCTCTATGTGCGTTGTTGGAATAATATTATGCATGTTATATCTTAATATCATACAAAAGAAAAAAGATATAAAAATTATAATTATTAAATTAAAATCAAGGGTATGTAATTATATAGTATTCATAAACTTAACAAAACAAAAATTATTAATATTTTTTTAAAAATTTATATATTAAAGAAATTTTTTCTTATCAGTATTTTTTCCAATATCTATTGCAATTATGTCCTACACTTATTTTAAAAAAAATTAAATACTATGAATAATTCATTATCGTTTCATTTAAGTTGAGCATTATTTTAAAAATTATTATGAAAGTTAATGTCAATAATACAAATCCGATAGTTATTGATGAAGAACTGGTAGGTTGAAGCACTGGGTTGTGAAATGATTCCTCTCTTCACAGGCATAGCATTAAGGTTTTAGGCTACAAATGTATAAACATAAAGTATTTTGTTAATATAATTCTTACAAAAACATTTATAGGAAACAAACAGTCACATTGGATGATAAATCATTGTTGAGTTTATTTGGTTTTAAGACTGCTATAGTTTTGATTTTATGTCAAATTTTTAGAAGTAGCAGCTTGAATTGGTTACTTTACAAAGTTGCATTAAAAAAAAAGTTTAATAAAAAGACATAAATTGAATAATAAATGTATGAATTGCCATATGTGTATGTGCACATATAGTGTAAGTAATATACATGTTACTTAGGTACACTAATTTAATAAAATAAAAGAAATTAGTTCATATATTTTAATTCTAATATTACATACTTTATAAGGGAAATGTATTTTGTAATTGATGAGAAACAATGAAAGGATAAGTTGTACGATGTAAAGAAAGAAAAAAAAATAGTTTTCCTGCATACAAAAACTTTGATTTGAGTAGTTTACAAAAATCTTAAGCACTTCTGATTTGTAAAGAAAAAGCTTGCCAATTCCTAAAGTAAATTTTATGATAAATTTAGATACGTTATTTGGAATTATGGGTTAATAAAAATATGTAAGTTTTCGAGCAATTTTAAGAAGTCGTTAATTATTATTTTTTCTTCATATCGCTAATGTAAATAAGAGATAAAAACTTTTTTTATTATTTTGTTCACTTAGTTATAAAATAAGTACGTAATTTAAAAATATCTGTAAAAGTATTTGTTTCCACAACATGTTGTGAAAGAAATGAAGAAAATGTTTTTTTTTTTTAAAAAAAAAAAATGTAAAGAAACAGATGACAAATCTTGTAACTAGCTAGTGATGAATCTGTTGTTTGGAAAACATTTGTTGAGTTCAGCAATAGGTGTGAACAACAACAAGTGGATATAAATAGATGAAACAAACAATGTGGACAGTCTACTCATCTATTCCAAGCTTTAACTCAAGAAGCAGTGTCACAATAATCCCATGCAGAAAAGAGAAGATGCTGTTTAAAACAGTTTTACATCATAGTTTGGAATGCCATAGTTTGATGTCATTAAGGGTATTTTTAAATACTAAAATCCTGTTCAGAAGCCATTATATTTGTCAGAAGACTATCTAACAATTGTTACTAGAAACCAACAACCACACCAGTTTTAAGCCAATAAATATCACATGATCACCATTTATGCTTGCTCTTAACTATTATTAAAACAGGCAAAACTCTCTATACGTATTGCCACTCAGTGCAAGCCAGAGTAATCAATTCCTAAGATCTAAGTGTAGTGCTCTCAGATCCAAGGCTCCTCATTAATGAAAGCCACAAGTCAGAAACTAGTCTGGGGATATTGGATGAGTAGGCACTAGATGGGGATTTTATGCACAAGCCTTCTGGCATCCATTGATTACTCTGGCTTGCACTGAGTGGCAATATGTATAAAGAGTTTTGCCTGTTTTAATAATTTAACCACACCAGTCAAAATACCTGGAAAGTAATGCAGTGTAATCAGATCCAGAAACGCATGCTGAAGTTTTCTGAAACCAGGCCTTGCCTGCTTTAATCATGTATTAAGAAAGAAGTGAATTGTACCATAAAACTTACGTGAACTACTGACTACCATCACCTATATCACTGAACATCACCAATTCACCAGGAGGATAACTACCATCTTTGAAGGAATTAATGAAGACTCATTCATAAATCTAGGAAAAGAACAATATTTGCAGAAAATCATGGTTTTCAGTTTTCCCAACTTTTCACTTGTTAAGATCTTATCAGTGTAATATTCTAAGTCCTTAAATTTAAAATATGTCATTATCATCTTTAATATTTTGTATACCTTATAATAGTTGCAAGTATATAAGCAACAATTTTATATATTTATTATTAATATATTTTTATTAATCCAATTAGTTTGTGTTGATCAAACTCAATTCAAACATTACACAGTTAACATCCATTATGCTATTAATATACACAATTCTGAGAAATCATGCAATCCACTGAGGGACATGCACACATAGTGGTAATACTTTATAAATGATTAGAATTGGATAGTCATAAGTTTTCCAAAAATAAACTTTCTCTTTAGAAGGTATGTACCTTAAAGTCTCATATTTTTTTTATTTATTGAAACTAGAAAAACAAATTAAAACAATTTTTGGGAGGATTTAAACTTAGTTTAACATTCAGTGCTAAGTTATAAATCATCATCACATGTTTAGTTAATATTCTTATATATTTAAATTTAATCATTTTTCTTTGAAGTATATATTTGCCATTATATATTTGTTTATCATTGGTTCAGCTAAAATTACCATTACACTATCTGCAGCAAAAATAGCAATATCAATGACATAAAAAATGTTTTTTAAAGTATATAATTTTTCTCAATTCTTTCACTTGAAATCTAATCTTGTAATATGAATAATTCTGGAGTTAAACTATATTATTTCTAGAATCTTCTTCACTTTTTATATTTATAGACTCTACTCCTCATGTTGTATATATTTTAGATAACTTGTGTCAAAAAAAGATCTATCTGCACTTTCTTTCTTGAGACTTTTCCTTAACTTCTTCCTTATCAATATATCATATATTTTTTATATCTAAAACTACCAACAAGCTTCAATTCAATTTGTAGACTATATTATTTCTATTTAATGCACAACATCATTTTTAATAATATATAAGGTAATTTTTATATCACATTCAAAACTGATCTGGATATATATCCAAAAATCCTAGATTTTTACTTTTACATTTAAATCAGTATTATTTTATTAATTTTTAAATTTCAATTATATTCTGTCCTGTCATGATTCCATCAAAGCAAGATAACACATATTCCTTATTTTTAACCCTCATTCCTTTTAGCAGCCATTTTCAGTGGTATATAATTTATCCCTTTCAATTTTTTATTTCTCAATTTCTTTATAATTTTTATTCCATATCACATTCAGGTGACAAATATACATGTATATGTTGTTGGATCAATGTTTCACATGTTATATCTTAATATCACACAAAATAAAAAAAATATATAAAATTAAATTAAAATCAAGTGTATGTAATTATTTAGTATTCATAAACTTAACAAAGCAAAAATTATTTTAATTTTCTTTTTTTAAATTTTAATAATATTAAATAATGCTATCACACTTATAATGTAAAGCTACATAAATTAATAGCAATTAATAGCGCTTTCGAGAAAATGTATTTCTCATAATCATAGCCTGTTACGACTCATTTATTGGAATCATTCTATATGTATAATATGCAAATTCTATGGAAATGAGTCAATTGGCCCATCTTTTTGATATAGCAAAATATGCTTCTTTACGATTAATGGCGAAGGAGTCTTCTGCTATGAAGTAAACCTTTTACCTTACGTTTAACATTGTGTCTCTCAGTACAAAACATTAAAGGATTTTTTTCTCATCAATGTTTTTTCCAACATTTATTGCAATTATGTCCTACACTTATTAAAAAATATGAGATACTATGAATAATTCATTATCATTTTATTTGAGCTTTACTTTAAAAAATATTAAGAAAGTTAATGTAAATAATAATTTTTTTATTGATCTAAGAATTTAACTACTGTATTTCAAAAATAAAATGCTTTAAAGTTACAATGAATAATGATTTTTCCAGTTTTATTTTGTGTACAACGGTTCTTTCGATAAGGATGTTTAGCACTGAAAATGCTATTAAAGACTGTATTTAATGGTTTCGATATTTTCTCTGTGCATGAAGCAGTATTAGTACTATCTTTAATAAACAATAATATAAGAACAACTTAAATTCAAAAAAGGGGTTAGATGTCATGTTTTAAGTAAGATAAATTCTATCCAATAAGGAATTAGCAAAATTATTTATATATATCTTAAGATTTTAAAAAATTACTATTTTCAATGGATTGGGTTTTAATTTTTTTTTTTTTAGTTTAATACAGGAATATTATTTTTTTATAATCTTTAAAAAAAAGAATCAAATAACCCTGCAATTCCAGACCTAGTTTAAATACTGAATTCTTCATTTTCATAAAAAAAAAATGTTGTCCTAAAAAATTTCGCTGATATATAAATGTAATTTCGATGGAAAGCTATCCTTCCATTTATGCTGTATGAATAACAATTCAAATTAATTTACTGAAAATATAAAAAAAAACAGATTAGTAATGGAAAAACAAATACTATTAATTTAAACTAATAATTGATGTAAAGGATTATCTTTCTTAGTTCCTTTCAATATTCTTTCCAAATTTAGTTTAACAGTAAGAAGTTGAACTAATATCAAGAGTGGTATAAATTTTCTTCTGTATTTTATTTGTTATAATGGAGAGTGAAAATTCATGTTCACATAAATAAGTGGTACTTTATGGCAATATATATATATATATTTTACATAAATTTGAATTTATTTTAAGGTCACATAATTTATTTAATAAAATTTCATTAAATTTAACTTATATTTGATATCAGGTTGGAGAGATTTTCATATTTTAAAATATACAGTTGCTCTAGGGCTTCTTTTAAACTGAAAGGATTAAGAAATTAATTTATATTGAATAAACTGAGAACCTCATATTTATGGTCATCTTTTAATAAAGAAAAATATTTATTTAATGTCATATTTATTATTTTTAGATGTGAAATAATTTTTTAAAATTTTTTCTCATATTTATAGTTCAATTCTTGTAAAAGTTGGAAATGGGTCTTGCGATTTTTTTTCAGTGGCCATAATCCAGTTTTTTTAAGTTTCGTAATAATGACCATAACTTATATATTATATTGAAAATATTTACATTTTTTTTCTAAGAAAGACATATACAATTTTGTGTTTTATCTTCCAGATAAGCAATTTAATGCTACTAAAATGATCTTCTAATAAAAATTTATCACTGTTTAAAAATATGGTAAATTCTTTCCCTAATTCAAATAATCTAATAAAAACTTTGATATGTGACAACCATCTAATTCCAGTATGTACTTAAAAAAATGTATATTATCTTCCCATACCATGATATATAATTTAAAATAATCTTAATTTTAATGGTCATTATTTTGCAAAATTCATAATTTTCACTGCTTGCATGATTGTAAAAAACACAGTGATTACTTGTACATATCTAGGTTCTTTCACAGAGGTATTATTTTGTCATATTTCCCCCAATTTGTTCCACAAATTTTCATAAAATTGTTAATACATTTAAATATCATTTCTCTTGATGTATTTATTTGTGACTGCAGAAGGAGTTTGCTTTTAATTGAAGATAAACCATTTAATTCCTATTTAAGATCTTAAGGGAACCAATTAGATTAAATTTTTCTAATGTGCACTCCGTACATTCTTATCAATACAGCTATTATTACTTATACAATTATTTGTATAGTAAATGAACATGGATTGGCTCCTCACCATCATGCATCTGACAATGTAATAAATATTACTGGCTGTATACTTCTGAGTTTAAGAAACACTATGGTTTTTCTTCTCAGTTGCTTCATAGATTTTAACTGAAATATCAATCAAGTTTTTTTTAAAGCAGACTGGAATGTGTGTAATGATCTATTTTTTTCCTTATCGATATTTACAATCACGACAGATATAACTAAATAATTATGGCCTTATTCCCAGTTATGAAGCCATTAGTCAAGCTCATGGATGATAATCAAAGGTATACAATACAAATAATTCTCTTAGCAGACTCCATCTGCTATTTGATAACAATCTTTTAGTTTGGTAGCTACAACTACAGATCACTTTCAAGTGAGAATTGTACTAACTGAAGAATTGTCTAATATTAAATAGGATATTATCAAACTGTGAAGTTACAAGAAGTAATAAAGAAACAATTGATTTAAAAAGTTGATATATTTTACTAAAAAGATACATATATTGGAAGTAAGAGTGGAATGGGATTCATTAAAATAGAGGAAGAACAGCACTGCAGAGATTGATGGTTTGTCAGATAGAATGATAATATTAGTTATTTAAATCAATGGAAAATACAAAATGGAGAAAATTCAAGTTTAGGCTCCCAATACTTTCTCTTTGTGATTAAGAAATAGAGGATTTTTAAATAGATATATAGAATGCTTTTGATTAGACTAAACATTTTAAAAATAGACTTAAATGCTAGAATTAATAAATGATTGAAAGATGAAAATACTGTGGATAAATTTGGTTATAGTAATACAAATGAGAAGCAGACTTGTGGAGTTTGTAGGAAAAAGCAACAACTGTATGTTACGAATTCTTTCTTTGGGAAAAATATGAAATGAAGATGGACATGAAAGCAACCAATGAACACACAAAAGAATTGGATTATATTTTGACTAGCCAAAAAGATTGAAATATTCTTAATAGATTCAATATGGGAAATGAACCATTGATTAATGAGATGGAAAATATTTGTTTATATATTAAGTATAGAGATAAAAATTATTAAGAAAATCGATATCAATGGTTGATATTCCTAATTTTCAGAACACTTCAATGAATTTAAATCAGAACTTGCAAATTATTAAAAATATTAATAGATTTTGAAGATGGTTATTAACACTTTACTGAAATCAATAAGAAGATAAACTGATGCTGTATTAAGAACTGCAAAAAAAAACAACAACAACAGTTTACCAGTAGATTTTTTAGAGATAAGACAACATATAATGAAAAGTAAAAGAAAGCTTTTTAAAATGATCCATTAAAAATAGTGAAAATTACAAGTGGAGTAAACAAAAAATAAAATAGAGATGAAAAGAATATACAGAAGAGTATACACTTGGTTAAAGTCAAGTACTTAAAAGAATTCTCAGTAATAGAATATTAGGTTAAAAAATGTCCACCAACATTAAAAGCATTTAATCAAATATTGTACAAAAATCTGAATAAGAATCAATAATACTGCTGAGTAAATTGATAATTAATCTTAGAAAATCATTCAATAGATACAGATTATTAAAAAATTCAATTTCTATTGTATATATATATATATATATTGTAATGATATGAAAAAATAAGGGGATAACCTGGGGTGATGGCACTCATCATCAACCCCAGATAATACAAAACTTAAATATACAAATATATATAATCAAAATTAGCTCAAATTCACAACTCAAACAGACTAGCCAAAAAATAAACTCTAAAACACAATTAATGGTTTTACTGCCACAAGCAGAACTAAACACCCACAATTTCACTTACCCTCATGCACCCTTAATATTAAAAAAACTTTTAAATAAGTTAATTGTTTCAGAATCATACATTTTTAATAATAAAGACTCTTTAATTCTTTTTATTTCATTTTCTCTCAAAGACGACAACCTTAGCATCATCAAAATTAATAGTGGTATCTTTTTCATGGATATATAAAGCAGAACTAAGATATTTATTTCTAATCCTACTGTTATGTAACTTTACTCTTTATATATAATGAGCAAGAGGCATGAATATGAGGAATGAGAAATCTGCACAAAACTAATAATTATAAATTCACCAACATTATACAAAAGTAATAATCATTTATCATTATGAATGATCAACAATAAAAATAAGTCAACAGTCAATCTTGTGACTGGATTTGAAATGTGTCTACTATAGACCAGACTAATTATTTAGCCCTTACCAGCTTGGGGCAGATTATTTAAAGAATTTGGATGCACAAACCTATAAGATTATAAAAAATAATGCTGAGATACTAAAACATGCTGATCATTATCAATGCACTGGCCATTTAATACTATAAATGTATTGGCCATTTATAAACTTAATTTCTAATAAATACTAAACAAAATAAAATATACCATGGACTTTAAAGGATATTCTTTTTGCACCATTCAGCATTAGAGAATTAATGAAATCATTAACTGGATGTCCATAAACACTGAATATTATGCACAAATCCAACCCAGTGAGCAAAAGCTCTATAACTGTTACTGTGAACAAGAGGTATAATACAAACATATAATATTCTAAAACTATTTCTGATTGAATAAATTCACTGGAATAACTTTAGCAATGAAATATAAATTTATTAATTAGAAACAAAATGAAATTAAAGTCTGCTGAGTATGCTATAAATATAAATTTGGCAATCTGATTTTGATTAATACAAAAAGAGATAAGCTATTACATTGTGATTTACAAATACCTCATAATAGATTTACATATAACACACCTATATATAAGCACTTAGATACGCTGAATAATAATTTAAAAATTTACATGTTCCAATTGTCATAGACTTATACAAAAAATCACTACATTTTTAATAATACATAAATGTACACATGTATGTATATAAAAATATAAATAATATGAATGAAAGTTATTAATTCATTATTTCTAATGGTAAAAAGTTTTTCTTTTTTAATAAAATATATATTTCTTTGACAGTTGATGACAAAAGTTTCTTTTTTCAGGTTACTCCTAATTAATTGTAAACATTTTTAAAAATACACCAGCAAGTTCTTTTGTTCTCTAATCTAGAAAGATGAGTTTACTTTTTTTTCCAAAATAAAATATACTGAAAACACATCTTACTTTTAGTTGCATAAAGTTGTTTACTTTAAAAAAAATTATAATTTAAAAATTACAACTGTCATTTTCAAGAAATTATTTAAAATAATATCATTCGCCATATATATAACACATTCTACTCACCAGTTGTTTTATATATATATATATATGACACAGTACCTTTATCTTTGCTTCTCTACATATACATAAAACAGTATACATATAAACTAATTCTTCAGCAAGCTGATGGACTCTCTTGGTAAGCTAGTCCCTTCTAAAACAGTGGACTGGCTTATTATCATCTTAACAAAAGGTACAATCCAGTAATTGACCTACATAAGTCTATTCTATTTAATCTAGAATCTGATAAGACTTCAGGGATACTGGCTAGTACGCAATATTGCTATGGAGAACATAGAAAAACAAGCTCTTCCATGTGAATCCACACTCTACCATTGTGAACTAGCAATGGCTGACTTGCATTGTCTTGCCTTCAGTTATATCTTTATAGTAACTCTCTATAATTCTTATAATCTTTTCTCCTTTTTATAGTCAGGGAGAATTTTTTTGAAAAAAAAAGCAGTAATTAAAAGTATGTTTTCTTTATCTTGATTGAAAAAAAAGTTAATGATTCTTTTTAATTCACTTTAAACCTTTCAAAAACAGCTTTGTAGAATTTTTATCAAAATATGTTATACAAGCTTTAATTTAAAAAAATCTAATCAAAATATAGTGGAATTTTATAATTACCAGTATATCTCATTGTGACATAAAAATATGATTGTTTTAATTTTGAAATCAGAATTAATAAAATATTAATTAGATCTTTTTAAATATTTAATTTATAATAATTTTATTAAAATTTAAAATTATTTAATCCTTAACTGTTATTCCAGTGTAATATAGAAAGTATTTACAAAATTTTTTTCTGTATTTATTTCTACTTTTCCTGTCAACATTATATATATGTATGTGCACACACACTACTATGTTGTTGTATGCCATGAGAGACACAACCATCTCAATATATTAATGTTTTGACAAATTCTTTCACATGTAATTAGGTATCTTTATTGAAAAAACAATGTACAAATTCACAAGCTGATTTTATGAAAAGTTGAAATACAAAAGACATCCCTTATACATGTACATTGAATCCTTGCTAAAAACAGAACATACCAGAAGGAAATTAATATATGCTTTATTGATTACAGCAATGTCTTTGGATCAGTTAAACAAGCTAAATTATGGAATGTTTTTTAAAAAATGGTTATATCAGAGCTTGTCACTAATCTTATAAGAAAAGTTTTTTAATGTGATTAGAAGCTGTAGGTAAAATAAGCTACAAGAAAACTGATTGATTTTATTAGTTAAAAATTTTAGTTGCACAAGGCTTATTGATTGGATTTTATTTTAATTTTTATTTTATATATTATCATATTTCTTTATATTACTAGCAAAAAATGAAGTTACACTTTATAAGTTGAATGAAATTTAAGTTTATAAGTTGAATGTATAATGAGACAAGACATGTTGAATAAAGACAAATTATGATTCAGAATTAAAAAAAGGAATTAATAATCTCAAATATGTTTATAAAATTATACCTATAACTGAAAGTGGAATATATATATATATATATGCTTATTAGAAAAGGTAAAAAAAATAGTGAAAAGATAGTATTATATTATCTAAAAAATGATCACAATGACAAAAACAACAGGTAATTTCAAAAATGATAGAAAAGATATAGAAGTTCTCTATAATTTTTCCATTTTTGGATCACTCATTAATAATGAATAGCATAGGAGTTAAAGAATCATTCAAAATTGGCACAGGGTAGAATTGCAATAAGATTTGAAAGGATTTTTAGACATATTTTTAAAAACAAATATTATAATTACACAATCCATAAATTTCTCTATAACTATTATAGATGTGTAAATTGAGTTTTAAAAAATACAATGGAAAAATGCTGATATTGAAATGTGGTATTGGGAATTTTATCAAGACAGCAAATTAAAAAATGAATACTCAGAGTAAATCTGAACTTTTCTAGAAAATTGTTTACGAGTGCAAAGACTGACAGTGGAGAAAAAAAATCAATCAGCAATAAGACCAATCAATTCCATCATCACAATGATGTGCCATTGTTTGATTATTCTAGAGTAGGGGTGAGAACCTTTATTCTGCCAAGAATCATTTGGATATTTATAATATCATTCACAGGCCATACACAATTGATTTAAAATCTACTATATTTGTTCAAAAATTTAATTAATTTACTCCTAATTATAAGGAGTGAGCAATCTTTTTAACTGTGAAACAAATTTCAACATTTCCTTTTTAAACATTAATATTATATTTCTTTTTATGCTCTGGACATATTAATTCTATAATAGTTAGGATGCAACCATTTATTAACTCCTCTTTAAAAAATTGTTTCAAATTTTCTCTCTTTTTTTAAAATAATGTAATTTGCTTTCACAGAATTTTCTGACTTGTTTCTACTTTTTATGAAACAATAATCAGAAAATAATAAATTCTTTACAATAGCTATATAAATATTAAATTTTTATTATTATTTTCTGATTATTATTTTATTGAAGAATAGCATAAAGATATTTATTCTTTTCCAATTTTTATGAAATATGTCGGCCATTTGATGAAGTTCCTTTTCAAGTTTTTTATTTTAATATTTCTTTCTTCCTCAACAATGTTTTTGTAATCAGAATATTTTAATAAGTAATGTCTCTTAATATTGTGCTTTTTATTAACTGAAATACTTTCCAGACATATCAGGCACATCGATTTATTATTCCTTTCTATAAAAAAAAAATAAGGACTGGTTCATTTCTTTTGAAATGTACAATTTTCTGTATCAGTTTTTCTTATCTTACTCAGTGAAGTCATCCTAATAAAAAAAAAATCCCATAATAATGATAAAACAAAGTAAAATTTGAGTTTTATTTTTATTAGAATATGTTTGTGAAAATCATTGCAAAAACAAATAAAATGCCCTCAATGTCATAGATTAGATCCATAGTCAGATAGACCACACAATATAGATAATTAGTTGGAATATTACCTAGAATAGAATGAACTAGATTTTTTAAGTTTGGAGAGAGATCCCCAAGCTAGAATGAGAGCTTTCAAGATTCAGAGTTGGCCCATGGGATAGAGATTCCAAACTCCTGTTTTAAAAAAAATGCCAATCATTTTAATTTACATCAGCTTCACTTAATACACATTTATAAAACCAATTGACTCATACCAGAATTTCAGCAGGCAAACTTACTTAAACAAAGTTTCATAACTTTTTTTCAAATAAAATTTCTGAAAATAAGTACTGAGTTGCTTTACTATGCATTGACAAGTTACTGTAACAAGATCTTAAAAATACTAACAGTCAGATTATATGTATTTTTTTTTTGTATTACAATTATCTAACTCATAAATATATATTTCAGAAATTTATATAAGATTCCTAAAAATAGGACTTAAAACTGAATTAAGGATACAAAATTTACAGAACATTTTACAGCAAAGCTCTCCACTTCAATAAATTTTTCTGGCAATAGACTAAGATAATAATACTCAGGCAACTGATTCAAAATTACATTTTACACTATATTTAACAAATAAAATACCATGTACATCTTTCATCAACACTTTTCAATGCAATTGAATATAATAGAATTTATGTAAGGTGTATGCAGAATAGGATAACAAGTGGAGATTATATTTAGCAAAGTTGTTTTTCAAATTATTAAAAAAATAATTAGAAAAAAAAATAAGAATGATATCAAGTTTACAAAAACTGTTGCATAGATATTTGAAGTTTATTAGAAGAAGTACTTAAACCAATGTAATTATTTCATTTTTCTATAATTTAATATTGTTCACTCACCATTATCATTTATTTCCTCAAAAAAAAAAAAAAAAACAAACAAACACACTAAAACAGATTTCCTCTAAGCCTTTCTGTCATCTCTTGATGATATCAACCAACTTTTCCTTCTTCAGATTATTTCAACATATCTTTAATAATATCCCATTGAAATTCATACCCAATCCAATTCACTTCTTCAATTTATATTTTACATAGTTCTTTCCAATACTTATTCATTGCTAAACTTTTCAATTTATCTTTGCTATATTTTTTCAAATCAATAAATTTAAAACCCAATTATATATATATTTCCCCTCCTAATTGCTACAAAGTTTTTTCAAAACTACATTTCTATAATCAAATAGTAACATTTAACAAATACCTTACTAAATAAGATTTCATAGAGGCAAAACTCTTCATACAGTAGCATCATTCAGTGCAAGCCAGAGTCATCAATGGATGCAGGAAGATTTGTGCGTAAAATTCCAATCTAGTGCCTATTCATCCAATATCCCCAGATTAGTTTTTAGCTTGTGCCTTTTTTCAGTGAGGAGTCTTGGATCTGTGAACACTGCATCTAGATCTTAGGATCTAATGCAACCCTCCAGCAGCCACATTTTACCTTATTAGCCAAATATAAAGCTTTGAGTCCAAAATAAAAACACAATAATGTTTTCAATTCAAGATCTCATTTACTTGTATAACCAGTCACCATAACCCTATTGGGGAGGGTTAGTATTAAACCACTAACATGATATGAACACAAATCTTTAGGCTTACACCAGCTATTTACACAGATTATGGTGACTGTGTTATTAAAGAACCAAAGACACAAAAACATATGGATGCTGAATTGGTCCAGATCTATATAACTATACATGCTAATGAGCTTGAATTGAAAATATTATTGTATTTTTATTTTGGACTAAATGCTTTTAGTTAGCTAATAAGGTAAAAGGTGGTTACTGGGTGGTTGCATAAAAACCTAAGATATAGGTGCAGTTGTCACAGATCCACTGTTCCTCACTGATCAAAGGCACAAGCTAGAAACTAGTCTGGGGATATTGGACGAGTAAACACTAGATTGGGATTTTATGCACGAACCTTCCTGCCTCTATTGATTACTCTGGCTTGTATTAAGTAGTGCTACTGTATGGAGAGTTTTGCCTCTGTGGTAAATAGTCTGTCTATGCACACAATTGGTGATCATGTGACGTTTAATGGGTAAATATGATTTCGCTACACCTCAACATTCTTCTATGCTTATTAAAAAAAATTATAGAAACGACTAAATCAAAAAAACAAAATAAGACATCAGCTAGTTACTTTAAATTAATTAAAAATGGTCAGCAGTTATATTTTTTTTATCAAGAATGCCAGATAAAAAGCCTACTCTCCAAATGTAATTGATAGAAAAGAAATCTTGCAAAAATACATGCGCTGACATATGATGCATTTGGATATGTATGCATATTTTTTAAAAATTAGTATTTTTAAATGAGCAACTGAATGCACACAGACGGAATATGTCACTGACCTGAGATAACGTTTAAAAAAAAAAAAAAATTCTCATTCAGAATTTAAAAATGGCGGACGCCGATAGTGAAGCTGAACTTGTAGATATCTTTGATAGAGCTGCAGAATATCTGAAAACAATCGCTGGAAAATTAGATCCGGATACATTATTGTATTTATATGGTCGATTTAAACAGGTATGATTGTTTTATCGATTTAATCATTTTATTTAATTGTCTTTTGAAAATTAATACTAACGTTTATCAATTTTGTTACGAGATTAAATATAGCATAAAGCGGGACTCTCAAAACTTGTGTATGTTTTAATACAATTAACCTTTTAATTTGTTCTATAATAAGTTCTTTGCAATTGTCTTAATAAATTTTTGTTTATAGATATATTTTTGTATGTAAAATAATACTTTAGTGAAATTAATGTTCATTAATCTAACTAGTCAGACTTGTAATTTTTATGTTTTTTTTTTTTATCTTTGGAATGAGTTCATTCTTTAAATTTGTTGACAATATGGTTTTCTTAATTGCATATACTTCAGCATATTTTCATATTAATGATTAAAAATTGCTTAAAAAAAATTAATGCAAACCTACTGAGTTCACAATAAATTATGATTGGAAAAGTATTGATCATTTCAGAGAGTTTAGTTTATTATAGATTTCCCGATTTCCTAACTTATTTGCATTTTTATTTCAATTTTACTTTCGGATTATAAATAATTGAATATAAATCGTACATTAGCTGTCAGGTATATTATATGGAGATAATACTAACGTTATCAGTGTTTGAAGTTTAGAATTTTTTTTACAATAAACTTTAGAGAATATTTCAATTTTACATTCGAATTAAAAATTGACTATAAGTAAAAGTCGTATATGAGCTGTTATGTTCAAACTAAAAAATTTCATCGCTAATGTATGAAAGTAAATAAAGTTTCATGAGGGTGTGTGTATAATTAGAAATAAAAGATATTGAAAGCACTCTAGGAAAAATTAGTTATGCATAATAACAAAGATTATGCTAATATGGAAATTATACCAAGTATGTTAATTTGCAAAGAAGGAAATGTGAGAATCAATTATGCAAATTAGAAAATCAAAACAATCCTGCCAAATCGTATGTATGTGTGTGAATAGTGGACCATATATCGGGAGTGCATAACAAAATGTGCAGTTAATAGTGCATTAGAAAGCAGAGTTAAAAATGAACAGATCAGTTGTTAATATAACTGCAGTTAAGCACATATAGCATTATTATTCAATGTTATGAAACTTGCTTCTGTAGACTACTGCAGAGAAATGTACAGGTTAATACCATAGTAGGAGAATGCAAGAAGATTACTCATTTATATCTGTCATTTCATTAAAATTAAAACAACCAGCAAGCTGCTTGTTGACATTACTAATATTTTCTAATATCTTTTGTACATTTAATTCAGAGTAAATGAACTCTTGTTAACTTTAAACTTGATTTGTGTATTTCTTTTCTTTATTGTTATTAATGTATATATAGTTAGGTTAGGTCAATCTGGCCTCTGTATACATCAATTGGCACAGTCGAGACTTAATAAATCTATGCAAAGAAGTAACGTGAACCAGACTTACAATTGTTAAATCATCATGGGAATTAGTGGTCGAGACTCTGGTACATAATAATCTACTAAGGAATAATGAAGTCAGCAACATGACAATATATAACAGTACAATAATTCTGTTGGAGTATAAATAATGTAGTGCTTGCTGAAAGAAATGATAATAAATAATATTGTGGATAATAAACTGAAAGTTGCAAATTTAATGTAGATATCAGAAAGGATGTGCTTCAAATAGCAAATCATTTGTATGATCTGAAATCACTGAAAATACATTGTATGAAAAGTTGCTATAGAAGTTAAAAGTACAATTTAAACCAAAGACCTGAAATACACAGCCCATTTTTACTTCTAAAATAGACTGCTGTCGCTAAAAGAAAACATTTGAGAGTATAATACAGAACTGTGCAAAGTAGTAAAGGAATGCAAGTTTAAAGATGAGTTTGAAGATATGTTAATAGATTAACTGCTGTGGGGTATGTGTGATGACAAGTTTAGACAAATATTACTGAATTTGCACTTAATATGCTGTGGCTATAGAAAGAGGAATGGCGCATGAGGCCATTCTGGAAAATATATCAAGAATTTAAAAATAGGAAAATATATCAAGAATTTAAAAATAGAGATGTTATAATCAAATTTATCAGTAAAGACACAAGCACAAAACAACTAATAATACTATAAAGAATGTTTACTCTTGCTGTTACCATGGCAGTAAAAGTCACATAAAAATGTGTAGATTTAAGAATGAAATATATTGAAATTTGGACTAAAAGAGCATTAAAGTTTATAAAACTTATAGAAAAAGTCTAAAGCAGATTAAATCAAGAGAAGGATCTGATAAGAGTTTAGTAAATGTTAACAAAATTATAGAAAGTGAGGATGCATGTAGTTTATTAGATGTGTCAATCTACAACCAAATTGTCAGGATGGAAATTGATAGTGGTGCAGGAGTGTCCTTTTTTGCCTAAAAGAATTAGATTGCCATTAAAAGAAGATGGAAAAATAATATACCAATCAACTTGGTTGCTATAAATGTGAATTGAAATCACATTAATATTAAATGGATAGTTACAATGCTGGTAAAAGTAAATAAACAAACAAAAAATTTTGCTCTCTATAAAGCAGTTACTGGATTAAGCCTTTGGGAATAAGGATTAAAATTATCAAGAGAATCAATTAGAAACAAATATGAGATAAATATCTCTCAGTTTTTTAACTCCAGCCTAACAGATGCACCCAATGGACATAGAACTAATTTGCAATGCATAACCAGTCATATGTAAACCGAGTAAGTTCCATTCACTTGCAAGCCTACAGTTGAAGAAGCACTGAATAACTTAGTCAATAAAGACTTAATTTCGCTGATGGAGAACTCTGTCTGGGCAATACCCATAGTTATTATTTTAAAATCCAGCAACACTTATGCTTTTTATTCTAAAGCCAGAGTAGTTCATGGTTATGCAAGATGATCGCTTAATGGTAAATAAGAATATAAATAAAGGAGCATACTAAATACCAAGTGTTAGAGAGGTAAGCTTCTCTACAGAAGTCTTTTTATATTATCAAAATGGATCTGCAGACTGCATTTATCAAATCCTGGTTACTGTCAGAATTGCTGAGCTACATACCATAAATGCACACATGGGCTTGTTTAAGTTTAATAAGTTGCTTTATGGAATGATCATAGCACCTAATGTTTTCCTGGCTAAAATGGAAAATTTATTGGGAGGAGCAGATAGAGTTATATCATATTTAGATGACATTTTAATAGTCTTGGAAACTAAAATAAGCTAAGAAAATGATGAAATTTTGTAGTAAAAAGTTTAATAAATTTGTAGTTAGGCTTAATGGCGCAAAAATGCATATGGTCAGCTAGTTTCTCAGACATATTATTATGGATACACAAATATTCCAGTTCAGAAAAATTTACAGTAGTAATGAACACTCTGATACAAGAAATGTTAGACTTGCCTTTTAGGTCTACTAAATTTTTTTTTTGAAAGCTTCGTAAAAGGCAAATCTCATGTGGCTGCTCCACTTTATGAGGAATTAAAGAAGAATCAAAGATGGAAGTGGGGAGCTTAACAGGACATTGCCATTAAAAAAGTTAAAGACTTATTCATGTCTAATCAACTTTTGGTGCAGTATTCTGAAGACCAAGAAATTCTTATTACTACAAATGCTTCAGAATTTGGATTGATGTTGCGTATTTTGATGATTTTTTATTAGTGGCATGTACACCAGAACAACTCCGGAGTGCCATCAAAAGACTCCTAGACAAATTTAAAGCTTCTGGCATTAAAATAAAATTGGATAAGTGTATATTTGAAGCTAATGAGTTTTCTTGAATACAGAATAGATGCAAATGGCATTCATCCAACTCGAAAGAAAGTTATGGCAATTAAAAAAGCCAAAACATCTAACAGACTAGTCTTTTTTGGGGACTCATAAATTATTACAAAGGGTTTTTATATCATAAAACTCAGCTCAACCACTACACAGGTTGCTGGACAAAAAGCAGTCTGGAAATGGGACAGTAAGCATGATAAAGTTTTTGAGAGAATGAAAAAATCTAATATCAAAAAAAGTAGTGTTGGCACATTTCTACCCAGAAGAATTGCTAGCATGTATTATCATGTGATGCATCACCAGTTGGAACAGGGGTGGTGTTATCCCATTGAATAATGATCGGACACAGCCCTATTGCCTTTGCGTTAAAGTGTCTCTCAAAGACTGAGAAAAACATGCTGAAAATTGATAGAGATGCTCTTGCTTTGATTAATGGCATTAAGAAATAATTTCACCTGACAAGGGAATCCCTCAGCGTGCCTCATTATGAATACTGCAGTGGTCAATTTTTTGTCAGGCTATAATTTTGTACTACACTAGTCTGAATGAAGTTTCTGGCAAGATCATATGTGTTTTGGCCTACTTTGGATGCTGATGTTGAGGCTAAAGTCCATCACTGTTGGCACTGCAAAATGAATCAAAACATGCCAGCAAAGGACAAAACAGTTCAGTGGCCTAAACCTGAAGGGCCCTGGTCTAGCCTTTATGTGAACTATGCAGGCTCATGGAAAGGTAAGTTGACTCATACTCCAAGTGGCTGGAGGTAGTGGAAGTCTTATCACATAAGTCCATAGCAAAAGTAAAAGATCTTAGGAGGCTATTTGCAATACATGGCCTATTTAAAACAATAGTATCAGACAATGACACAGCATTTACAGCAAATGCATTCAATTGTAACAATAATAGCATTGAGCTAGTGTATAGCCCACCATTTTATCCATAAAAGCAATGGCTATAAGGAGAGACTAGTTCAAGAGACAAAAAAAATTGATAACAAAGATGGATGCAGAAAGCTGAACACCCAAATTGCCAGAATGCTGGTAGCACAATATTCCATACCAAGTACAGCAACAGGAAAGACTTCAGCAGAATTGCTATTCCATAGACATTTGTGAACCAATCTGTCAGTCCTGAAACCTGATCCAGACTATCGGAAAATGGAAATAATATAAATTGCAAAGAGACACTCAGGTGCTATGTAGAATGCACAATGAATCCACAAAATGGATTCCAGCGGTGCTGGTAGCACAATATTCCATACCAAGTACAGCAACAGGAAAGACTTCAGCAGAATTTCTATTCCATAGACATTTGTGAACCAATCTGTCAGTCCTGAAACCTGATCCAGACTATCGGAAAATGGAAATAATATAAATTGCAAAGAGACACTCAGGTGCTATGTAGAATGCACAATGAATCCACAAAATGGGTTCCAGCGGTGGTGATGCAGTTGAAAGGACTTTATACAGTAGTAATAGAAATGGCAGATGGTTGCCAACATCATTGCCACCTAAGTCAACTGAGATTAAATCATAAACAAACTGAAGCTTGCAGCAAATCAAATGAACATCCAGGGACAAGTACTTGAAGCAAGCATGATGACAACCAAACCAAGGACAGTAGCAAACCAAAAGAACATCAAGGAACAAGAACATCAAGCAAAGATGATGACGAACAAGCCAAGAACAGCAGCAGTCCAAGGGAAATAATAGCAGATGATGTCATCCAGCATATCTGTATGACTACATTCTCCAGGGCTAAGCCTTCAGAGGTGGAAGTCCAGATTCTTTTCTTATCTGGTCTGATTAAGCATTTATTGCTACTAACCAATAAGCAAACAGATGTGTAAAAATAAACCAATGGTTAGTATGGGCCAATAGGTAGTTATGCTCTCTGAATCTGATTGCTGCCAGTGAGGTTGGGGATCTGGCAAAAATAGTCATTCTTTTTGGAGGTAAGGCAGAGAATGTCTGTCTGACTTAAGTGATGATACATGTTCTCCACTGAAAGTATTGATAACAGTGAGTGTTTCCCTTATGGCCATTATGCTATCAATCTGTGCAGTGAGGCAAGTTCATCATGATAGGACTGGAAGCTGTTAATATCAGAACTGATACAAGGCAACCTGTCTGGTACAGGCGGAAGTGTCATTGAGTAAACTCACGAGACAGGCTGTTACATACAGCTGGGAGTCTAGACCTTCAGGCACAACCGGCCCTGCATTAATTGAGATTATATACATCGTGATATATTCATTGATTGTATATTATGTAAATATAATTCATCCTAATAAATTATTTAAATTAAACTTTATCTGTTTGTATTTTTTGTTACTGATGGTTTGAGGCTGCAATCTGGACCAAACACAACATCTCATAAGTCTATAATTGAGTGAATAGAAGAAATTGGAAAATCTATTGAAATAAATTTGGGGAGTAAAGATTCTAATTGTAAATTTTATACTTTGGTGGTGGATGGATAGGACTAATAACTCAACTGGTCAATTTTTTAATTAAAGGTATTAATAGCAAATATAATATTGAAAAATTGGTTTCTTTAGTACCATTAAAAAACCCACTAAATTGGAGAGATTTATACAACAGTAAAAAATATACCAAAACAATTTTTTTGGTTCTTTGTCAACATATCTGGTATAAACACTTATTATGACTCAGTGATTGTAGGCAAAAGAGGAGGACTTATAAAATTAATAGAAGATGGTGCAATTGCTACCCACAACTCCCATTTGATGACGTATCATTGCATAGTATATCAAGAAAATTTATGTACAAAAACTTTAAAAATGGATAACTGCAAATCACCATCAAGATTATGGCAAAGTCATTAATTTTTTGGAGATAATATGGCTAAATCAAGGCCAAATGTTGAAAAGATTTTATGATTTGTGACATATTACAAATCATTTATGGTACCAAAAAAACAAATTTGTGTGGAACTTGAAGAAAGCTAGTTTACAGATTTACTATTTTTAATGGATTTAACTACTCATTTAACTCTTACAGTGATATTTTAATTGTTCTCTGATCTTTTTTGTAATCATTCAAACATTTGTTTTTAGCATTAAACCATTATTATATATTAGAATTTAATAAATTGGACTTGATTTGTTATAAATAATAATTTACAAATGGAAAAACATTTTGTTAAATCATATTTGAACTTTGCAAAAAATTGGAAAAAATAAAAATACATAATTAGAACAAAGAACATTTTCAAAATTCGTCGGTGAGGACACTGCTCTGATAAGAAGCAGATTAGAATATAGTAGAAGGCAGACATGAAAATTTAAATTTGCAAAGAAAAAACCAGAAAGCTGAGTAAAAGGACCTCAACGTAGAATACTGAACACTATATGAACATGAAAATAATCTGCAACATAAGTGAAGCTTCAAGGATGTGTGGCTAAGAGCCATCATGATCGCTGGTCAATTCAGACTGATTGTGCTCGTACAGTCACCTCGCCATGTAACAACTGCCGGTGTAGCACCTGCCTGATGATTCGCCTGCCATGCCCTTGATGTCCTAGTATGGAGAAGTCACTACGGATATAAGAAGAAATTCCACAAACCAAGTCCAAACCTAAGAGTGGCCGTCTCTGCTAAAGAAGTGGAGGAATTCCACATGACGGTCAGCAGGACCTTAATTCATGTCGGAGACGAAGAAAAAAACCTAGGTAAATTACATAACACACCTATATAGAACACATGTGCACATACTCTTGATTTAAAGCAATTGCAAATTCCAGATATTAATGAGATAGACAGTAATTAGACTCTTTCTAATACTTGGAATGATGATTGTAAATGGATAATTTATTTTCGTAGATTATAATCATTTATAGGATTTAACCCATACACTTAATAGTAGCATTATATCAAAATGATTTTTTTTTTTATTGTATGTAAATATTTCAATTGATTTCTTTTTTGTTATTTATTTATTATATTAAATGTTCTTTTGATTTCTTTTTTGTTATTTATTTATTATATTAAATGTTCCTTAATTATTTTGTCTATTTCGTCTCATTTCTTCACCATTCCAAACAGTTAATATACCCGGAGGGTTTGGGTTATAATTATTACTCCATTTTGAGTACTAAGTAACACGTGAGGCTAGTTGTACGGTATTTCTGATCCCATTAAATTTTTAATTTATCCACGCGCTGTAATTTTTTAATAATTACAGCAGTCGAAAGACATTTGACCGGGAAAGATAACCTGGGGCAATATTTGTATGATCACAGGTTCGGTCAAGTATGGATATAGATTCATTTATGTCTATATGTTCTCTTTGCTTGCAGTAATGGAAGGTGGATGATTTTGAATTTAAGAATCTGTATTATGTATAAATAAAAAGGAACGTCTTTCAATTGTTCATTCCATTACATTTTGGGGGCCAGTCCGGGATCTATTGCTGTGCAATTGGTAATCACATGTTGGGTAAATTTTGTAAAATAAAGTAAATATTTAAAAATATATATATAATTAGTTTAATAAATCAGAGTGGTGAGAGCAACGAGGGGGATAAAGTTTTTTTGCACTTTGTAATACTTTATATATGTATTTGGATGTCAAATGTGTAGAAAGGATAGAAATAAAGGGGGGGGGGATTTTAATATCAAGAAAGCTTTTGAAGTTTCGTTGCGACGCATTTAATGTAAGAAAAGAAGTATTCAAATATAATTGTAGCGATCAAAGATAGATTATCCAGATGTAATTGCTGTTAACAAGATATAAAGTGTTTTAAATCCAGTAGAATAAAATAAAGTTTCAGGAAGGTTTTAATTATAAATAATAAAATAGTTGCAAATGTAAGTTAAGTTGAAGGACATATATACATGTGATTCTAAAATAGTCGCATGTTTCAGTTAAGTGAAAAAATAAATGTATGTATGATTTCATAGCCGTAACAATAAAGTGATCAATAAAGTACAAACGGAATGTTAACGTAGGATATTAGTAAGTTGAAAAATATATATGTTTATGAATTTCAAATAACCATAACCCTAAAGTGATCAATAAAGGATAAATGTAGTATTAAAGTATATCAGAAACGCAGATTGTTGGAAAGACAGTTAAAATAAATGAATTTATATATATCGTTAACAGAGAGGAATAAAGTGTAGTGTTTAAGTCAAGTTAAAATATGAAAAATATATAAGTGTGTCATTTAGTTAAGTAGAATAACTAAGAGTTTACATATGTAGTGGAATAGAGGGCAGTCATCAAAGTAGGGCAGGCAGTCAAAAATGAATCTAGGGCAGGTAGACAAAATGGTGAACCAGAGCAAGTGTGTTTGGATTGGCTAGTGTTCTAAATGCTAATAATCAGATAATAAAGAACAAAAAATAGCAAATCAAAATAGAAAGGAAAGAATCAATAGAGGAGAAATAAGTATATCAAGAAGAGTTAAGTAAAAATTATATCTATGCGTACAAGATCCCAAACTAAAATGGACCATCAAGTAAATGAAGTGAGAGAAAATGGATGAAGATAAGGAGAGGGATGCAAGGGATATCACACAAAGGGTGAAAGATAAAATAGACTTGAGTGATGTAATGAATATGCTCATGCAAGCAAATAAGAATGGAACAACAGCAGTTTATGAAGGAATGCCAGGACAGGGAAGAAATAAGGATGGAAGAATGGTGTGCGAAGTTAGCAATGGAGAGTAACAAAAGAATTGCTGAAGCCGTAGAAGAAATGAGGACTAACTTCACCAAGCAATCAGATGCAGAGGATACAGGGAATGGACAGGACAGGGAAATAGTTGGATGAACCAAGAAGCATAGAACCATATGAGTGTGAGGAACTAGATAGGGTAGAGAAATAAAGTCAGCAGAGTTTGATCTGAGAGTAGACATAGGGCAGCATGAAGTGGAAATGAGGAAGTTAGATAAAGAGGAGGAATTTGAAGTGATGAGAATAGAAAATAATAGGATGCTGGAAAATGTGCAGTGGGACATAAGTCAGGTAGGGAGAGTACTGGAAAAGTTAGAGTCTAAATTTGAAGAGAGGATAAGGTCAGCTGGTGACAACGCCAATACAGAAATAGAAGGCATCAAACCAAGAGCCACTGGAGGATATATAGACCGGGCTATGGAAATCACATAGATAATTCTATCGGGTTCCATCAGTTCTTAAAGATACAAGTCTTCTCAGGATACCCAGGAGAAAGCCCTATGGAGCACTTGGGGAGCCTCGAAAGATATTTCAAGTTCAGCAGGATGAAAGAGGAGGCCAAGATAGCGGTCGCCTGCAGTCATTTGCAGAGCGAATAACAAGTGTGGTGGAACTCACTGTTCCATAAGCCCGCAACATTCGCAGGATATTATAAAGCTTTGGGAACCAGTTATTGGAGTGAGGAACTACAAGAAAACATGTTGCATCAGATAGCACAGAAGAAATAGAGGCTGGGGAAATCATTTACAACATTCCTTCATCGTCAAGTGGCAAAGTTACGGATGATGACATCTAGTCTATTATCTGAAATGCAAATGATTCGGATGATTAGGCATGGTTTCCCGAGAGACATTGAACAGATACTGATTAGTACAGAGAGAAAGGCAGTGGATCGGATTGCTGAGTTGCTAAACGCATTGGATATCACCAGGGCCGACCAGAAGGATGAGGGATACAAATATAGACCGCCTCCAAAGGAACAACTTGTAATTAAAAATGGTTAGGATCCTAATAAAGGCCGATGGGAAGAAAACAGAGGGAATTTTACGGAGCGGAACCCAAGAGTGCAGGGAGATGGACGACCTAGAGTGGAGACAGAATGGAAGTGTCCATATGAACGGACAGAGGATAGAGATCGTAGGGATCAAAATCTGCATTCCAGAGGAAGCAGATATGAGTCCAACAGGATGAGACTACCTCCAGATAAAACATAATTACAATTATAAGAAATGGACAGATTCACTGATACAATATTGGAAATGGACTGGATTAAGATTAATGAAAAATGGACTTATGATAGTAGGAAAAAATAATAATAATGATAATATAAGGGAAGAATGAGCCAGTAAATGGCCAAACAGTTTGCAAGGAATACTTTACCCAAATTGAGACAAACCATCATTTAGAGAGAGTAGTGAATGAGATCGTAGATAGAGGCAGGAGGTATGTAGGGATAGATATTTTAGTAGGGATCTTAGCAGTATATGGTAAGCCATCTCTGTTATATATTCATGCGTGAGTTCTGCGGTGAACCAGATGTATTTAGATAGGGAAGACAGGGTCAGAGATCCTCTTCTCATATAAAGACTCACTGGATTGAAATTGCCAGTTAGATATTTGATAAATATTGTGAGTCAGTGAAATATAAACCAATATACGGGGAAAGAACCCCTTATATAATGAGTTGTCAGTAAATATTCTTAGCTCATGGATGAGCTGGATAAGAAATGCCAGTCATCCAACCTACCTCGGTATAGTGATCAGAGTTGTCACTTAGAGGGATATAAGTTGTGAAATGTGGGGTATGAACATGTTTAATCAGATCACAGAGATATCCTGTGGACTCGAATCTGTATATACAATCAGGGAGCAGAAGTCAATTTGCATATTATTTATATAAGCTTGATTAAATCGGTTTGGTAATGCTGATTCGATCGTGAGAAAAAGGAATGTAATTTGTCTGGTCACCTCTCTAGGAATATTCTCATCATCACTTAACCATGATTAGGAGTACATGGATAGGAGAGGGTCATAATAACAATACTTAAGTTAAGAGTGCCTAGCTTTCAATCCATTAAATTTTTTTTTTAAGAAAAAAATTTTGAAGGGAACGGTGTAATGTGATGATCGCACATACTGCGATCACACATGTATATATTGTAACGGTAAGAAAAGTTGTGTTGCTTTAACCTAACCTAGAGATGCAGATAGAGGGGGTTCGAACCTCACCTACTCCTCTAGATTGCTACTAAGCGACTTACTCCCCAAACCTCACTAGAATTTAATCTTAATGTATGCCCGGTGGTCAGGGAGAGAAGATACCACGAAAAGGAATTTTTACATATATAATGATCAGATGTACATATGTATGTCACAAAAGAAAACAATACTAAGTGGTTTTATTTATAGTGAATGACAGATAACAGAAACTTTTATTATTTACATTAAAAGAATTCATACAATGATTTATTAATAGTGTCGCAGGCTATTTTCACTGCAACTGGATAGACATATATGAAAGATCCATTGATCGTAATGATAAGAACAGACAAAATTTTACATTATAATTTCTTCTTTAAAATATTCCAGCCAATGGAAGTGTTATGTAAAAGAAATCAAGAGAGAGAGAGAGAGACATGATTCATTAACTCTGTGGTTGGAGAAAATAGAAATAAATAGTTGGTCAAACTCAACTAAACACTTTGGACAGGTTTAAATCACAGCCCTACTTATGATTTAAGAAGAATGATAAAGTGACCCCAGCAGGAATTTCCAGCTATAATTGAAACATTTTGATATTTTGAGAAAGATTTCCTAATAAATATAAATATGCAAGACCATGCACAAAAGCGATAGCATATAATGGGCTGTGAGGCTCGAGACATAACAGTTACCAAGAGGTTAACACAAGACCGGATAGCTCTCCGTTTCTAAACTAGGTTAGAGAGAAAAATGGAACCCGTTCCACTAAATGCATGACCCGGATTCAGGATCGGAGTTTTTGTTGCTTATGTCCAGTTATATACATTGAAGGGACTGAGATCGACATGAGATCCAGAACAATTTATTTATTTTTCAGAAGGTCCGAATGTAGGTATGTTAACCTAAGCAAACTTGGCAAAAGAAGCACTGTAATATATTCTGAGCGGCCCAGTAGATCACCCAAGGCACGATACCATATAAATACAGTCAACGACCTTTAAATTTAAAAAAAGAAACCCTCTGCAAAATATATATATTAGGAAAGCTCAACTATCACTGAAAATCCGCAGAAAAATAGTAACTTCACCTTTATAAAATTTGAATTACTAAAAAAGGACAAGTGGGCGGATATTTTATTTGTTTAGTTGAAATTTAACGACTCACCACTGAGCCAATGCTATGTAATAATTTTTAATACATATACATATTGTCAAAATGTACTCTCTCTTATTACTAAAATATAAATGCGAACGTTTTATTTCACGCTCCTTAAAATCTAACTTTAAATTTGTAACCCTTCATTGACTAAAATATAAAGGCATTTGATAAGGATCTTTCTTTTATATATATATAAAAACTAAGTTAAAGTTTGGAAAGTTTTATAATAGAATATTTAGCAATTAAATCTTGATTTTACAATAGAGTTTTGCACTTTCTATGATTTGCTTCCCTTTCCTTCTAAATAAATATTTATATAAAATAAATAACTTAATTATGGGAGTATAATGGTGGAAGGTTAAACGAAGCATTTTTCAATTAAATTAATAAGAATTATCGCCGCCATTATATGTAATAACCCTACCACCCATTAAAGTATTTAAAAAAAAAAAGAAAGCAATTAATGAAATATAATTTTACAAGACTCAAATACATAGATTAAAAAAAAACATATATATATAGAAAAGCATAAATATAGATTGAATTTGCAAATTACAGAGATATTTTAATAATTTATGGGAACGTTACCGGTAACTAGATGGGTGGGTCAAAATAAGTTCATTTGATGTTTCCTGCAGGTCTTCTCGGTTCTTCAAATTTGTTTTTCCATGTTTTTGAGGGCAGATTTTCATGGATACAGGTCTGGCTGGCTTACATGATTACGACTCCGGCCTCAGGAACAGTGCAGGAGAGCGAAAGCAAAGAGGTTACCCCCGCATTTTTGCAGAGCAACACATTTCTGGATTTTTATTTATATGCCGAAAGAATAGAGTGCAGCTTGAAGTAAGTACAGCAAGCAAGAGTTTGCTATATTGTTTAATTTCTCAGCAAAATTTCTTCCAACAAAATTCTTAAGATTTCTCTCTGACCTTCAGCACAGGTTACCCGCAAACATAAGACCAAGAACAAAAGAAAAGTTCTTTATTTATACCCTTTTTTCCATTATGTTTTTAATCTGCTAATTAGTAGCGAATCATGCCCATTGTTTCAAATTTTTCCTGTTATCTATTATTTTATCTAATTCAGAAAAATGTTTTATTAATTAATTCCTTTTCTTAATGGATTCTATTTAATTAAGAAAATTTATCTTATCAAATTCTACCAAATATATTTTAAAAATAATTGCAATTATAATTTTAACTTTCTGTATTTTATTTTATTAAATCTTTTCTCTTTAACACAATTCCTTCTTTAATTTAGGCAATTATTTGAGAAAACAATAAATTTAGTTTGAAAAAGAAACATATTCACTGTGGTTGGACTTAGGGTCTTAGTCCACAGTGAATGGTGAAGCCAGCATATGTTTATATATGCACAGCTTCAATATTTAATATTAAACAATATTAAATACTGTAGTTTTCTTTTCGAAATAAAAAAAAATAAAAATAAAAGAATTAAACCAATGAAGAAAGATAAGGTCGTAATTAATTACCGTAATTAAATAAAAGAGAGGGAAATGGAATCGGACAAGATGCTTATCTTTTACCCTCCAAAGTTTATATTTTGAAAAATATAATAAGTAAAGTTAGAAAATATTGAAATCGTATATTTGGTTTAAAATCAACAGTGAGAAAGGAAATATAAACAAAATAGGAACTTAAAATGATTTATAAAAAAAAGTAAAAATTGAGGAGTTTAAATAAGATTAGAAATAGAATTTAAAATGGGACAAAAGTTAAAGATCTATTCTAACAAAGTACACATTTTGACGAAAAACGAACTGCATGTGTGAAGGTATGTATAAAGAGAGCAATGTTTAAAGCATGTCAAATGAAAATAATTTTATTAAAAAAAAAGAAAATAAAATAAATGTAAAATATTGCTATGAAATTGTATGAAAAGGTAAATTTGTATAAGTTGTTGAAGGCAGCGTAAAGTGAAAGAGGTGAAAGAAAAGCAACAAACAAAAAGATAATGAAAGAATTTGAAAAAAGTCATTAATTAATTAATTCAGGGCAATTCACATAGAGACATCGGTGAGGACACTGCTCCGATAAGAAGCAGATTAGAATATAGTAGAAGGCAGACATGAAAATTTAAATTTGCAAAGAAAGAACCAGAAAGCTGAGTAAAAGGACCTCGACGTAGAAAACTGAACACTGTATGAACATTAAAATAATCTATAACATAAGTGAAGCTTCAAGGATGTGTGGCTAAAGGCCATCATGATCGCTGGTCGATTCAGACCCACCGTGCTCATACGGTCACCTCGCCATGTAACAACTGCCAGTGTAGTATCTGCCTGATGATCCGCCTGCCATGTCCTTGATGTCCTAGTACGGAGCAGTCACTACGAATATAAGAAGAAATTCCACAAACCAAGTCCAAACTTAAGAGCGGCCGTCTCTGCTAAAGAAGTAGAGGAATTCCACATGACGGTCAGCAGGACCTTAACTCGTGTCGGAGACGAAGAAAAAACCTAGGTAAATTACATAACACACCTATATAGAACACATGTGCACATACTCTTGATTTAAAGCAATTGCAAATTCCAGATATTAATGAGATAGACAGTAATTATACTCTTTCTAATACTTGGAATGACGACTGTAAATGGATAATTTATTTTCGTAGATTATAATCATTTATAGGATTTAACCCATACACTTAATCGTAGCATTATATCAAAATGATTTTTTTTTTTTTGTATATAAATATTTCAATTGATTTCTTTTTTGTTATTTATTTATTATATTAAATGTTCCTTAATTATTTTGTCTGTTTAGTTATTATATTAAATGTTCCTTAATTATTTTGTCTGTTTCGTCTCATTTCTTCGCCATTCCAAATAGTTAATATACCCGGAGGGTTTGGGTTATAATTATTACTTCATTTTGAGTACTAAGTAACACATGAGGCTAGTTGTACGGCATTTCTGATCCCATTAAATTTATAATTTATCCAAGCGTTGTAATTCTTTAATAATTACAGCAGTCGAGAGACGTTTGACCGGGAAAGATAACCTGGGGCACTATCCGTATGGTCACAGGTTCGGTCAAGTATGGATATAGATTCATTTATGTCTATATGTTCTCTTTGCTTGCGGTAACAGAAGGTGGATGATTTTGAATTTAAGAATCCGTATTATATATAAATAAAAAGGAACGTCTTTCGATCTTTCATTCCATTACAATATATATAAATGGATTCTCTCAAATCATATTGATTCACTGGTAATCATTTACCTATCTTTTAAAATACTTTTGTTTTAATGGATAACAGCACTATTCCTTGATAATTATTATAATTATTTCTATCCTCTTTATTTATATAAATTGGGATAATAAAAACATCCTTAATAACTTGCAGCATGGCTTCATGAGTCTAATTATTCTTAAAAAAATTTCTTTAGTTTTGAAGTTAATATGTCATCACCATATTTTAAAACCTCCAAGTATCTCATCAGGATCTGCAGTCTCTCCATTTTTAGGATTATTAAGTTATTTTAAATTCATTAAGTTTGATACCTCTGTGAAGTTTAGCACAGTGATAAAATGATGGGCTCAAAGTTAATAGTTTCAGGATTTCTGAGCCAAGATTTTTTTTCTGACTATCTAATTGAATAATACTGTTAACCTAAGGAATTAATCTTTCATTTACTTTATTTTTTTCTTGTTCAAATCTGAACAAATAGGCAAAGTGTATATCATTAAAAGCTTTCATTTCAGTTGTTATATTATTATTCAAAAGGTGATTAATATTCCCTCTTCATTTCTTCAAAATATTATCATATAAAAGAGGGTTATCAGTAGATTTAATAAAATTATTCTATAGTTTTTTAAGTCTTGGTTCACACAATGTGTCAAAAAATAGATAAAAAGTGACTGCAATCAGTAAACAATTTGTATCTCCGGTTGTAATCCAACAATTATTGTTAGCATCTCTTGCCAGAGGTTTAAATTTCTACCTTTAAATCTACATTCAATTTTTTATTCCATTAAGGACATATATTGTCTTCTTTTTAATCAAGTCAATAATGGAATCATTGTTAGAGAAATAGGATTTAGTGATTCTAAATTGACATTTTAAATATTTAATGATATGTATGGAATAGTCTACTTTTTAAATATGTATCTAATCTATGAAATGTTTAATTATATACTCCTGTAAATGCTTATATAATATGATTATTTTTTTACATTCTGATTTCTAATTACAATACAATCTATAAGATGCCATTGTTTTAAGTGTCGCAACCAAGTTTATTATAGTTATTTTTCTAACAAAGTTTTTATAACAATCTGTCCATGTGAATGCAAAATTCACTAACAGCAAAGCATTTGAATTTATTGTGCTAATGTCATTATTTCTAATAGCTTTGGGCCAATATTTACTATTCCTAGCAACATATTCATTAAAGTCTCTAAAAAGAAAAAAATGATGTTTTAATGGAATTGTTATAATAACATTTTCCATTAAAGAATAAAAGCTGTTTTTCCTTGAATTCCCTGAATCTAATAATGACACATAGGTATCAAGTAAATGGATACAGGCACCACAGTGCAAAACATATTTTAGTATTATTAATTTTTTATTGATACATTTAAAAAAATTTAAATTAGAAGTTACTAAACTAGATCTCATAATAGAAATGGCAGCATGCTATCCTGTCACTGATGATCTGCTCATCTATAGTTATTTATTTGTTTCATTATAACTCTTTGGAAGATACATTTCATTAAGAACAGCTATATCAGTTTTTAATCTTGATAATGTCACTATTTTGCCCTTTTTCTGTAAAGGTCTTGAAGAATTCACATTAAGCATATACACCTGGGTCTCGTTTTATGTGGTAGATAGGTTCCACAGAAAACCTGCATTAAAAAAAATCGCACAAAAATAGACATATCTTAAAAAATGGGGGATAGGGTCTGTAATTTTCAGAATTCATATAAGAGCAAAAGACAAAGAAAAATTTCTTTAAAATTTGCATTAAAAAAATAAGGAAATAAAGTATGACTAATAAAAAATATCAAATATTTGAAAAAAATTGGTACAAGACAAACTTTTTTTTATTAACTACAGTATTTAATTTGACATTTTTTCATGCATATTTTAATCATTATCGCTATTTTCGAATGTGCGGTTCATTTGTAAACTGATAAGAAATCAGATTCGTCGATGTGGTGTAGCTTCTTCTTGAACGAAGTCAAGAATCTCTCAGCAATTATGCCCAGAGAAACTTGTTAGCAACTTTATTTTCCATTCCCCACTCTAATTTTTACCATATTCTGCTCCATCCCATTTACACAACTAGTGCCAATTTCAGTCTTGTGCTGTGTTAATGGTTTTCTGTTGACAACTGATTTTTACTACTGAAATAAATTTTAAATGTTTACATTTTGTTTCTATATTAAAAAAATGAGGTCGCAATCAAAGCAAAAAGCTTATACATTATCATTAAAAATATTTTCAGTTCATAAAATCAATAAAATCTTCATTATTTATTTTAAAAATCTACATTATTTATTTCTGTTATACCTAACAAAATACATTTTAAAATTTTTGAATATTTTTTGCGATATTTTTATATGTAAGTATGAATATATTATTATTATTTACTTATTAGTATAAGTAGGTTATTTATTCTAAATATAGCTTCAGGCCATATTCGCGTTAGCTGCTAATATAATGTTATATTTTTGAAAAAAAAAAAAGTATTTCAAGTGAAAATAAATTATTAATAATTTAAATTTTTTGATATCTAATAAATATAGTAAAATATGAAAAATATTAAGAAACATGAATCGCATAACTTCAAAATCACATTAAAATAATCCGCATAAAACAAGACCCAGGTGTACATCTCTTATTTCATGCATTTATATTTAAAAAAAGAAAATTAAAATATTACTATCAACTGCTTACTATTTTACCACCATTATCCCTATTGATTTTTGCAATTATTTCTATCATTTTTAATGAATGACCTTTCTAGCCAGAGTTTATGAGATAGGCCATTTTTAGATTACCCTTTTTTTAAAAGAATCTTCCACTTTCATGTTAGGCAGGGATCCCTAATAATAGATGTTTAAATGTAAATCTTTGCAGAGTTAAAATTCCTGTTCTAAATCTACTTACATTGTAAGTGACTCATTATTGTGTGCACTCTTTATCCAATCATTACTTAGGACTTCCAGTCTACTAAACTTGTCTTCATACATAACTTTCTCAACAGTAAAGATATGCACACAAAAGAAGAGAAAAATTGGAGCCAGAATTATATATGTAATTAAAAAAATGGAAATGTACATTCACAAGCACACAATTTTCATTGTCACAGTGAGTGCAGAAAGATTAGTAATAGTATGAGAAGCTCATGATAACAAGTCTCTATATTAATTCATATAACTAAGGTAGTAAGATAAAGAGTAACTTTGAAAAGACATAGAAAACTGTATTGGGAACAATATCTGGTCTTTGATGAATCAATTTTTTTTTTTCATTAAGGCAGCATATGAGACTGTTTTGATTAGGCATTGTTTATTGCTTATTTGAATTATATGTTCCTATCAGATTATTCCATTCACCACCCATGGATTTCATCGGTAGTCTGAAAATGTCAAACAAGCTTTATAACTTTTCATAACTAATTGTGGCGCTTAAGCCAATCGTTATTTTCTGAACAATTCAATAATGAAATCTTTAATTTTTTTAACTTTTTTTATTAATCATTATCTTTATTAGAATTAATAAATAATTTATTAGAGGTGTTCTGGGAATGTTGATGTAATGAATCTCCATCATAATTTTTTTTTAAAAAATAAAGGCCATTTTAAAATATATAAGTATCTTGTTAAAAGTAAAATTAGTATATAATTACCTGTAAGATTTGAAATACATACATTCTTATACTTGGAACTTAATTATAAATATAAGGGATTTGAACTCAGACTTTCAAGCATCTTTCAACTATCAACACTATCTCATACTATTGATAAACATGACCACACACATGTAGAAAAGATAAATAATCACCAATATACATATTTTGTGCTGAACCAGCACTCATAAGTTGGTCCAGATTATCATCTCCCCCACACACATATATAATCAAGGTTCAGTTATATTAAGATAGCAAATCTTTATACTTTAATGGGCAGGCTTCAATCTACTCTAACCTCCAACTCTTCAGCCATCCATACCATTGAAAATCCGATGATAGAATGCCCAAATCCCATGTGCTAATATTGTTATGCCATTCAAGTCACTCTGACCCCTCATGTATAGGACAGTATCCATTTAAATACATAGATTCTGCCCATCCTTTTACGTATTTAAATGGATACTATCCTAGGGTCAGAGTGACTTTAGGTCAACATGGGCATAACAACAATATTGGCATCAGCATGGGATTTGGGCATTCTATCATCAGATTTTCAATGGTTTGGATGACTGAAGAATTGGAGTAGATCGAAGCCTGTCCATTAAAGTATAAAGATTTGCTATCTTAATATAACTGAACACTGATTATATATATATGTATGTGTGTGTGTGTGGGAAATGATAATCTGGACCAACTAATAAGTGCTGACTCAGCACGAAATACATATATTGGTGATTATTTATCTTTTCTACATGCATGTGGTCATGTTTATCAGTAGTATGAGATGATGTGGATAGTTGAAGGTTGCTTGAAAGTCTGAATTCAAATTTCCTATATTTATATAATTACCTCTAATCTATTTTTAATCTGCATTTGTCAGTAGTAAAATCATTTAATTTTTGAATGATTTGTGTATGCATGAGTAATCAGTGAACAACATACATAATAGTGCTAAACATTTTAAAAGTAGACAAAAATAATTCTGTCCAATAAAAAAGAGCCATAAACTAGTCTGAACATGTATTCATATTTACTTTGAAGGCTGAGAAATTGACATACTTGAAAATAAAGATACAATAATGAAAATTTTCTAATTTTAAATATCTACAAAGTTTAAAGATTGAGTGATAAATGAAGTTTTAAAATGATTTTTATCCATAAATTTAAAAATAACATTAAAGATTAAAAACAACATTAAAGTTTCAAAACTTATGATATTTATGAGCTTGATTTTATTTTAAAATAACATATTTTTGACTGAACATAATTAAAAAAATATGACAATTGAACATTAATTATTTATATATACTATAACGATTTATATGCATTTATTGGATTTTTTTGTATATTCCTTGAAGTCAAAGTTAAAATATTCAGACTGTAAAAAATATACAACTTGATGCTATAGATTTTTAAACTCTATAGTATATCAGTTATATATTTTTGGGAAAAACAAAGTTTTTTTGCTGCTAATTGAGAAATACTAAAATTAATTCTGTAGAATTACAACTAATTGATCATGTACTAATGATAGTCTATTAGTTTAAAGTTGACAGAATAAAGTTCTTATTTTATTATCATAGCAATGATGATCAAATATTGTTACATTTTTTATTATATGGTATGCAAGAATCGTTAAGATATTTTAAAAGCAAAATCCTTAATATTTCTATACACAGTATTATAGCAATTATTTTATTGTTACTAACAATTTATAAAGACATCTATTTATTATTTATGATGCTATATTTTTTATTATTATGTAAATGAGGTAAGATTATGGACTTTATCTTTTGTAAAATAATAATCTATTTTAATAAATATATCTTTGTTTATAGTATAATTTTTAAAAGTTAGAAAATTAATAAGCATTATTAATTCATAAATACATATGATTTTAAATATTATTCTTTGTATTTTAGTTTAATAAATATAAGAATACAGCATTTTGTTTTTATGTATTTCCAGGCTAGAGAAGGTCCATGCACTAGTCCAAAACCTGGATTTTTTGATTTTCAAGGAAAACAGAAGTGGTAAATATTTTCATTATATATTTTTATAAATTTATATAAACATATGTGATAATGTAATATTTGTCATGTTTATAATTTTTGTGACTATAAATGACAATTGATTTAGATTTAATTGAAGGATTTGTTTAATAATTCATGTGGAATAGAAAAAATATTGTGGATTAACATTAGAAAGTCAATAAAAATATTAATAATGAACTCACTGAATTGATTATTGAAAAGAAGCAAGATTTCAATCTTTATGGATATAAGAACTATTTTTTTAATATCAACATATTCAGAATCTACAGCTCATAGAAATTTATTTTAGAGAAAAAATAGGACATCTAAAAATTAAATGAAATTAAAATACTTGTTAAGCAAAACTTCAAAAAATTAAAAGTAATGTTTAAATTTTAAATAACAATGTGAAAGTAATATTCCCATCAACTAGTAAATGCTATGTCAGGTTGTTCATTATTGCTGTGGAATATTTTGATCATGGATTCAAATTATCAATACATGACACTTTTTTTTTTTTAATTTGTGCTTAATTTGATTAACCTTAAATGTGTCTAATAATAAATTGCTTAATAAAAATTATCTCTATGTCTATGCAGAACTAAAAAAATTATAGAAAACTAAAATATTTATGTGATTAATTACTAATGAGGTCAAGTGTCATTTGAAAATAATAATGGCAGAGTGCAACATGTTTTTATTTCAGTTGGCCAGATAAGTATTTTTTTACCTTCTCACTTCAGAAATAAATTGTACATTTCCTCAGAAGGCAAGTTACTTTTGCAAATGAGGTAATTGAATATGCAAAGATATTATTTGTGAAAATATACTTCCATTATATAGTCTATATTAGGATCTAAATTTATTAAAAATAATCTTTGACCACAGTCTTTATTATTAAGCAAAGTATCACATGACGTTTGTTACTTTCAACATCAACAATGTGAGTGGTGTTAATGATTATTTATTCCAGAATCATTTATTATAACCTTGAGTAATTATTGTTCACTAGATGGTAGAGTCACATACAAACTCCCACTGATTTTTGTCAATTGACTTTCATCATTGAAAAACATTGGATTGAATACAAGTCTGTTTTGTTTAATATTTGTTATTCTTTATCAAAGAGCTAAAGTAATTGTTAATCTAATTTTAGATGACCTTGATTCAAAATTTTAAATATAGAGTTTTAGTTATTAGAAATAAAGGTGTCTGCTGGATATGTAGGTACAGTTTACAGCCCCCCTCATTGGTAAAGCCAACAGGTAGAAATTAATGTGAAAATTTGGATGTGACACAATTCATCTAATTTCCATTGATTATTGAAATTTCCATTAAATGGTTCTGGAGAAGAATAAATAGAATGGATTATACTCTTAATATAGAATTTATTATTATTTTAATTCTATTCAAAATAAAAAAAAACTTTTTTAAAGATAAAAGAAAAAATGCATTCATTTTCAATTAACATAAAGAAAGAAAAAAATCTGCATGGCTTCTACCCACTGCTACTTTCATTAAAAGATTAGATTGTCTCAAGAATAAACTATTTATGCAACTAAAATAAAATAATCAAAACAATTCTTTATATTAAATTTTTCTAATAAGGCTATAATTGAAAGCTGACCACATTCACTTTTTTCTATTAGCTAGTGTATAATTGCTATTCTCAAACCAGACTAATTTTTCTTATTTAATTTTTATGAATTTATTAAATAGAAAACTTGAGTTTGAATTCAAGAAAAATTGAAACTTTTATCACTTTTCATTTAAAAAAAAATTATTACTGTTAGGTTTATTCATTTTAAACTGAAGTCAGGTTTTGCATTAGTTAATGATTTGATAATTTTGGACATACAAACATTTAAAGATATTTTAATTAAAACAAAAATATCAAGAAATATATATTTCACTAGAAAACATGAAAGTGAAAACTTCAAAATTTTTTCTTTTTCATTCTAGCAAAAACAAACAAGAGTAGCAAAGATTTAAAAATTTTATAAAATGCTATAGATTTAATCAATAAAAGTGATTGCAAATTGTCAACTTCTTCTATTATGGTATACCTGAATGTTGAAACAAACAATGACAATTTCAAGGAATCAAAAAAATAATTGGATTATTGTTTAAAATCTTCAATCATTATATCCAAATTCAATAAGTATTATCCATTCTGCTTTTCCAATAGCAATGATATCTAAGTCTTCAGTTTTTGAAAATTTCACAGCATATTTTGTCAGTTTTAACTAAATTTGTTTACATAAATACAGGAACAATTAAAAATCTTGCCATTAGTTTGTTAAAATGCAGCAAGAAAATTTCTGAAGCCAAAATTGAGGGTAAAAAAAAATGTAACATTAAGGAAAAATGTATTTTTATATTGGACTATTTTCATCATTTGAATATTAAATGTCTTTAGAAAAATTTAACTTTATTTACATATTCCAAATACACTCAACTGTTAGTAATAACACATCAAACAGATTAGTATGTGTACTCATTCTTATTACTAATTGCTTTAAAATGTATCATATCTCTTTATTCTCATTTAGAAATATGATTGCCAATGTAAGTGATTTTTTAAAAATAGAAAGGCTTCCATTGTCTGATTATTCAGTAATGATTTATCCAACTCATGAAATATTAGACTTAGATTACTTACTGGACGTTCAAAGTCTATATTCTTCATAGATGTTATTAGGAATGTTTTCCATGACTGTTTTTATTCAAGAACTGCATGCTTTAAATAAAATAAACTAAATTTTGAATTCTAGACATTTAACTGGGATTTAGTTAAACCAATCATATTCACTAGAAGACTATAGTCAGAAATTGCAGTATAATTAGATGATGTTGATTTGAAGAATCAGGCATTGAGAAGTTTTTCTGTATCAAGGTGATGATAATGATTTCTTAAAATTGCTGCATTTAATTTTACTCATTTAGTTATTTCTAGTAATGATAGCTTTATAAAATGATCTATACAGTATCATCTTTGTGCCTTGTTCTGAGTGTATTTTTACTGTATTATTAGTATTGAATTGTAGAAATAAATAATAAAATGAATCTATTTTGTTCTATTAATGATAATATAGTATCTAAATAGCTTGTTCTAAGCAGTAATATAATTTTTAATATAATATAAATCTTGGCGATCGTACTGTAAAACAGGACTAAAAAATGTTTGTTAGAATTTTAAAAAAAAACCACATCATTAATATTAAAGCTGTTGGCCATATAGTAATGATATGGAAAGAAACAAAGATTGTTTTGTTTTCTTGCTCATACAGAAAGCTGTTTTTTATTCTAATCAAAACAAATCTATGGACAGTCTATGTCTACTGCCAAAGTGCTCTCTGTGCTGTATTTCATCATGATGATTGTTTGTCCCTTATCAAATTATTCAAAATTATATCTTAATAATCTTTCACTTTGACAGTGCAATATTGTAATAAATGTTGTTGAATTTTACACATGACTTCATCAGTTTTTATGAAATAATCAAGAACATCAAAGTGATATGCATGAATATAAAATTAAAAACAAATCTCTGTAAAAACTCTGAAATATTGGAATAAATAAACAAAAATAAAAAAGTGTATAAAAACTGACATTATTTGACATATTAAATAGTTGTAAATTAAATAAAGCTTGGTTTGAATTTCAACTTTAAATATAAAAATTGACAATTATTAAAATCATAACTGCTCATAATCCAGAATTTTCAAATTCTAAAAGGTGCTTATTTATTTAAAAACTAATGGCTTGTTTTTTTTTGCAAAAATAAATTTCTCTAATGTGGTTTTATCAGTAAAGCTTTGCAAAGCACACAATCATTAATAGTATGGCATTACATATGCATGTATAGAAGCATACTATTATTTAAATTAGAATCAAAAATTCAAACTTTATTTGATGACATTAGATCAATTCATGGTAATTATGAAAGATTTCAGGTATATTTTTAACTTTTTGTTAGTATATTTAAAGTTGTGTTAATAAATAATCATGTCAGCATTATTATTTCTTTTTCTCTCCCAATTTCTTAAAATTTTTAAATCTATTTTTTATTTATAAATCAAATAATAAATGTAATCTCATTGACCTAAAAAATTCACTAATTTGTAATACTCGGTCAACTTTATTGACCTTTGTAACATTGCAGTGATTTTTCTCAAACTTTTTTCTACACTTATACAGAGAAAAAATTAGTATTGATCTTGATTAATTCTTTTAAACTGCCAAATGGAATTGCAAAATAAATTATTTCATCAGCCATTTATATTTTTCTGGGTTTAATTTTAAAATTTGAACATGCATTTTCTCTTAACTGAATATTTGTGGTAGTATTTTTTTTTATGTAATCATTAATAATAAATTTTACTAAAGAAATGATTGGAGCCCAATGTATGACTGTTCTCAGCAATTTTATATTTATTTAAAATCTGTCATGTGAAGATAAACAAAAATATTTTTAATTATTATGATAAGAAATTTTATGGAGTGAAAAAAAAGTGATATTTTCAGTGATTCATTGTAAGAATATTAGGCTAGTTCTAAGGAAAGTAATGGATAGTTTTGGTAGTGAATATAATTTGTGCAAAATAAAGCAACAAATTAATAATGTTATATATCAGTCTTCTGTTTTATCTAAATCTGTCTTTGATATTATTGATGAAATTATATTACCCAATAAGAAAGTTTTTCGATAGATTCAGAAATCAGTCTATAAAAGGGAAAACTACAAAATTATGAAATGATGAAATAATGCAATACAACATACTTTGTTTTTTTTTTACAGAAAATAACATCGGAATTTAATACTGATCTTCGTAATACAATTTATGCAACACATGAAAATATTTTATTTATAATTATTAATGAGATCAATTATTATTTTGACGATTTTGTGAAAAACAAATCTTTCAATATTTCCATTACTATGTCTGGGATAATTTAAATGTTAATGAAATCTAAAAATTTTGGAGAATTTTAATCTAAATGGCTTATTCAGGTATAACATTTTATTATTCTAAAAATTTATATTATAAAAAGTGCAGTCTATATTGTTTAGGAACTACTTCCATTTATTATAATAAACAGTTCATTTTAATGACAACAAGACTATCAATCTGAATGATGATTCTAAAATTACACCTTTATTTACCAAATTGAAATATTTGATTCTGATATGTATTGTTTCTGACAAATGTTGACAAAACATTTAAATTTCAACTCATATTTAAATAATATACAGTTTTGAAAATGACAGATACAAATTTGGCATTAAATTGCTTAAATTAAACACTGAGGTAAATACAATTTTAATATTTATCATTGAATAGACTAAAGAATTAATAGTTTTATCTAGTATATTTTTAAAAATGAAAAATGTATTTAAAAAAAAGAAAAACATTATATGTAAACAATTACTACACTTCACTCAGATTGAAAGTTAATGAAACAAAAAATTAATCTCATTGGGATATTGTGCCCGCTAAAACAATCCAAAAATTGTAATTCAAAGTAAACTAGAAAATGAGGAACATAGTTGTACAATCCTAAGATATTGTTATCCCAAAAAAGAAATGTTTTTATCCTTATCACAAAATACATGAAATGGTGACACTATATGTCGTTTCAAATTTTTACAGATATTGAAATTCACAGATAGTAACAAATTATTTATAATCAGGTATTAATAGCACATATTGTAATACATATTTTCAACATGTACATACAATATGTGTATATATCTGTAATGCAAGTTTGTTAAAAAAAATACATTAATAGCAACAAAAATAAGACATTAACAAATTTTTAAAATTAACAATTTAATGATAAAGTTAGTCATATATCTTTTTTTTAAGAAATGAAATCCTTTACTTTTTTTAAAAAGTAAGATACAATAAGTACAAATAATTAAATGCTAAGAATCTTTATATCATCCCCTCTTTTTAAAATGAAAACATTTTTTTAAAATGATTAAATAGAAAAGATAAGGATAGATAACAAAATAATTTACTTTAACGGAAACCATAATTTCAACTGTTACCAAATCTAGACAATTTAGAAATGTTTTCTAATGGTGAAATGTTGACTCATCACCAATTATGATTATTTTTTATATATCATTATTCTAATGAACCTGAATGAAAATTTTAAAATTCTATTAAATTTTGTCTTGAATTAACCAAAATGTTTAAAATAATTTAGCATAAATTTCTCTTACATTTGTGTTTTATTTCTTCACACATTCCTTTATATACCACTTTTGAAAATTATGTGATAATTTTATATATATTGTTAATGTAAACAAATTTTATTATAATCAATTAGAAAATTAAAGCTTTACTGAAAAAGATTACATTTGCTATTACCTTTGATAATTTGTGTATCCATTTAGAAAATTGAAATATATATATTGCAGAAGACATGAATTGAGTAAATATAAAGCAAGATTAAAAATTATTAATTGTAATTTTAATGTATAAAATTTTAGATTAGATACAATTTAATGTCACAAAATTACTGTAAAGTTAAACCCAATTAAATCAGGTTTATATATATAGACTTCATTATTTTCACAATTAAAAGATGTCAAATATTCTATCAGGCATTCATGTGATGAAAGATCAATAGATGAAGATCAGGATTGTTCTTGTTGCTATTCAATGGTATTCAAAGTTTCATATTTCAAAAATATCCCAGTTATTTTTTTTTACAGAGCAGAGTAATTGATCAATAAAAGTAAATTGGATATTATCAGAATATCAGCAAGAAATTTCAGATACCATGAATAGTGACAATAATAATGAAAATTGTCTAATATATTGATTTTTTTTTTTGCATGAATGATTTATTTGCTTTTTTTTAAACATTAAGAATCCAAAAGAACATTTGGTTTATATATATTGTATGATATTAATCCAAGATTATACAAATCATGAATCTTCTATCTCTTGTCAAAGCAACTTCTATAAGTAAAAATCACATGAAAACAGCCCAAGCTTATCTAAACCATGAATTTTCTATCTGTTGTCAGGGTAATCTAAATAAACTACTCCAAATAATTTGATGAATTTTTACATTATACAATAGTTTGAAAGTTTGATTTAACATTCATTATTCATTGACTGGATTCTTTAAAATTATTTGGATAAGTAGTTTATTTAAATTCCAGTTTAATGGTATGTATATTTGGTTTTAATATATATATAATTAAATATTGCTTAATGCTATACTACTAATAATAAACAAAATAGAAAATCATATTGCTTTAAAATATATTAAAATTCTCTCATGACTATGGTTTCATTTATTAATAAATAGACTACTCAAGAGAATGTTAGTATAAGTTTGTTTTTTTAGATAGTATTTTAATATTAGATAATTATACACACACAAAGATATATAAACTACACTCAAATAATTAATTATATATATTTTAAAGGGATGCTTGGAAAAAATTAGGCAATATGAGTAAGACTCAATCTATGCAGCAATATGTAGCAGAAATTAGTAAATTAGCTCCAAATTGGGAAAAAAAGGTAAGAATATCATATATCATATTCTAAACTTCATTTATTTTAAAAAGCAATTTATTATTAATAAATTTGTCTTGATTGTCTGAAAATAATGAAGTTATTAATTATACTTATAGATAAATATGTTCCAATTAGAATTGTCAAATGTTTTTAGAAAAATTCAAACTTTGCTTTTTATACATTCAACTGTGTGTGTTACTAACAATTAAATGTATTTAGAAAAGAATAAACAAAGTTTGATTTTTTCTTAAATCATTTAATAATTCAATTATTTAATAATCCAACATATTATATTCATTATTAGAAAAAAAGAATATTTTAAAGTATTTTAAATAAAAATTATACATATATGCAGAGTTTTTTTTTAATTTTAAAAAATCAATATTTTAATGCTGTATAACTTAACAAAATTAAGATTTGTATCAAATGCTTGGTAAAATGTTTAAGAATTTTTTTTTGTTGTTGTTGTTATTTGGATTTTAAAAAAAAGATTTCAGTTACCAAATAGTACAAGAAAAGAAAATAGTGACATTCAAGACCCAATTAGTAATTATAGTGCATTATAAAATCAAATGAAAATTTAATAATGATCCTTCATTATCTATTTATAATATTTGATGATGGCATGGACAGTTTTAAGAGAAAGAATGGTACTGTAGAGGAAAAAGTTTTGGTTGACCAGATTGTTAGAAAAGAGATGCAGAGGATTAGAGAGAAGCTTTCCATCATAGTCTGCAAAAGTCATAAATGCAATCTAGTCACACTTTGAAAATTCCTCAGGGAACAGTAATATATTCTGTGAAAATTATTAATGTCAAAAAATCTCAATGTATAGTTTTTCTGGAGAAAAGGACTAATTTTTAAAAGAAATGTTAGGGAAAGATGAAGCAGTTGTAATCATCAAGAATAAACATGAGCTTATCAACTGTGGGTATAAGATTGTTTTTTTTTACTAAGTTAGTTTCACATCATTCTTTAATGTCATCTGTTTATTTTTTATGGAGTCTTTTTTTTTTTTTTATTCCTTATCTAATACCAAAAATTATGATCTTAATTTCTGATCGTCAATCATCCTTATATCTGTTTTGAGTATTTTTGAGATAATCTTTACAAAGAAAACACGATTTTATTTCTTCAATGAAAACTGTGCATAATTAACTTCATCTTTTACAAATTTCTTTAAAAAAATTTCCTTTCTATTCAATTTTTTTATAATTTTTCAGTGGAAACTTTTCCCAATCATATAATTATCAGTAACTTTCTGAAACATGTTCTTTCAAATTCAAATTTCTTCTCACTAAATGTTTTGTTTATAATTATATAATGCATTATTAAATATTTATCATTACATTTAATAAAAAAGATTAAATAAAAAGCAAGAAGGTATGGTCTATGCATAAACATAACCAAATCAAAGATATTTGTGTTTGAGAAAAAAAAAAAAAAATTGATGGAATTTTTCTAGTCATATAAAGTTTTGAGAATGTTGGAAGCAGTCTTATGTATGGTATTAATTATGAAAAGGAAACTTAAGGATAGCGACACCAAGAATAGCGACACCAAGAATATGTCCATGAGCTTTGAACACAATTTGATGAAGTTGTACATATTGTTAAAGTAAAAGCATCACAAGTAAATGTCATATTTTCAGAGTTTTAAAAGTATTTAGAACTTAAAAGCCAAGGTGTGATTGACAAAATATTCAGCAACATTATTTTTGCAAAAATAATTCCAAAAACTTAACATGAGAGCAAAACCATACCATTATTAAAATCTAATAAATCTAATAGTATTACAAAAAATTATCAGCAATATCATTATTACATGTTTCTTATAAACTGTTTGAAAAAATAATCTTAATAAGAATTTTGCCAATAGTTGAGAATCATCTACCTTTATAAGAAATTGGATTTGGACCAAGATGAAACTGATATAAACAAGTTCTATCTTTAACAATGTATACTGAAAAGCCCATTCAAAATAAAGTAAAATCTGTTGCTACCTTTATTGATCTAACCTCATTTTATGATTCTTTATAGAAAAGTATTAAAGTTTCTAGAATCCTTAAATGCAGACAATACAATTTATTTGATAAATGCTCTGCCATAGAAAAGTTTAAGTGAAATTTAATACTAATGTTAGCTGATACAAAGTTTTTACAAAATAGTTTGCCACAGGATTCAGTTCTTTCATCTATCTTATTTAATATTCATCAGTGATCATCCAGAAATAGTATGCAGAGAAATAATCTATAATAGTGATAATATTGCTATGGCTTACAAAAGCAGAAGGTTTTTTAAATAAGGATATGAAGAGTTTGGAAATTTCTTTTTCTTAATCCTATAAAAATTATCTCAACAACATGGAAACATTTCATAAATTAAATATAATCTTTTGCAATAATAGAGCAAAAAATAACTTTATTCCATGCTTCATAAGAGTAACCTTAGATCATAGTCTAACTTAATTTTCTCATCTATTGAAGGTTAGATCTAAAATAATTTTTAGGAACATCTTTTACTTGAGGTTGTGGCACAAATATTCTAATAACAATTTTGTTTAACTTTAACATATTCTACTGTTAAATAATGAGCTACTGTTTGTATAAAAAGTATTCATGCCAAACTTCTGGGAACATAATTAAATATTAAATGTAGCTGTCTATCTATTTATTTTTTTACATATCATCTCTATCAGAAGATAAGCTGTCTTATAGAAAATGTTTAAAAAGATTAACTAGATTTGACTTAGAACTAACTATCTGGTGGTAACGTTAACTGAAATTGCTCTTTCTAAATGCTTTTAATCATCAACAAATTTTGGACTATTCATAGTCCAAGGAATTTAATAGTCTCTGACAGTTAATAATGGCAAAATTGAAGGATTTAATAAAGCCAATAGTGAATCTATCTTTTGGTTGAAATTTTTGCACTTTTTTTTTTAATGTTTATTATTAGATCTTATCTGTTTAAAAAAAAATAAAAAATAAAAATTATTGCACTAAATATATAAAAAGTATTAACTAACAATATATATATATACTTATTATTAACACAAATCAATTTCTTGAAAATCTTGAATTTATTTCTGAATCAATTTCAAATATATAAATAATGTAATATTTAAACAATTTGAATTTAGTCTTCTCAAGAATAAATCTTAATTCTGAAAATAATAATAATAATATATATTCCTATAAATGTATACTCAAATATACATATTAAAATATATTTTTCTTAATAAACTTCCAAGAATATTTTCACATATCATACTCAATATTATGAAATGTATAGTTAATTGTATCATCATCTCAATATTAATATATCAAAATAAATTATTTTAGGATCTATTTCCTAAAATTCATCTGCCATTCAAAATTTATTATAGTACCTGCCCTAATGGCTTAACTTGCGTTAATAAAAAATTACCAAATTTTTAAAAACAATTACACACCATAAAGCAAAAATACATAATCTAACAGATGAACTTTTCAAATTTATATATGTAAAGATAAGGATAAAGAAAAAGCTAAAGGATAAATAATAAAAACTTTACCAGTAACTTATGCATAATTCTGTCTTTAATTTAAATATTCCTGATTATTTGTTTTAGAACTCTAGTATTTATCCTGGTTGTTAATTGCAAATCCTTTTAATCCTTATTGAAATATTTGAATTATATTACAATTATTGCTGACATTTACTACATGAAACTGATTAATCAATCCTTTGGACACAGTTTTTTTAAATTATTTGTTTTTAAAAATAATAGCAGTGTGCATAAATAATTAACAATTAGTTAGTCCACTATAATATTTTAAATAATTCTTCAAATATATTTTTATTAATCTTATATATAAAATTTGAATGTTTGTTTGTTTGTTATTTAATAACTCCACAAATATTGTCCCAATCTTTTTAATACACGTTTTGTTTTCAATGATCGAAAATATTACTTTTAGATGATGAAAATTTTCCTATAGGTCATTATTCTTGCATTAGAAATAAATTTCCCAACTTTTTCAAACAATTAAGTGCTATTGACCAAAAAACCATAATCTATATATTTTTTTTTTTTAAAAAAAAGAAAATTATGCAAGATTTATTATGATTGGTGCAATTTTTGTTAATTTATTAAATAATAAACAAAAACAAAAAAAAAACAAATGAACTTTCAAAATTATATATATATAATAAATAACTTAATTCACAATCCTAATTTTTTATATGCTGTTATATTTAACTTTGTTTCTTAGTCTTTTTATCTAAGTCAATTTTTATTCCACAATTTCCAATCTAGTTGAAACTTTGCAAACATATGTATCCCAATGACATTACATGCAAATAGTTTTAGCAAAAGATTAGTGAAAAATTAAAATGAAATATTTAAGATTATATGTAATATTGATGCTAGTGCTATCTAGTAGCAGTCCTTGTAATTTAGACTGAATATTTCATTAAAAACTGGATCAAAATTTACTATTTTTGGCATTCAACATTTTCAAAATATAATTTAAATAAATTAGCCTCATTTCAATTATTCAGTGTTACATATATAAACTAAAAAATTGAAAATAAATAGAAATGCTTTTTTCACAAAAATTTACTAAAAAGTAAAAAAAAATTTTTTCAGCTTTCATAAAGAATTATTCTTAGTTAATGGAAACAATGGCAAACAATAAAGAATATCTCATTTAAAATATTAAATTACAAGTATTGTTTGATAAGAACATCATAAAACTTAATAGAAAGTGGAATTAAGATTATATTCTAAATATGAGCATTTCATGTTTTTATTTGCGGAAGTTGAAGAAAATAAACAACTATTTAAGTTAACAGATTACTAATATCTGTTTTATGGTCAAACATATTACCAATATTTATTTGCTTTTTATATACTAGATATATTCTAATATTCATATTTTATTAATATTTTAAAACTTGAATATATCTTTTTACTCTTTTTATTTGTTTGTTTCATTTTTTTTATACATACCTTGACACTAATGTGGGCTTTGAACTTTCCATCATCAGATTTTCAATGAAATGGATGGCTAAAGAGTTGTGGGTTGGAGTAGTTTGAAGCCTGTCCATTAAAGTATGAAGATTGGCTATCTTAATATAAAGCTGAGCACTGATTGTATATATGTGATTAATCTGAACCAACTGATGATTGCTTGTTTAGCATGAACTACGTATATTGGTGATTATTTATCTTTTCAACATCTGTGTGATCAGGTGGGTCAGCAGTATGAGATGCCATGGGGAATTGAGGGTCGTATGAAAGTCTGAGTTCGAATCTCATGTATTAGTACATTAATGCGATCTTTACTGAATATTTCTTTTTTAAAATCAATTTTATTTCTTTTTTCAAGATTTTCTTATTTGAAATTAATTTAAATATTGTACCTCTTATTATATTTTCTTTAGTATTGTTTCAATGTCAAATTTCCAATTTATTAATAAACATGTTAATTTGAATTTTATTACTTTCATCTGTGATAACAAGTCTTTTAAGAAATCGTAGATATCAAATTGCACCTATTAAATGTAATTAACTACTATGTCTGAGAGCAATCTCTGTGTTTCTGAACAGACATATGCTTATATAATTTTTCACCTGGTAAAATTAAAAACATTAAAGCAATTGGGATTATGATTTAATACATAAATAATACAACCATTATAAGAATTAAATATTATAAATACATATTAATCAATTATTTATAGCTTAATTATACTGACCCGAAGGTATACAAAAATCATAATCAAGGTCAGTGTGATCTGTTCAAGTTCCTAGACTTGCTTTGGCATGTCTGGAGAAAAGTCTCTCCATGGTAGAAGCTATCTAAAGTAACACATATAATGTCTAGCATTGGGGTGTTGCAATTCCATGTGCACGCACATAGCTTCCATGAGCAAGTGTCCCTTGGTTTCTTTTTTAGGCCACTGCTCACTTTTTTAATTGATCATTAGAATTTTTTTTCTAATTGGTTAATCATTCAGATCCTGCTGACATTATTTGATATAATTTTTATTTTTAAATGCATCTGGCATAAATAAAATCTACTTTTTAACTGTTATTTATTAATTAGTTTTTGTTGCAATTCTATTCTTATCTTTTTTTTGATTTTAAGGAATTTAATTAAAATTATTTCCTCAGGTTATAATTAATCTTTTAGTAAAACTGATTCTTTCATCTACTGATTTGATAAATTTTAATGTTACTTATTTTATACTTTTTATTATACTTATTTTGTTTTAACTTCATAAGTGTGTATTTCAGCACACACACACACACACACACACATACTTAATAACATTCAATTATTTATAATTATTTTTCTAGCTTCATATGTGTATGTATTTTAACATACACATACAAACATAAAAGACTTCCCTAACTTCAGAAATTTAATTTTCTCTGAAGTTAAGATAAAATCATAAAAGTATTTTCTTTTAAACTGATCAGGTGGGTTAACATCTACATCAACTTCTTTTGTATTAGTATCTTCTGGAACATATTTTTGCTTTTCCTTATTAGGCTATATCAGCTCAAGTTTGACATTCCAGATCAGAATCAAAAATCACTGGTGTTAAATTTACACTTGTCTTTTTGCAATTGATTTATGTGTTTACATAATAATTTGCCTTTATTTGTACAAACAATTATAGCTTGTTTTAACAAATGCAATTTTACTATTGCTTTCATCCAAAATTTATTTAGGTTATTTTTTGTTCATGCTCATTCACCTGGTATGAACTTATACATAGTAGATTCTTGTTTACTATAATCCTGACTAGGCATTGTCTGATAATATGATATGCAGTTTACGATCTAAATATAATTCGTATGATTTTTCTGATTTAGCAGTTGGAATCGAGTGCTGATACAGGAGTGTGGTATAAACTGCGTCCTGTATTTTCATTTTTCCCAATTTATTGATAAATTTTAAATTTTGAACAGCTTTTTCTGCCATCCCTCACTCTTTTTTACATTCATCGAACTTATCCAATATGAATTCAGTTCCATTGTCAGAAACTAAAGTTTCAGGAAGGCTTCCATGAATATGAATCGACAACCAAAAAAATAAATACCCATTAAATGGCCCAGCACGATATATATGAATTCATTGCGATGCTCTTAATGCTTTAGGTCACACCTGAAAATTTTTAGGTATCAGTCTAGCATATGTATGCCCAATCTTTAACTTGATGCGAGCCAGTTGAGAATTTAAAAAAATTTGGAGAGCCACAATTATATATTGCATTTTTCATATTACATTTATAAACATAATTCACAAACTAAAAAAAAAACTGGTGTAATATGTTAAAAAGAAAAAAAATGTAAATACATTTTATTTATATTTATTTATTAAAAATTTGATAACATACCTATAAATTACAATTACAGGAAAAGTTTATTTTAATTATTTTATTTAATGTGAAACCTGATAGTGCATATCATCTGCGAGTTTATTGTATTCTGGTATATATGATGTTATGGCTAAATTCATGCAGTCATTCAGATATTCGTTTGTTATCCTGGATCGGAACTTTGATTTTAACAAATTCATTGTTGAGAAACCACTTTCACAAATGTAAGTTGATCCAAAACAGGAGTTTAGCCTTTGAAAAGTTTCTTTTAAAAGTGGATATTTTTTCTCATCTACGAGTACCCAAAAGTCTTTTTGTAATATTCTTGTTTTTAATTGTAGATCAGATTGAAAATCAATTATTTCCATTTCCAGATCAGTAGAATTTTTATTTAACATGTTTGCAATTTGTTGCAATATTTCAGAAATATTAATGTCAACAAATGGATTTGAAATGAATGAAGCAATGGGCTGAATTTTACGAAAATCGGAAAACTAATTTCGAAATTATTTTTAAGCTCGACGAGATTTTCGGAATATCTCATTGTGTCAATGTCCTTATATTTTTTTGTGCAATTTTCCAAATTTGTAAAGTGGCAAAAGTTACATTCCTCTATTTGGGATATTCACAAATTTAGTTTTGATTTAAAAGCGTTGATACTTTCAATTAATTCAATAATAGTTTTTTCTTTACCCTGAAGTTCAAGATTCAATTTGTTCATTTTTGTTGTTATGTCTGTAAGAAATGTTAAATCAGATAACTAGCTATGATTATTAAGTTCTTCATAAGTTTCATTTCTGAATTCTAAAAACTGTTTTATTTCCGGAAGAAGCTCTAAAAAGCTTTGTAGGACTTTTCCCTTACTAAGCCATCTAACTTCCGAGTGTAACAATAAAGTTCCATACTCAGCATCAAGTTCATCAGTCAATATTTTGAAAAGTCTACTCTGAAGTGGTCTGGCATGAATGGAATTTACAATTTTCAAAACAATTTTCATCACATGTTCATAATGTAAAACTTTTGTACATAATGTCTGTTGATGTATGATGCAATGGTAGGTAAAAAAGTTTGGAAATTCAGCACCCTTTTTACAAAATGTGATGAAACCAACACCAGAAACAATCATGGTAGGTACTCCATCTGTTGTTATGGACACAAGTTTTTGAAGCGGAAATTTAATTTCAGTTAAATGATTTTTTATAACTTGGTATATGTCCACTCCGCATGTATTACCTTTTAATGGCAAAACTGATAGTAGATCTTCTTTCACTGAGCAATTATCAAAAACCATCCTTATAAAAATATTTACTTGAGCTACATTGCAGATATCTATTGATTCATCGCATTGTAAACTTAAGAAAACGCATTTTTGTAAATCAGTTTTTACTTGTTCTTTGACATTTTGAGACATAGCTTCTATTCTACCAGTGATAGAATTTCTGGATAATTGGACATTCTGAAAAGCTGACACAATTTCATTTTTATTTTTGGCTTCTTGAAATAAAATCTCCAATGCAACAAGCATTGCTTCTTTTATTATGTTGCCATCCTCAAAGAACTTTTTATGAATTGCAAGTATATCTGCAATCTTAAATGATGCTACTGTTGCAACCTTCATTTTATTTGCGGACTTGGTAAACATTGATTGTTGGGCAACTAATGCGTTTTTCAGTTCTTTCACTTTACATTTTCTTAGATTGCTGTCTGAAGGATAATCAGTATCATATTTATTATGAAGGTTTTAAAATGTCATTCAACGTTGCTTTTCTTCCCAACAGAAACCGTTGATCCGCATACATTTATTCTTAAAGTTTATGAAAAAATATTTTTCTTTCCACTAGTCATTGAAAATGTAATTGTAGGTATGGTTTTTCTTTTTTCCTGCTCTTATGTTGACATGATTAGGGAGCTAAAAAAGATAGAATTACAAAATTTAGAAGAATCAACTATTTTTATGCCTGTGTGAAACATGAAATACTTTCTTCGCTCACAACTTTGAAATTTGTTCTGTGTTCACTGTCATGTCTCATGTGTTTCATGCAAACTACAGCAAACAATTGATGGTAGCACTGTAAAGTAGCGTGTCAACTGCGCAACATCCCGAGAATGGGAAATGAAACCAATGAAATTCGTGTATTTCAAATACACTTCTTTCATTGGACACTGTTATGAATCAGCAGATTTGTTTCGTTCCCATTATCGTTTGTATTGTAAAAATGTTTATTTTTTAGTGTGTGCATGTGGTGTCAAGGTACATAAAATATTTTATCAATTTTTCTTGGAGAGTGCAATGCGAGCCACATGTGACTTGCGAGCTACGGGTTGGGCATCCTTGGTCTAGCACATGATTGAAATTTCCACAATTTTTAATGAAATTTTCAGTATCACAATTTATATTTGGCCACCATACATAGTTACAGGTTAAATCTTTTGCTGTGATTATGCCTGGGTAACCTTCATGCAATAATTGCAAAATTAAATCTCTAACTGGGATTAGTATGTGATTGCCCACCAAAATACAGCCTTTGCAAACAGATAATTTATCATGAGCATTCCATAATTCTTTATGGAGACTTTTTCTAATTTAGCTTATAATCCAATGTTAACCATCATTTTAGTCTATTCATCCAGCTACTGTTTTATTACTTGTGTCTTAAGTATATTTATATAATTAATTTCTTTTCCATCATTCTCTGCCTTATCTGGCAAATGGAATAGACATTTGCATGTTCAGTGTGCTTTCCTTTCATATTTTCTAATATACAGTCATAACCAGATAGTATGTTTAGCCATCTCAGCATGTGAGAGCTAAGATGCTTGAGAACTTGTTTGCTTTCAAAAATTCCCAGTAAAGATTTATGATCGGTTACAATCATAAATCTGCATTTACAAATATTGAAGAAATTTATGAACTCCAAATGATATAGCAAGAGCTTCCTTGTCCAGGCAACTGTAATTTTTTTCAGTTTTGGATGAGGTGTGTTATGTGCTAGATGACATAATTTTCAAATTGCCATTATAATGAACAAGTAATTTATTTGAAGTGAGTAATGATTTGGTATGCAAAAATGCTTGCTCTTGCACTGTTTCCCAGTGGTTCTTTCATAGCAAATCATGTAAGGATCTGGTTACATGAGCTTTACTCTTCAAAAAATTCTAGAAATAATTTACAAGACCTAGAAAAGCTTGCAATTGTTTTACATTATTTGACTTCAGGACTTCAGCTACAGCTTTGACTTTTTCGAGAAGAGGTATATAACCTTATTTGTATTTAGTTACCCTAAAAATTTAATTTTGCTCACCTTTCATATACATTTTTTGGTGTTCAATTTTGCGCTAAATTCATCCAGTTTTTTGCGTACATTAAACAGATGACTAATTATATTAGTAACTAGAATATCATCAAAAAAATGATATAATGCCCTCAATTCCATAAGGAGGATCTTCATTTTTAATTGTAAAATACTAGGTGCAGAAGATATCCCAAAGAGAAGTTGTTTATACCTAAATTACCTTATGTGAGTAGTCAGTGTTAATATTTCTGAAGCTTTATTTGTCACCGATATTAGATGCAAATGGGACCTTCCTCTGTTTGCAAATGGTAAATACCACCTCCAGAGACAACTGTAGTGAAACAGGGGTGATTTTTATTTTTCTAGTTCCCTGTTAAATAATTTAGGAAATCTTTCTTCCATTTCCTTTTCATTTCACTGTTTTTAACCAACATAAATTTAATGCCCAATTTTGTAAACCAATCATGATTGATTAGTGGGTTCATTGAAGCATAAATTGTACACTGAGGCAGTTACCATTCATTCTATTAACAGAAGTTTAACTATTCCTTTGATTTTAATTGCAATTATAGTACTCTATTCACACATTGAAATCAAAGATATGCCCTTTCCACTGTCAGTTTTCATAAATATTGTAACATTTAGATTTGCATAGTCAACAAAACCATCCTAAGAATGAAGCAATGATCACTAACTCGCGTGGGTGTGTGTAATGTCTATATAAACATTATCACAGACAATACAAAGTCGAACTTCATTACCTATGCCATCAGGACAATTTCCACATGATTACAGCCTCTCATGTTAACATATATGCCCTTTTCTCTTATATCCAGCTGAGGTCAGAGATACAAGAGACACTTATGAAATAATAAATATTAATTATGATAAACAAAACACAAATGCAAGAGGTAATGAATATATATATTAATAACAAATATATGGACAAAATAACAGAAAAATTTATGTGACTACATTCTTAGGACTGGGTTCAAATGTAAAAGATTTGATTGCATTTTCTTATGCCAGTGAGTCGGTTGCCTAATTAGTAAAAGTCTGCAATAAATTAACCAGTTATTCTATTGGTCATGATGATCAAATAGCATTATATTATCAATATCTTTCATACATTTTTAAAATGGAGGGACTATATTATAATGGTCGGGGAAAGTTAGACTCTTACCCTATCTTCCGTACAGGGCACCACTAGCGTATTCGAACCTAGAAAATTTATATTGTAGACAGATACTTATTGTTAAGATCTAATTTTATTTTATTATTGACCATTAGCCCATGCCACTAGCTCATGGAGATGTAGAGATTTAATATATCTAAATTCTTAAATGTATTTCAGTATTAAAATTTAAAAAAAAAGCCACTGCCAGTAATAATCACAAAAACATTTTTATTTACACACATATATAACTTTAAATTTGAGGAATAAAATTAATCTTACTTTAATTTGTTATTATTATTTTATATTTTAGTTAAAATCCACACAGATGGACAGTTTATGTAATGTTGTTTTAGAATGTTGAGTATAGATAGGCTACATAGATTACGCAATTAAAACTTTTCAAAACATCCAACTTCAGGTTAAAAGTTCACAGCTAAACCAACACTCGCTTCCTGATATACAGACGCAACCAATGCAATATGAAGATGTTAGCATAAAACTACGCTAACAGGAATGTGCGTCTGCAGCATGATATTATTTAAAAGAAATGATCCTCGTCCAGTACAGGAATGTGTGTCTCTCTGGTGAATGAATCATGTATATAAAACATTAAAGAGAAATGCTTTGTATGGAGGGAGAGTGGTCAATTTCCAACTTATAGTCCCTATCCATAGAGCGAAAAGAAATCAATGTCACAGATAATACTCTACGTGATGACTATACCTTTGGGGTAATGCATTCATTTGGACACGGTTGCCCTGTATGCTAACACACTTCACATTACATCGATATAAACACCCATATATCCTTCGACCAGCATCCACTCAACTATGAAACTATGAAACAAATAGTCTGAAATTAAATCCCCTTAAATCTAACAAACGTAAACGAATCTATGCAGCTATCTACACCCAACTTTAAGTTTAATTAACAGATAAAAATAAATAAAAGAAAAATAGAAATGATTAGTAAACATATACAAAAAAATTATTAATAATTGATTTAGAGTTTTTTTAAATCAGATAAGAATTCATAGTTTAGGTTTCTAATTGAAAGTTTGTTTAAAAGTTCATATTGAAAAAGTTTATACTTCCCAGAGTAAGTTTTTACGAATCCTCCTGGTTGCGACAGGTTTATGGAAGTCCATCTTAAGTCTCGCATTTTGTGTAGATTGTTCTCTGGAGATGAAACTGCTGCTTGCCAATACTTGGGTCAGGAACTGTCATAGGAGGCCTCAACTGATGCAGGAAATTAAATCTATTGCAAGACTCCTACATCATGGAGTCTGCAGTACAGATACAGTTCATAAAAGATCAATAGTCAGATTAAAAACAACAATTATTTTTCCTTTTATAGTATTAGGCCTCCTTATCATTAAATTTATGCATCTAACCGAACATGACGTCAGTGATCCTAAGGTCCGGATGTGATGTGATATACTGTGGCTTCTCCTTAAACGAAGTCAAGAATATCTCAGCAATTATACCCTGATAAACCTGTTAGCCACTTTATTTTTCATTCCCCACTCTAAATTTTTCCATATTCTGCTACATCCTATTTCCACAACATAATCTTAGTCAACTCTATAGCTTTTATATCTAAATCCCCCTTATCTTTTTCCAACCCCAGCATAAAAACCAATAATTCACTTTCTGTATAATCACTTTTTTCATATTTATTCTTCCATAACTTCATTATATGTACCCTTTCTGTTTTCAAGCATTTACATTCAATTAACAAATGCCTAATATTTTCCATTCCTTCCTTACATAATTTACAAAATAATCACCCATATTTTTCCATTTACATGTATAATCTCTTGTAGCTAAAGATCCCGTTCGAACCTTAAACAATAAACTACTTTCCTTACTATTATCATGTATTGACTGTGGTGCCCTCTTATAAATTAAAACTAACTTCGTCAGCAATTCTGATTGCAGTAATGCTAGTTAATCAGGAAATATAGCTATGTTTTTGGAAATAGGAACAAGATATTTCTTTCTCCATAGCTTGATTAACTTTCACTTTATAGTGTGTAAAAGAAGGCCTACTAGAATCTATCAAAATGTGAAAACGTTACAATATATATATATATAAAGAAATTTGAGAAATATTTTAACAAATCCAAACATAAATGTACTACTTATTAATATTTAATTGCAATGAAAGCAAATGTGAAACATTTTAAAATTACATAGTATTGATGATGATGATAGTATTAAATTAAAAATGTTAAAAGAAGTTAATAACCAAATTGATTTTATAGGTACTGAAGTAAAATTATAAATAATGAAAGTATTGATATTGAAATTAATATATCTATATAATGAAATCTATTAATAAAATAATACATAAGGATGATATAATAACTATTAGAATAGCTAAGCATATTAAATTATGTTCAAATGAAAAACTTGGGAGAACAAAAAAAATAAAAAAATAAAGCATTCAGTAATAATTATCTAATTAATGCAATAAGCAAATATATAAGTAATAGATTTTTAAATAAAATAAGAAAATAAAATAATTATAAATTTATAAAACATGTCTAACTCTTCTAGTCATTTATATTTTGTGACTAAAACCTAAGCTCAGCATTAGTTTCAATAAACTCATTATTTACTGAGGGTGTAACCTCGAGAATATGCGTGTAAAATGCGATAGTAGGGACCTCTGCAGGTGTTTAACCACAAGCATACCTGTAGAGGACCCTACTATCGCATTTTACACGCATATTCTCGAGGTTACAGCTCAGTTAATATTACTTACGTAATCAATGTGCGTTTAATAAATTTATAATTAAAACTCATTATTGAAAAATTTTAGAAATAACTACAAGTTTATAATTTACAAAAACTTTAATAGCAGTGAAGAGAAATATTAAAAATACAATTTTGAAAGATATCCTGTTATATTTTTGGTTTTTTGTGTATATTATCACAACAAAACATATAGATCTAAATGCTAACAGATTTAAGATATTAAATTATAACTAAATGTAAAATAGATCAATAAAGGGAGAGAAGGAGCACAATGCATATATTACCAATTTTTAAATGTTATTTACTTTAAGGAGAATCCTGATTATAAAAACTATTTGAATGACAGATTCTTTTTAGTAATAGTTCATTCAGTATTAACTGGTAGGTTCAAAATTAAAGATTTCTGGAATGATTGTCAGCTGAGTTAAAAAAACAACAACATTTAATTGATGTGCTAATTAGCTGAGAAAATTATTACTAGTAGGTGAAAAAAATGTCTAAATAAAAGAGCTTTTCAGAACAGGAATGAATGTGTTGTGCTTTTTAAAAAACTAGAGTTGCGGCTTTTTTGTGACTTTTATTTAAAAAGTGTGAAATGGAGCAGATTTGATATTTGATTGACCCACTTAAATTCTTTGTCAAATATAGCGTGGATTGTCATAGACTCTGATGTTTTTATGCATCTGACCTTAATGTGTATTGAAAAAATTAAGTCAGTATCTATAAAAAAATAATATTTTTATGTCAAATTTAAAAAGACATCTGCTAATCTTATCAGTGATGCCTTAAGTGTATGGAAGAATTACTCAGTTTTCAGAAATAAAAGTCGTTTTTTTTTTGTTCACTTTCTTTGTTATGTAATATGATTACAAATATATGAAGCTTTAGTAATAATCTATATTATGTATTTTTTTCAAAGCAGAATGTCTTTAACCGACTTTAAAAAAAAGTCACAAAGAAACAGTCACCTCTCATTAAAAGCATTTCTGCCACAGAGAACATGAATAGATAGCAATGAGAATGAAAGTTAAATATCTATATGGGTGCATAGTCTTGGTTATTATTTGAATTTACATATTAAAAATTTATTTTAACCTAGAAACAGTAGGAGATAGTTTATTAGTTTATTATCAATTTTCTTTATCTGTCTGGTAACAAAAGACAATGAATAAAAAGTCTATTTTATGCAATACGATTATTGTAGAAAGTGATGCAGCAACTGTTCAAGGATACATTAGTTTTAAGGAAGATGAATGAAACTCCATCAAAATATCTGGCTACACTTTTCTTCTTCAAGTAGTCATCATTTACTTTTAACTATCAAACACCTGGAAATATATGCATTAAGTCCAAAAACTCTAGGTGCACTAAATCTAGATCCAAAATGTCTCACTGATGAGAGTCATTAACTAGAAACTAATCTAGGGATATAAATAGGACAGAATTGGATAGAGATTTATTAAGCACTATTATCTGACACCTGTTGATTACCCAAGCTTACACAATGTGGCAGAATTGGAATAGAAGAAATGGAACATGTAGGCAGAGATCATATGATGTTTGTTGGTATTATAACTTATTACTTACAGTTAATAAAATATCAATATAATTCAATTTTAAATCTTAATTTTATTTCGATAAAACATCTTTTATGTTAACTTAACGCATGAGGGAATGTCAGTAATTGGATTAGAAATAGTTGTTGATATACTTGCTTTATCAAAAACTTCAACATTCTTTTAGGTACTTGAACTTTGTCATCATTAAACAAATATATCTAAATATAAGTAGGAAACATGTCTCTATAAGTATATCCTTACAAAGTCTCTTTTTCTCACAACAGAATGTGAAGTTCTGCATTCTTTATAAAATCAACCAGCAAAAGAACAAATTCATGTACACCTGGTTGTCTAGGCTGTGATCAAGTTGGATTGTGCTGTCACTTTTCATTATTTATAGAAAATGTGTTTCAGCTATTTTACAGTTATTTGTAACCTTTATACTGACTTTTTTTAGTGTTTTAATCTGTATTAAGCTTCAAACTTATTACTAAACATAATAGTCACTCTTTTGCAATATATTTATTTTAACAAAACTTAATTATTGAACTATTATTTTAGATTACGAAAGAGAAATTAAAACCTGTAAATATGGCAACTGTTGGAGCAGCTATTAGCACATTATTAAAACCAGATGAAGATGAAATTACAGATGAAAATAAAACTATATTTGATTGGGTTAAAGAAGGCAATTTAAATGAAGTCCAACGGTTATTAAATTCAGGAAGAGTAAATGTTAATGAAAAAGATGAGCAGGTAAATGATATATTGATATTATTCATCTATATTATGTTTATTGTCCATTTAATACTATTATTTTTTTATATTTGTCATTAATTTTATATGTTATATTACTAATTTTTATATAAATATTATGACTCAATGATATGTGCTGATGATGATCTAATGGTATTATAATTTTTTCTGCCAAATATCAGGTAGTAAAAATGGAGTGCAAATAATCATTATCAGTATCATTTTTTACCATTATTAATCCATTTCAGGATGATGGTCTTTCCAAAATCCAGTTGTTCTAATTCTTAGCCTCTTTTTTCCATGTCATTGCAGCAAATATTTATTTCATCTACTGATCCCACATGTGGTCACTTTTACATCTTTAGCATTAGGATTCAATTTAAAATTTCAACTATCCATTTTTTATCATTTCTTCTAGCAACATCCCGTTCTATTTCAGTTTTTTAAATCTTTCAATGATGTTAGTAATAGCTGTTGCTTTTTTCATTTGTACTTCATTTTTGATCTGTTCTCATTATTCCCAATATATATATATGTACTTTATTGAGTAGTCTGAAATATCTTAATTGGTTTTTCTTTTAAGTATCCAAGACTCAGATACATATAAGAACTGGAAAAGCATACATATAATCTTTCTTTTCAAACATATAGATATATTTGCATTTTATACTGGATTATTTCTATCAAAAGCATTCTATCCAAGTTTAATTCTAGGATGAATTTCATCTCTTATGTTCCCATCTGTATTAACAATCTGACTAAAATATTTGAAGTTGTTAAATTCTTCTAATTCATGATTATTTATTTTTATTTTTCTGAAAAAATCCATTGAACATTACTTTTTAGCATTTAACTTTTAATCCTATTTTTTTACTGTTGTCTAATAATTCTTGCAACATTTTGTTAAACTCTGGAGTATTATTTTTACTCCCTTTCCATTTTAATCTAAAAAATCCTTTTTGTAAAATTTGCTCTAAAAAGTTTTGGACATATTGAATCACCCTGTTGTACATCCTTTTTGATGTTAATCTTTTTAATATCATTAAGTAATCCCTGGTTTTACATTTTGATGAATATTTTTTGAAATATGATTATCCTGGTTTTATATCTTGATAATCCAAAACTAATCACCATGGAAATTATCAAAGGATCAAATACCTTTTTATTATTTATAAATCCAAGGGCATAATGGCAACTCATATTTATTACTCCTTTCTATAACTTCTCTCAGTACTTGGATGTAATCCACTGTGTTAAACTCATTTTTAAATTCAGCTTGTTTTTTGATTGGTTAAAATTCAAAGTTCACTATAGATGAGTTGTAATTATCTTGGTAAATATTTTGTTTAAAACTGATAGAATACTGATAGATCTATCATTTCTAATATTTTATTTATCATCCTTCTTAAATATAAAATATTACAAGTGTATTCTTCCAATCATCCAGTATATCTTTATAATTTAGACATGTTTGCCACCAATTTATCACCTGCTTTTTCCTGAAACTTTTCTCTTTTTCATAGATTTGATGGTACATCTTACTTTTTCATTTAAAATATTTGACAATTCAGAAGTTGCAATAAATGTAGACTATATATTTTTTTAGTCTTTATTACTATATAATTTTTTATAGTACTCTTAACACATTTTATGATCTCTCTCTTTTTTTTTTTAGTAAATTTTTTTTTTCTTATTGATTTTTTAATTTTCTTTTTGGCTTTCTTTGCCAGTTCACAATTGTATTTTATTATTATTAATTTTTTTTCATACTATTTTACAAAACTTGAGAAATTCAATTTTTCTTAATGGATCATTTTTAAAGATTTTTCATATTCCTTTATTTCTTCATAGAGGGTTTTGTTTCTGCAGAAAATTAACTGGTAAATTGCTGCTTTTTTTGTACCAGTTATCTTTTTTGCAATTCTTAATAGAGTATCAGTTATCTTATTATTAATTTCAATAAAGTTTAAAACATTTTTAAAAGACTTAAAATATTTTAAATGATTTGCAAGTTCTAATTTAAATTCACTGGATTGTTTCTGAAGACTGCAATATTGTCTTGATTTGATAATTCTTATATTTAATTTATTAATGATCATTTCTTGTCTTGAATCTATTAAGAATATAATTTACATTCATTGGAGTATTTTCTGTGTTGAATCTGTTAAGAGCATTACAATTTTAAAATACAGTATGTATTTTCTGTTAATCAAAATATAACTCAATCTGTGGTATGTTTATTTCTGTTCGTATTTTTCTCAAAAAAGAAATTCATAATATATAGTTGTTGTTTTTTCTGCAAGCTCTACAAGTCTGTATTCTTTCTCATTACTGTGACCATACCAAAATTACTCACTGTACTTTTATTTTTCAATCATTTACCAATTCTAATATTAAATCTCTTCCATGACAATTTTAAAATATTTTTTGATCTGATGAAAAGCATTTTGTACATCCATATAAAGATCCTTTACTTTTTCATCTAGATGAAAACTTGTTGAGGCATAAACCTGATTATCTGCATTTGGTATCTTCCATTAATTTGAATAACTAATTATGCCACTTCATTTGATATACCACCATCTGCAAAATGTTGTTCTTCCACTTTTTTTAATATTTATAATGAATTCCACTATGCTTTTGCTTTCAATATTTGTGCATTTGTAGTAAAGTACATTACCACTTTTTAAATCTTGTCTCTTGACTGTTTCTTCTAATTTCATAAAATCCTACAATATCCCATTTTATATTAATGAATTCTTCATTCAATTCATGCAATCTTTTTTCACCTGAAAGTGATTTGCAGTTGAATCTAAATTAAAGTTGATCATCAAATGAAAGCCTGGGTAGGAATTCATTACTCCCTCTGCCTTTAGCTGCCAAGTGTTGCCTTAGCTGATGACTTTACAGCCTCTTAAGAATAAGAACCACAATTTGTTTTGTCTGTCATCATCGTAAATATCTATAAGAAGAAAAAATCATTTACACACACATTCTATCATACTTTAAAAAAAAAAAAAATCAACTTATATTTCAATTATGAATTATCAGGCAACTGAGAAGAAAGGCCATGATGCTTCTTCATTTTAAACTTGGGGGTCGAAAGCCAGTAAATTCATCAAGCTGTCTGTTACATGTTGGTTAGTAGTTAGACCATATTTATTTGCCATATGAATAATCTTATAGTAATAACTGTTCCACTGACAAGAATTTATGGAGTGAATATTAAGAATTTGCCCTGTTCATTTCTTTTAAGATCTCAAAGAGAAATCAAAAGTTTCTTTTCAATTAACAGCAAACCCTTTTCTGCAGCTGAGTATAAACAATATCAAAAGTTATGTGATATATTGTTTTAAAATTTATTTTTATGGATAAAATATTTTGTTTAATAATCATTTAATAATTAGAATAAGAGAAACAAGATGTTTGTGAGCTATTGGTAAACAAAGCAAAGAAAAGATTTCTCACATGGCAGATAGCTAGTTTTCAAATATTATAAAGCTGCCTTACTCCATGAAGTCTAAGACTTTTAATAGATAATTCAAAATATTACCAGTATAAAAATAAAAGTTTGCTGATTTGAAATTATAAAGTACTAAATACATGGACAAAATATTCGTTTGCTAAGCCTGTCATTTAAAGCCTTCTTTGGACTGATATCTGTTTCTGATCTATAAGAAATGCTGTTCCTGAATCACTTTTATATCATTCCTGGATTGTTTATATTCGTCCTTGTAAAATTCCAAATTTTTCTCTGTTAAGGGTTAAACTTAATTCCCCATAGATAAATTAATTACAAAATGAAATATCTATGATTATGTGAGCATATTTTATTTTCTCTATGTTTCTAAAGCATAAACTGAGTTTATAAACTAGTTTAGAAGCTGTAAGAGCTTATTTTTAAAATGTATTTATTTGAATATTATAATATTTATAGAAGTCATCTCAAGGAAAAGAATTGGGAATATTTTTTTTATTGTTATCAGTTTATTTTCAAATAAAAATGTCTTTCCAAAATTTTCTATTAATACAAAAAAAAAAAAAAACTTTTGATATATTTTAGTTAATTTGCTATAAGTTCTGGTTAAATATTTTATTATTTCCATGTATATTTATTATAAATATTATAACAATCCTTGGGGAGTTACCCCTCTACACATGTGCTATATAGACAGTCCTATCTAAACACAATATAAATTCTTTTGAAAAGATAGATAAATTCATCTTAACTTACCTAAGCATATATGTATAGGCAAATCTTAAACTTTTAAAAATGAGAACATGAAGATCTCAATTACTTTTAATTCCATTCACTATGTCTTAATAATTGACGTTTGCAAAATTTTTACAATTTACTGCATGTCACTATTAGATATAATATTAAACATATATAATGTGTTATTTGTTTATCTAGCGTTGTGCTTTAATTTATAACAATTTTTGGGGAATTACCCCTCTATACATACTGTATTCAATCTGATATAAATTCATATTTAAGACATCCAAGAATTGATTATTATATAAAGTTTTCATAAAATATTCAGAGATCTAGCCACTATTACTCTTTTAGGATTATCAATATATAAAATCGGCTTTCCAAAAATGAGAATGAATAATAGATGTACATTCCTTGGAAACTGATGAACTATATATTATCATTCTAATATATAGGAGTGTGTGTGTTTAATATTAGTAATTAATACTATTATATATATGGTAAAGTGACCATGATTAAAATATCCTTTTCACAGACATATATAGAATAGTCACAATTAATATTAAAGAAATACTTTTTTAAACCTGCCACTATAATTCATAGAAAAATAGCAACAAAAATTATCACCAGAGAAAATTTGGATTGTTAACACTTGGAAATTTTTTTTTTACAAGATATGACTTCTATAGATGATATATAAAGATAATAAATGATGGGAAATATTGCAGGTTATTTCTGAAAATAAATTAATTAACATCTTTCCCATGAATCTACAAACTATACTTTTGTAAATTTTAATGATGTTTAAACACACTTGTAGACTGCCATGAAATCAAAAGTCTAGAATGACACCATAAAAAGATATCACTTTATATCTTTATCATATTCTGAAGAAATTGTTATTACCATGGAAAGGTTTGTAAATAATGAAATTTTTATAGTTTTATCAAATGGCAGATTATGCATTTGATATGTCGGAAGTGGATATGAGATTTTGGGACTTTCTGCCTAATATTTTAAATATTTGATACTTTAAAGAATAAATATACAAATTTATACATTTTATTGAAATTTTTTATTTATATAACAAATAAAATTACTCAAATTATAAATAATTACAGGTATTCATTTATACATTTTTGATAATAGATAGCTTGATTATTAACTAGAAATATGAAAAAAACAAATTGTTTTTATAAATATTTTTTTTATATAACTAATTATTTAACAATATTTTATTTGTTGGGCGATATCATTTCAATAAATATTATTAATTCAATAGATTGCTTATAGAATTCTGATCAAAGCTATTTTTTTAAAACAGTTTTAATTCACTTGAAAATGGAAAAAGATTATTCTTTAGTTGCATTGCAAATTGGTAATATAAATATTTTCAAAATCACTTCTTCATTCAGAAAAAATAGACTGCAAGCCATGAATTAATATTATATACTTCTCAAATGATAATTGAATATAAATAATTGTAACTTTCATTTATAACATGGTTGTCTTATAATATAGATCAGATTAAACCACTGATCATCTCTCATCATAGGAATTGAAGTTTTGGAGGATAATTTTGCCGCTTTGGAGATCTTTGTGCAAATAGGCATTTAAGGCACACACCTATGTAGAAATGTACTATAGATTTTATTCTTATCAGGTAATGAAAGTATCTTTTAAGACTGAAATCGAAAGATTAGCATTTTCCAGAGAATTCTTACATGATAAACTAATATTTCATTCATCTCCAAATTTATTTTTATTTAAATTAAATTCTGAACTCTTGTATCTAATGCCATGTATAATTTATCACAGTGATAAAAATGATAGATTTGAGAGCTTCTAATTATAGACTTCCCTGATATGAAAAATAAAAAGGAAAAAATCTGAGTATGGTTAGTTGAAAGGAACTGATTTGCATCCTGAACCTTTTGATAATCAAATATTGTTTGTCTTCAAAATGGTCTCCAATACCACACAATTATTATTTTTTTACTGATTATAAATTAAATACATAAAATGTAAAATTAAATGTGCCTCAAACTTTTAGTGGACATTAAGATTTTTTTACTGATCATCATAAGCCACTCATAAATGAATATGGTCATTGCAACTCCCATAAAAAAAAAAAAAAAAACTATTCTGGATATGAGTTTTATAATGATTATATAAATCATTCTATGAATCACAAATATATCCACATATAGAATATACTGTTCCATTTTTCTGTTTATTTGACATTTTATGATGTCTTTTAACTTCTGCAGAAACTTTTTTTTTTTTTAAATATTTCAACACTATATCTAATGGTAGTTCTTCATTGTATTCTGTTCTGTGCTATCTTTTCAAAGAAATTATCAATATTACACCTTTTTGGAATGTCTTTGAAATAATTCTTTTCACATAAATAAGATGTCTCTTCCATAAAACCATCTCATGTTTACCATAAAACAAAACCTTTAGGAAATCTTGTATTGGTTTATCTGTTTCTATATGTCCAGTTCAACAAAGATATGATTTTACAATAGTGTACTTCATACTATCACATAAATAATGTGAAGAACATATCCAAATTTCACTTTCATGTAATAAATTTCTAAAATAGCAATTCTATACAGCTAATTTAATTGCAGTAATTATTTTTCTGTGATGAAATGCCCTGTTTTTAACTTATTAAAAGTTATAAATACATTATAGTCATTGCTGCACATCAACATTTAATTCCACTTATATTTATAAAATAATACCAAGATATTTAAATAAGTTTATAGTCTTAAATTGATAACCCATCCAAGCTAAAAGTTGATGAAGATTTTTCTCCATTGCTGTCTGAACTTATTATTAAACCAAAGTCTTTATATGTTGTATTCAAATTTTATATACATTCTATAGATCGTTTTTTGAACTGAAAAAAATGGCACAATCATCAGTACACTGAAAATCCAGAATATAAGAAGATGAAAGTCGTTCTTGCTTTTAATCAATTCAAATTAAAATTTCATTATCAAACTTGCATCACATTTCGATTCCTGTTCTTTAAACTGCTTATAAAGAATTCCAAAAATCATTATCATAAAAACTGAAAATAATATTGGAGTAAGCACATATTTTTGTTTAATACCAATTTTCATTACAAATCCTTCAGATTTCTTATTGTAGTAATAACACTTCCTCTCATTTCATAAATAAATCTTGGTGGAGAATGAATTAATTTTATACTATACCATAGATTGTTAATTAATTTAGACAAATGCCTTGACCAAATCATATATAATGAGATATTATTTTATATAGCGCTATGTTTTTTATGTAATAGTGATATTAGCGATTAAGCCTATAAAAGCAATATATAAATCACTTTTTTGTTCCCAACACTTTTCTTACATTCGCCTGGCAATAAAAATCATGTTTATGGTATTTGAAAGTAATTTTTCTGTAATGGTTAATAACGATATTCCATGATAATTACTGCAATCTTGTCTATTCTTTGTTTTTAAATATTGGAGCACAACTTTATGTGTTCATACATTTCTAAAAAATTCCAGTGTTTTCCAAAGTAACACAATCACTGCTATATTTTAAAACTTATAAGTCATTAATACATGCAGCTTTCATTTCATAAGATTACAAAGAACTATTTTGGGTTCACTAAACTGGGTATCTTTCTCCACATTTAAATTGGATATATCATTAAAACTCATTTTGTCAATTTTTGTGAGTCATTATTCAAAAGGTAATTTATTCAAAATAGCATTGTCATAAAAGAGTGCCACTGCTGGATTTAATAAGATTGTAATGCCATTTCTTATGTTCACATATTGTTTTCAATATATTAAAAAAAAGATTATAGAGAGACCACAATCAATAAATGTTTTTCTCCTTTGCTGTTTTAATCCATCATTTAAATGTCTTGTGTCAGTCACTGAACTTCTGCTTTTAAATCTTTATATTTATTAGGAAACTCCACATTCATTATTCTGAAAAACATAAAATGCCACCTGTTTCCTTTTAATCAAATACTAACAATTAAGGTTGTTGTCAGAAAAGCAATCATGATTCTTCTTTTTAGTGAACCCAAGTATAGATTTATTTGTATTCATAACACATTCCTTAAAATAATTCCATGCCTCATTAATATGATAATCTTGAAGATCCTGATGAGTAATTTTAGTGTTTAATAGCTATTAAAATTTATTATGTATATTAGATACCTCTAAAATATAATTAATTTTATTTTTTTTTTTTTTTTTTTTTTTTTTATTTAATTTTAATTAAATTATTATTATTTAAAATTTTTTTTTTAAAATTTTAATAATTAAGTATATTAAGAATTTGGTTATTAGTATTTTTTTTTTTTTTTTTTTTTTTTTTTTTTCAATTGATTTAATTTAGGAAGAGGGAGAGGAGGGTGTCTTTTCGGGAGAGGAAGTGTCGGCCCAGATGGCTCTACTCCTCCCAACTGGGAGGGGCGTTTGAGATTTAAGAAAAAAAATTTAATAAAAAAAAGAATAAAAAACCCCCAAAAACCCACACCATAAAAACACCCCGTAAAAAAACACCCTTCCCATTCTTTTCCCTCCCTTTCTTTTTTTCTATTCTTTTTTTTTTTTTTTCTCCGTTTTTTTCTTTTTTTTTTTCTTCTTTTTTATTCTCTTTTCTTTTCTTCTTTTTCTTTTTTTAAAATATGTTTTTTCCTATAAATTTTCCACTTTTTAAAATTATTAATAAAAAATTTTTTCATAATAATCTTTTTACGTTTTTTGAATTTTTTTTAATTTATTAATACAATATTTAAAAACCAACATCCAAATTTAGATAATTTTTTTTTAAATAAATTAAAAAAAAACTGCTCTTTTTTCATTTTTTTTTTTTTTTTTATAATACAAAACTAAAAAAAAAACAGATAGGGTTCGTTCTCTCTCTCTCCCCTCTCTTTTTTTTTTTATAATACCTAATATCAAAAAGTAATTTGTACTTTATATATAAATAAATGGTACAGTATATTAGATACCTCTAAAATAATAAAAGTCAATTTTCTTGTGAATATGATTGGAATAAGATCTGTTTTTTAATACAGCTGTCATTTTAATCTGGAGCATATTAATCTGATCTGTCTAACAGTCTGATTTTCAAATATCATTGTTTCGAGTGTGGATGCATCCATGGTTCATTATAGCAATTTTTCTGCCAAAACAAAGTTTTTATGATAATTATTTCATGTGTTGTGCAAAAATTCAATAAAACAGACCATTTGAATTTATAGCAACAATATCATTATTTTCAATCAGTTTTGTCTAAAGTCTACTATTTGTAACAATATATACATTAAATTCACCAAAAAGAAAAATTAAGTCTTTTAATGATATTGCATAATAAGGCTAGCCAACAAAGAATAAAAGAATTTTCTCTTTCAGAGTTGTCTGTATCTAATGTTGGGCATAGGTACTAATAAAATAAGCATTGCTACCAATACATTTGTCATATTTTAATACCATTAGCCTTTCCTTGATATAATAAAGAATTTCTAGAATAAAAGGTAGTTCATTAGACTCCTGTAGTAAATCTAACACTAGGCAGTTTTTCTTTTGCTGATTGATTTGTATTTCCAAGAAAAAAATGCACCCATTTATTTGTTTTATTAAACTTCTTTCCTTGGAAAACAATTTCATTAAGAGCACCTTTATTAATTTTAAATTTTGACAGCTCCTTAGTTACTAGTGAGTGTGTATCAAATAAAGTTCTTACATTTCATGAAGTTACTTAAGGAAAAAAAAAAGATTTATCATGTTTTCTTTTAGTGCTACACTGCTTCCTTCTTTACCATTACTACTGATAATATTATTTTTATCACTTTAATGAGTAATTCACCAGGTGTGACAATCTAGCCAGACTCTGTGAAACAGATCATTTTTTGATCACATTTTCTAGATCTCTTCCACTTGTAAGGTAGGAAGGGAGGATTCTTAAATAAGGCTGCTTAAAAATACATTTTTTGCCATCAAAACTACTGTTTCAAATTCCATTTCCAAACGACTCATTAGTGATTACATTGTCTCAAACAAAAATCATTACTAAGGATTGCCAGCCTTCATTTTTGAGGGTAGAGCTAAAAAAAAAAAAGAAAAAGTGAATTGGAATCAGAAATGCTGTGCGAAGGAAAAGTGGTTGCAGTAACACACAATCCATTGTCACATTTAGTAAAGGGAGATGACTGATAGCATGAGAGGCTCACATGATAAAGTTATATACTAATTTAGGTGACTGAAAAAGAAAAAGAGGGGATAAAAAAGACTGTATTGGAAACAGTACCTAGCTTTTGATTAATCAACATCCTAACCTACAAGACAAAAGATTCCACTATCTGCCATCTGCAAAGTCTCTTGTTAACCTGAGCCCAGTACCTAACATGTTTTCAGTTATAATAATTATAAAAATGTCTGCTGGATTGTAGAATTATCAACTTCTTTACTGTAAAAGTTTTTTGTAAAGGGGCAGGAAAAAAAGCATGTATATCAGAGATGGTATCTTTTTCAACCTTCTTATACACTTAACATTACTATTTTTACACCAAAACTTAGTTTCAACTGTTCTGCAGTCATCATCAGAATGGAAATAGGATTAGAAAGATCTCTGATGATGACTGCAGGACAGTTGAAACTGTAAGTTTTGGTGTAAAAAATAATATTGTTAAGTATATGTAAATATAGAAATCAATACATAAAGAAAAGAGAAAGAAGAAGAAAATTGCATAACAGAGATGGGCAAGCCACATAAAAAAATATGTTTTTATTTTCCAATAGTAAAGTAGTGATGGTGAAATGATGTTGAAAACCTGACTATATTTTCAACAAATTTTCATAAAATAAGGCTTTTAAAATTCCTTTTGGGCAATTTATGATGTTTCGTTTGGTGTTGTAAGTTTGTTTGTGACTAAATTTTATTTCCATAATAAACTGAGAGTGAAACAAAATTTTGTAATGAAATTTTTGAAACAATTATTAGTCAACAACATCTGTTTATGAAAACTGGTTTGAGACAAACCAACTTCCGATTTACTAGGTAACATGTGAAAAATTATGCACAAAATATTTAGATTAAGATTTAAAGATATTTTTGTCTGAAACAATTTTCCACAAAATCCTTTGCTTTCAAAATATATAAAGTTATGAAAAACTTTATTTGACAAAAGTTACATAGAATTATAAGCCTAATAAATTTTTGTTTGAGACATTTTTTGATAGAATGCATTTTATTTTTCAAAATATAATTAAGATTATTATTGTTTATTTATATAATTTAACATTTTTGTGGTAAAAATTAAAAAAAAAAAAAATCTTAGATATATATATAAGTTGCTGGCTTCAGAATCATCATCACAGGTTGCATGCTGCCTGCAGGCAATGATTTTCCAGCCCTTGATATATATAAATATTTTTACTTGATACATTTAGTTCAAGAGTTTTTTAAGATTTATTATTTGAGATTATTGTAAATATACTCAGTATTATTATTAACTCATTAATTTGGTATTCTGCTAGTTTTTTAAAAAAAATTGATTTGAATTAACCTTTTCACTGACGAAGCAGCCATATTGAATATTTAAAAAATTATGCTCAGCCACAAATTTTATAATAATTTAAGTTTGTATTATTCAAAATCACATAATATATATTGTTTGAAATATAAGACATCAAAGAATGTAATGAAGCTGAAAAAGTATCGCCATTGATATTCAAAGTAATAAAAAAAATTAATATTTCTAAAAATTATTTTCATAAATTCTATTTTTTTCATGGCTAGATTTTAAAACTACAATTTTGTTAATAAGTTAATTGCATTCCTCATTAAATTTTTAAGAAAATGATGTATAATATGACTTACCTAAGCCAACCATCACTTCAACACTTCAAGGAATAAAGATATTAGTACCTTTCCATTTTTCCTAGTAGCTCTTCCAAATGTTTTCCCATACAAGGATTTGCAACGAATATATCATTCCTGATAACAAGTAGTTAATATTGATCAATAATTAGGATAATTTGAATATTATAATAAAGAACTTGAATAAAGTTTGTAATTTATTACAAAATTAGTCATTAATATTTATATTAGAAAAAAAATAGGAGGAAAAATTAAAAAAAAAACAAAACATTTTTTTATTTATTAATGATGTGGTAATCACTACCAAAAATCACTATATACAAAATAAAATAATAAAACAAAAGAATAAAAACAACTTTTATATAAACGAAAAAATTATTATTAAAAAAAAGAAAATTAAAATTATTCTATAAAATCATTATGTGAAAAAAAAGCAAACAAAATTAAAATTATATATAAAATTATTTAAAAAGGCAAACAAAGATAAAATTGTATATAAAATTAGTATAAAAAGCAAACCAAAATAATATAATTATAAAATGAGAATAAAATGTTAAATTTGTTGTAGAATTAGTGGTGATGACTTCAGAATATGACCGATTCAGATTCCATACTTGGTGCAGCTAAAAAAAAGGGTTTAGAGTCAGTGCTTTGTAGTATATTAATTAATAATAATGCTCTTTATTATTTATCCTACTTGTCAGCTTATGACAAACACTTCATTTTGTTAGATAGAATTTACCTAAAATATAAAATCAAGTAATTACTACAAAATGATAGCTTACAATTAAAATAATACTGCAACTAAATGCAAATACAACTTACCGATTAGAACTGCTGATGATCATCTACATGAAGAGATCTTGACTGAACTGGCAAGCTAGTTAACCCTCCTGCAGAAGTTGAGTGTTGTGGTGTCCGAGATGCGTCACCTATCACACTTTCACTGTGATAGATAGTAAAACTGTTTCTCAAAGCACTTTGGAAGAGTGTGACAGGCCACACTCCACGCAGCCAAAAAACTTTCATGCCTTTGTTTCTTTTTTTAGGCATACAACACAATTCCTTCTTTTAGGGATATTATGTTTACAAAGGTCAACTAGGCTAGGTTTTTCACTGGAACAAAGAGCCAGATGTGGTATAACATGATAAGCTGTACGATTACTGACTCTTGAAGAAAACCCATCTGTTAGGCTATCTGATAAGGCTCTCCAAAAAAATAAAAGGGTTTCAACTTTTTTCTGTTTTAGAGTCTTATATTCTGTGTACAGAATATGTGCATTTGTAACAGCTATATTAAAGCAGTGCTAAAAAGGATGCATTTGCCATCGGTTAGACTTTCTCTTTCAACCATACTGAAGTCACTTCCTATTGGCCGAGTCTACTTCACCCATGTAGCAGTTGTACATTTTTATTGCAGGTGGACATGGATATGAATGAAGTGTCCCATCTTTCTGTTTTCTTGTAACAGCATCATTTCCAAAAGGTGGATAATCATTGTTGAGCATTATAATTGGATTCTTATCCATCCAAATTAAAAATTGAAGATCACCGTCTTGATCAATTGCAAAATGTGAGTCTTCCCTATTCATTTTTTGCTTATAACTTTTATTCATTTCTTTGATGCTGTCTGGGATACCTCTTCTATTTGCATTTAGTGTCCACAACAGTAGATTTTGTTTGCAGACAGCTCTTTTGCTAACAGTATGCTTGTAAAATATCTATCACAAAAAATAATATGATGCTGTTTGGATAGATATGGAAAAACTATTGAAAGCACAGCTCGAGTACCCAGACATTGGCCAGCATCTGAAGTTGTACTTTTTCCTGTATACAATAGCTGTCTGCATACATCCACCATTTGAACCCTTGCTTTATAAGTTTTGAGGGCTCATACTGTTTCATGCTATTACGACCAGTAAATTTGGTAATAGCTTTATCAACTGCTATTTCTCTATGCATTTGATGTGCAGCTTTAAAATTTACATTGCAGTAGTCTATAATCGGCCTAAGTTTATATACTCTGTCAAAATCTTTACTTTTAACATTTAGCATTTTTTGTATTATTGTTAAAATGTATACAAGACAATATGGAGGAAAATCTATATTGGGTCATAATATTTGCAAAATGTGGTTGCCTTACTCTCAAATCTGAGCTCTATATGTCATCTAATTCATGTACTGGACATATGGAGGAAATACCCACTATCATGAAAAAAAATGAAGATAATTCGCGATATGACAAATTTACCCAACCGCAAGCTTTTTTTTGTTCAGTGTACACATTTGTTTCAAGAATAATTTTTTCAAATATCTTTTTATAACATAATAATTGAAAAAACTCCAAAATTGTATACTCACTCATGGTGGAAAACCTGAACCTGGAAGCCTTAGTAAAATTTTATAATCCGATAACCTTCAGCAACTCATTCAGATCTGGTCGGGAAGATGAGCCTGGAGTAGGCAGAGCACTTGTATTCACACATCTTTTTTTTTTTTTTGGTACCACATCTGACTCTAATTTACTTTCCTTGGAAGAGAATCTATGAAATGAGCTACATGACAAAGCATCAGAGTTCCAAGGCTCACTGACTGGAAAATTGCTATCATCACTTGAATCGGTCATATCATTTTTCTCCCTTTTGAATTTTTACAATAAATAGATTTCTATTAAAAATGGAAAAAAAATTAAAAAAGTTAAAGCTACTTGAGTACAAAAATTATCATAAAATTGTTAATTTTTGTGGTAGAAAAATAACTTACGTTTTCTGAAAGATGAAAAAAAGATGGATCGGAAGATGTAAAATGTGCATGTGTAGACCACATAGTTTTCCCATAATTTTAAACTGAAACCGGATATTGCAAATTTGAAAATTCGAGACCGCATTATACGAGTGTAACTACAAACAGAGAATATTTCTTTTTATATTTAGTTCTACACAAATTAATATTAATGTTGAACACATCTAAAAATTATTCTTTTAATATATATTATAACGGGACGATCCTTTTCAGGACTCGAGGAAGTCGCATCTAACCATAGTCGGATTTTGAGTCTTCTTATAGAATGCCATGGATGATGTGATTTAAAATATAATCCAATTCACTCCTCTATTAATAACCTCGTTACTCTTGGAATTCGAGCTCAGAGTAGAAATTTGCAATCGACTCTCTTCAGGCATTTCCACAAATATCCCATAGTAATACCCCCCCCCCCCCCCCCCCCCCCCCCCCCCCCCCCCCCCCCCCCCCCCCCACTAAAAATATTTACAAAAAAACATAAATTTAGTATAAGCTATATATAACTTTCTTATAAATATTAAATTACTAAGTTGATTCAATATATATATGCGTGAGTATGTATATTTATAATTATTGGCTTTATAAAACGACTAAATAAAATAAACAAACGAGACCTGTTTAATTTTAAAATCAAGTTTAACACATTTTAATCTGTAATAAAAAACAAAAATATTATCACATAAAAATATTAAAATTTAGAATTATAATCTGTGCTTATATATATACACTAATAAATTATTTAATATTCAAAAAAAAAATGTAATCATTTACATATATATAATTTAAAATCATGTGTATAATAAATAATACACATGATACATTATAAATCTACGTATTGTCATTAAAATGATTCAGTGTGTTTTATATGCCTATATAAGATAACATCCATTCACACCAGATTAATAATAGAATGTATCCTGATATTACTTATGTATGTTTAAAAATATATTATGTTAATTGTCATGTAAGATTCAATTTGGAATATAATAAAACTTACTTCCAAATTGAAATAATTTAAAAACTTTTACCTTAGTTTGCTGTCATTTCTATCAGAGTATATATCAAAATATCAACATCTAAATTTTATTAAATAAATAAAAAAAATAAAGTGTTCATCTTATCAGTTCTCCACTTTAATATACGAAGTAATTTTTCTAAGTAAATATAATTATCCACAAAGGAAACAAAGTTTAAGGGTTATTAAAATACACAATGAAGTAATCCAAGACGAGAAAGAATAACGATTTTATATCCCTCCTTAGACGAAATAAAATGACGATGAATGTTGAAACATAAAGTTCATTGATCATCCTTCGAAGAGGCAATCCAGATATTCATTCTTTAAATATTTGCGTAGTAAAATATTTAACATCTTCTTCAATATAATACTCCAATATTAAAGACAGCTTTTAAATGAGAATTACGATGATTATATTTTAGGCATTGATTAAGTAGGAATAAATTTACATGTTCACGTTTAAAACATCAGCAGAAATCCCTGGCATAAATTGTCTAGCCAAAGAATATCTTTATAAATTTTTGTCTTCTTAAATATATATTTTGTAAACTCATTTCGAAGACGTTGATAACTTTTATAACCTTGTTAATTACAATGATTATTTTTTTATAGTTCTTTATAATATTCAAAGGCAGTAAATTAATTACTTGAAGCAGGTTTTAAAATATTGAATCTTCTTATTTTAATTTTCCTTAAATGTTTTCTAAATTCGAACACATTTAAATTTACAGACTAGTTCTTGCCTTGATAACTAAATAGAAGATTATTGTTATAACAATATTAGTTCGTTTTTATACTGGATTAATTTCAGCAAGGATATCACATAATCATGCTCACCTCTATTGTTTAAAATATACAATTTGTAATGAACTTTAAACGTTTATTTCCTTTGTTTCAATTGATAAAAATGCAATGTTGACTTAAGGCTTTGTTAAATGTCAAGTTCTAGTTAATAAAAAAAAATACTATTAGTTAGAAATATTTATTTATGCGTGTGTATAAACAAATTAGAATTATTCATTTTTGAGAATTATTCTTTTAATACTAACTAGATTATGTATATAGCTGATACATGAAAAGCTTAAGATAGGTGTAAGTTATTTATATCTGTTGATTCGATATAGGCACAGTTAAATTCACAAAGAAACACAAATTGTTTTAGGTGAGGCTCATATGGTACTCTCACAATATATTGAATGAAATTGCCACACATACATTAGCCATTGTTAGAATAATAGTCATAAAGGTTCCTGAATCAAAGTTCAACATGTTACATTGATTTTTGAGCATCACAAAACTTTCTGATCAACTAACTTTTTTTTAAAATAAAAATAAAATTATTGTGATAAAATACTATGATAAAAAATTTGTCATGTATATTTTGAATCTGTAAGTAACATGAACTAAGATAAAAAATAATTATGGCAAACAATAATTATGATTTAGTATATATACTCTTGATATATGATTAATATACTTGACAATAAATTATTTATTTACTATTACCACAATGCCTTTGTTTTTATCATTACATATATCTATTTTGTTTTGTAATATATTTCTGCATATAAACAGTATTTATTAATATTCAATTACAAGGTTACATATACAACTTCAAAGAAAGACAGGCATCGAATAAGAATATCATTACATATAAACAGTTGTAATAACAATGAATAAAAAACTTATAATTCAATCAATCACACAGAAAAAAAGCACTGAAGCATGTTTTAATAATTAAACTTAAAAGTTGACTTTCATCAGTAAAAAATTCTTATGTAATTTAATACATTTACAAAAAAATAGAATTTTATATAATATGTTCTTGTTAGTTGAGTTTTAATTACCAAAAACATACTAATAGTTTTATTTTTTGATATTTACATGTATATTTATATACAAACATAATGTTATAAGAAATATATTGGATAAATATTATCAGTCTAATTTAAATAAATGTTAAAGTTGTAATATACATTTTAAATTATATTTAAATTGTATTATATGCTGCCTAAATTATATATGTATGTATTACTACAAATGATCAAATTTCAATGTTAAAATATAAGAATGTATAGTTTGTTGGATAAAGATCATCTTGCTCAAAAAATAGTATTAACTAAAAACATTTTACGGTTGTTTCTATTCTATCGTTTCAGTCGCATGATGGCACTATTTCTAGGTCATTTCCTAGAAATATACTGTTTCAGCGGCCTACACCCAACCTAAGAGGCTTCTTTCTATGATAAAACACAGAAATAGTTCTTGCGGCGACCTCAGACAACCTGAGGCTTCTTTCTACGATAAAACACAGAAAGAGTCCCTGCCGGCTAGCTGGTCTGGCTTTTTTCTATGCTAAAAGCACAGACAAATGCCTTATTGGCTGCCATAGTTGGTTGTGTTATTAACTTTATCGTAATGTTAGAATGTCTATTTTCTCTATACTTTTGTGTGAGAGTGTGTGGATTTTAGACTCGTAATTATTTAAAATTTCATTACAAAGTTTTTACAATGTCGTGAAGATTCCATTATGAATGTGTAACCCTCAGAAAGTGCTTTTAAGGGTGCGTTAGAGCAGTATTTCGATGATCATGCGAAAAGTAATGTTTTCGCGAGAATTCGTCCGTGACAAGTTACTTTTTATATATACGCAAAACAAAAACAACCCAGTGTCTGATTATTAATTACTGTCCAAAAAAAAAAAAGAAAATTAGTCGGGTATTATTTTTATATTTACTATTTAAATAAGATTAGTTTTTATATCTACACACTAACAAAAACAACCCAGTTTCTGATTAATTACTGTCCATAAAATATCAGTGACTTCTTTATATAAGATAAGACAATACTAAAACTAGCTGAGATGTCAATTTTATTATCTTTTTTCTTCTTAGTATCAATGTAAAGCTTTATATATAAAGTTTTCATTGTAACTTTCTAATGGTTACAATGAAAACTTTATATATAAAACTTTACATAGCATTGATACTAAGAAGAAAAAAGATAATAAAATTGACATCTCAGCTAGTTATAGTGTTGTCTTATCTTATTTAAAGAAGTCACTGATAAGATCAGTAAAAGACTAACTTCAACATTAAGACTGTCTTTTTCACTAGCAAAAATATTGCTGATTTGTTCCATAAACCTAAAAACTGAGTACTTTTGGAATATCAAAGTACTATGAAATTCCATGTTCATAGTGCTCAAGAAGCTATGTAAATTAATCCAATAGACAAATTAATGGCAGAATTAGAGAGCACCAAAACATCTTCAATCAAAATTTAAATAAATCAGCTTTTACTTTGCATTTTTTAGAAATTGGTCACACATCTGATTTGGGTAATGCTAGAATACTTGCTAATTTGGAAAATTATGATTTGAGTACTATGAGAGAATCTGTTGAATTATTAAAAAGACTGAATGGTTTAAATAAATCTAATGAAGCACAATGTATTTCAGCTTTATGAAGACCACTTATTTGATCTAATCAATTAATTGTAAAATTGAAAGAAATACAAATTTTGTTAATCCACCTATTCTAAATAATCAATCATCAAATATATAAAAGAATGATTGTTCTTTACTTCAGTCTCAATCTTGTTGTTACTTAAGATCTAACAGTTCCTCATTAAACCTTAACCTTGACAATGATGAATGATATTCCATCGAAACATTGGAAATTTAATAAATGAAATAATACACAATTTAATATAAAATAGACTTTATATATATATATAATGTAAATATATTTATCTGTAAATTACTTATCAAATAAACTTTAACTTATCTATAATAAATTCTTATCAACTTTCTCATCTCATCAAAATTACTATCAATCATTTCTTTCAGGATGCCCATTTCAAAACTTGCAAACATTTCTTCTCAGTTCCAAGATAATGTCCAAAGCTCCTTTTTAATATATAACAAATTTTAGACCAATTATCTTCTGACATAGTTTTCTTAATTATTAAGCTTTTATTTTATTTATGTAGTTATTACTTTAGCTTTAATATATTGGGAGATTGCAAATGTTTAAAAGATCATTTTGTAAGAGATGAGTGATGATAATTTTGATGTGATATCTCAATTTAAAGTTTGATAAGAAATTTATTTATATAATTATCAGATTAGCATTCATCTATTCGATTTATTATATAGTAGATTATTATTATTAATTAATGTTTAGCTGAAAATTAATGATGGTAGTTTTATAATTATAGTTATATATTGAATTATTTCCATTATCTAGTTTAATTATTAAATTGTTTTAGAAAAATTCAAATTCTATTTATACTTTTCTAAAAACATTTAATAATTATTAATCTAGATGCTAGAAATACTTCACTATATAACTATAATAGTAATTAATGTTTAAGATGGTAATTTGTAGTTGATTTTAACTACATCTTTGATAAATTTATCTAACATTTAAAAATTTAATATTTATGAAGACTGTAACAGTATTATTTTATGCCTTAATTTCTAATTAATTTGAAGTTTTGGTATATATTAAAAAAAAGTCTCTAGTCATTACTTTTAAAATATTGCCAGATATTCCTGCATTCAGATGAAGAGAGATGTTTGCAAATCTTGAAATAGTCATCTGAAGAAGATAAATGTGACGCCAAAATACATAAAGAGTTTGTTATGTTTGATTTTAAAAATAAAGCAATCCATTTTTCTTTTTACTTTTTTCAATGCTTATTTTATTAACATTAAACCATCTGATAATTTTGATTGCCTCACAATCTTCATCAGATCTCTGCCTCATTATTATTATAAGTTGATAATATATTTGAGTTTGTTGGCTGGGTAATTTAAACTTTACATGATGAATAATTTATTTATATAATTAACATTTATCAAGAGCATGTTTGATTTAAAATATATACATACATATGCAAAATAAGTGTGCGATGTGTATTATATGTAAAATTATAATCTAATGTATTTTTATTTAAAGGATAAAAAAAAATCCTTCAATTTAATTGTAACTTAACTGTATTTTAGGGTATGGTTTTAATACATTGGGCATGTGATAGAGGATATTCAAATCTAGTAGAGTTTCTAGCAGAAAAAAAAGCAGATATAAATATTCAGGTATATTTTTTCTTATTTTTATTTTTGTAAATAAATAAACTAAAATAATAATATCAATTTTTTTTTTTTTGAAAAAAAAAAGTTTATTTGTAGAATATTGTGGTATTTTTAAAAAAATGATATCATATTAATTAAAAGTACATACACACACACACACACATATATATATAGTAATTTATTAGAACATTAGGGAATTTTAAAAGTAATATTTCAGTTTTTAAAAATATATTTTATATATAAAAATAGAAAAATCATATTCCAAACAGTTAAACCAGAAATAAATGACAACAACAAAATGTGGTTGGAGCTTGAAAAGAAAGCTTTAGATTTGCAAATCTCATAAATAGCTTGATAATCTCAAGAGAAATATTGAACAGAAATAATTGAGAATTCTCATGAAATTTGTTTATCTTTCATTTGCATAAATTTAAATAATCATAAATTCCAATACATTTATTTTACTTTAAAGAAAAAATGCTCAGCTCAGCACTATTTTATTTTGAAATATTTCTACTTTATCTACCAGTTATTGTTGATTTCTAGAAATACAGAATTTGAAGTATGAATCTATAAATATACAACAAAGAATTAAATACATATTTATAAAATATTGAATGAAATAAATTAATGAACACAGAAGTGAAGTGATATTATATTGTCTCATAATATATAAATGAAATATGGCAAAACTTAATATCTTATTATATTATCATAAAAAAAATTGAGTAAACTACTTTCTGAACAGTTTTATAAATGAATATAGCAAAACTTATTGATTGGTTAGAGTACCATAAAAATATGATTGCACCACTTGCTGAACACCTTTTTTTTTGTTTTTTAAATTACAATTTCGCCAGCAGTACTAATGCAATAATCATATTTAATAATATTGTAGTGACCATAAATTTATATAAATATCTCAATATGATATAATTTATTTCAAAGCATGAGAGTTATCATGTATTATAAATTATATTATGATTTTATAAATATGATTTATTTAAATAATAAAATCAATTTAAAATAATCAATTTAAAATAAAATTGAAATAGACAACTTGCTATAAATAAAAAAAGTATATAAATATGATTTATTTATACATTTGTACTTTAAATGATCAAATTTCAATGTTAAATTTTGTCCATAATATTGCCTTCTATATATAAAATTAAAAATAATCAATTTAAAATAAAATTGAAATAGATAACTCGCTATAAATAAAAAAAATTTAATACATCAATCCAGTTTTCATTTCTTAATGGAACCATTTCAAGAGGTTTCTTTTTACACAATCACATGACCAATTACCCTACAGCAGCTCCCCCTAATGGACACTATTCACACCAGTCCTTATACTCATCCCCAATCAACTCTTCCATGATTTCTTCAACTTATATTTTTTTCCAACTTATTCTTATCATTCACTCTCCATCCACATCTTTCACTATTGTTTCTATTTTTATTTCTATTCTCCATCACATTAATAACCATTTCTATTACAAAGAAATTATGATCACTATTACATACTCTCTCTTCACTATCAAACATCTTAATTTTCCATACTTTATTCATTCCCTCTTTCTCAACCAATACATAATCTATTGTATGGAATATATTATTTCTAGACCATGTGCATTGTCCCTCATAAATATTTGATAAATTTCCAATGCTCATATTCACTCTGACAAAACTTCTTCAAAAGCTATCCATTCTTATTATCTACATCATCAATTTCTTCAATATGTTCATTCATATCCCTTATAACTATTATTCTCTTTCTCTTTTCTTTAAAACTCTGTATATCCTTAACTAGGCATTCATATATGCTACTGTTCCGCTCCATTATAGTTTGACTATCTCCAGTGGCTATATAAACTATAACCATCATCCATTCTTATCTTCCCAACTTTATTTCAAATCACAAATGTTCTTGACATTTAACAGTATTTAAATATTTTTTTGATATAACACCTATATGATCACCCCTTTTTTCTTTTTTCTTTTCTATTTATACCATGCCATATCAAATCTTCCAGAATAGGTTTTTCTTCTTTTCTTAGATGTGTTTACACTACTGCTAATACCCCAAGCTCTTCATTTTCAATTGCTTTGATTAATTCCAGCCACTTTTCTTGTCTCATACCACCTTGCATATTCAAATGCTTAATTTTAACAACATCTTCTTTCCCAACTACTCTTTTATAAATTCTTTTGATTCTTTCTTCTCCATTACATCTATAAATAACTTGCTTATCATTAATTTTACAAACCCATTCCCTCTCCATATCTACACTTATATCTAAATCAACTACCCTTTGCTTATTTTTTACATCCTGTCCATTCTTCTTCTTTTTGATAGTGCTGCAATTTAAAACCCCACTCCCCGTTATAAGCTTCTCGAATTATATTCTTTATAAATCAGACTCCCTAAAACTTCACTTCTTTGTTTTCCTAAGTGCAATCCATCTTTACTATATCCTCTCTTTCCAATAAACATAACATTATTTCTCTCATACAATTTTTTCAATCTCATTTATAGAACATGCCTTATCTAATAAATACTTCTTGTCAAATCTTGGTAATAATCCAACTACCCCTACTCTTCCTTTAATCTTACTCAAATTCCTAATCAATTCTATGTACTCATCCATTACTCTCTCTGATGGTTCTGACAAATTATTAGTCCATACCATAACATACACATCTCTACTATCTTGCTTTTTTACTTTATCTGTCACATCCTTAATTCTGGCTCCAGGCAAACATACTCTTACATACCTGCTTCTATTTTCTCTTGCATTTATATCCCTACATTCTCTAATTAGTGAATCTCCTATCAATACTGTCTCATAGTTTACTTTTTCTGCTCCATCCATAACATTTTCTATCACCTTCTGGACCTTCTTATCTACTTCTTCCTTATCATTCCTACTCTATAATTCCTTTATCTGCTCACACTTCATTTCTAATGATTTTAATTTTGCTTCTACATCTTTCACCTTTTCCTCTGTCTTACTTATTCTTTGGCTAACCTTTCTCCATTGCACTACTAATTTCTCCACCATATCTCCGGATACTCCACTAAAACTATACTCTGTCCTATCTTCCTCAACTACATTTTGCTCCCTTTCCCCTGACTTTCTCTTTAGACTATCTACACTTAGAAACCACTTTCTCAATTTTCTCATCTCTTTTATCACATTTAAACACTGTCTACATAACCGTAAACCTGTTACATCCTTCCTAGTCTTATTCAAACATTTTTTTAGTAAACTTTTGCTCAAAGCTAGAACTTCTTTTTTAATTCCACGATTTCTTCAAAAGATCTACTTTTGTTATTCAAAGTTTCTTTCAGTTTTCATTGTTCTTGCAAATATTCTTATAACATTTTTTAATTTTAGTGATAATTCTTTGGAGGAAAACTCTCATCTTTTAATATAATTCTGATGTATATTTTGACTTTTTTGGGTGTCTCATTTTGATCAATCATTTCTCTGATTCATTTTAATTATTTCTGTTTATAGTTCAGAGGTTTTTTACTAATTAATATCTACTATGATTTGGTGCATTGACAGTGATATTCGATGCAATTCAAAATTCATGGATTGTGGCTCAGCTCTATCATTTCTGCTATTCTAATTTCTTATGAAGTCACAGCAATAAATCATTCAATTATTATTATTATTGGCATTATTTTTAAATGCAATGATTACATTTTTTTATTTTATATTTAGGATATTGGATAAGCTTGTAGTTTTTTTCAGCTTCATTTGAAACTTTCTCTTCATGATGTATTTCGCAATAATCACATTTCTTTATTAAATTGTGTTACCATCTGCAACTGAAAATGTCCATGTTTATAGTCAACACTTTGATTTCTTGAGAAAATATATTGATAATAAAAACGTTGACTATAAAAAGTTATTAAATATTTTTCTACATCATTATTATTTCCATGTTCGTATAAATCCAATTCAATTTTAGTATTTTAATTTCTAGACACTAAAATTATATATGTTTGTCAATTTCAGTTTGAATTTGCTCACAAACTTTTTTCTTGTCTTTTTGAATTGATTGATTTGATAAAAGTTATATACTTCTATTATATGATAAAAGGGTGTACTAAATACAATTGATATCATCAGTTATTCTCATTATGTACAATGACATTCTTGCATTATCTTTTCTCATAGTAATTATCCAACATTTTTTCTTTATTATCTGTGATCATAATTGTGACAATAAGGTTTAAACATATATCTTATCATTTTCTAAAAAACAGCAACACAAACAGTGATTTTTATATGCTTATATTTAATTTACTTCTTTTTTTTTTTGTCTGTTTGTCTGGATAAAATCTTGTAACTCAACTTTCATCCACTTCCCAATTTCCGATCTACTTGAAACTTTGCATATATATATATAATAATTAATAAAACAAGTCATAAATTTTGTAACTTTTTTTTAAGCTTGCATTTAATGATCACTAGATGGAGCTTACCAATAGCTCTAATCAAGTTTTATTTTATAAGTGCCGAAAGAGAAAGAATTCAAAATCTCTATCGGAAAATCCCTATCTCCAGACCAATTGGTTTTGAGCTCGTGGCGCACCTCAGTGGAGCACTGGGACTCTAGAAACTAGATCTGAAATCAGATCTAGAAACCAGATCTAGTTTCTAGAGTCCCAGTGCTCCACTGAGGTGAGCCTCAAGTTTGAAACCAATTTGGGTCTGAAAATAGGGACTTTCCGATAGAGATTTTGAATTTTTTCTCTTTCGGCACTTATAAAATAAAGCTTGATTAGAGCTATTGGTATGCTCCATCTAGTGATCATATATTTTCTCAATGACAATACATGTTTTTTTTTAGTATTGGCAAACAATTTAACCAAAAAATAGTGAAAAGTTTACATTTTTAATTTTATATAGCATTCAGTACTCCTTATGGTATTACCGTTTAGCAGTATTAAATAGTATCTAAGGTTTCTTCATTTCTGGAATTATATAAAACTAAGAAATAGGGGGGAAAATAATGCCTTTATTCACATAAATGCACTAAAAAGTAAAAAAAAAAAAAAATTTCCAATTTTCACAGGTATTATGCAACCAAAAATAAAAGTATAGGACACTTATGTGCATAAATATTCAGGGTAACTAAGATTCTTTCTAAACATGAGCATCCCATCTGCTATTTTTCTTTGCATAATATTATGAAACCATAAGAAAATTTATATATATATTAGTGCATTTATTGAATAAAAGTATTTCATAAATTTTTTTATATATGTTTTTTAAAAGTAATACAGTCATAAATTTTAGTTTTTTAATTTAAGTAATAGCAAACTAACTCTGATAATGATCAAGTGTTATCCTTAGCTCACCTTTCTCAGGACAGAGAATTCAATGCACATGTAATTTTGTTACATTATTATTTATAGTACTGTAATTAAATATAAAAAAAAAAAAAACTACAATCTTGTTAATTAGTACTATTTATAGTGAAAGATCTGTCATTAATATATATACATATTAATGTAGCAATATATTAAAATTGTTTGATTTTGTATATCTGATATAAATTATATATACTTTTTTTTGGTTTATTTTTATAGGATGCTGATGGTCAAACACCTTTACATTATGGTAAATTATTCTCTCTTAGAAATTTTTTAAAATTTAATACTTCACTGCAACAGACATTATTTTATAGATCATTTCAGAAACAACTATTAAGAAATTACCAAGTGTATAAAGAAATCATTAAAAATTTTTAATGCCTAATTTTAATTATTTATTATATATTATTTACTAATCTTTTTTAATTTTGCTTAAATTTTTCCATTTTAAAATTCATATAAATAAAATAGTATAGATTTGCTAATTGGATTTCATATCTATATTTTTTGATAGTTTGGTTGCTCGAATCAAATCTGATTTAAATGTTTGAAGTAGATAATTATTTAAATACATTCTGAGATGCAGAAATTCACCGATGAATGACATATTCCTTCTGTATGAAAATCCCAATAATGGAGCAGCTGATAGAGAAAATGTACTCCATTTCCCAATAAAAGCTTTTGGAGAGATTTTTTAATATACAGATGAGAGTATCAGAGATTTATATTTAAGTTAACGTTATTTGAATATATTAGAACAAAATATCACATGTTATTTCTAGCTCACATGCAGTCCATTTCATCGTAAGCATGCCTATATGGTTGTGCCAAAAGAATACAATACTGGTTGTAGAATGAAGAGGTGAGAATACTAATTAATATAAGCTAGAGGAGTTTTTTGTATTTTGCTTATATATCTTTTTATTGAAGGGGCAAAAATGTGTGCAATTAATTTATAACTAAGATCACTAAAATATATAGTTCTGATCTAATGTCAGATCTATATAACTAGAATTAATTGTTAAACTAGTTGAAAATTTCAATCATAAGCTTGAACAACACAATGATATTTAATTTCATGTATGATGTATCAACTTAATTGTATTCTGAAAATTTGCAATCTACCTTCAATCCATCATTAAATTTTGTTTATTTTTGATCTCAACAAGAGGGATTTAAATGAGCAGTATTGAATAAATTCAATAAAATAATTATACAATTATTGCAATTTAATCTATAAGTTCCAAAATTTTTGCACCTACTCATTTGAAAACATCTTTTTTAGATAAATGTAATAGTGATTATTGTTAATCATTTATCAGGTTAGAGATTGTTATATATAAACTTTAAACTTGTTAAGATCCAAATTTTATTTTATATTGACCGTTAGCCCATGTCACTAGCTCAAGGAGACGCAGAGATTTAATATAAAACTTTTTAAAAAAATATTTTTAATATTAAAAAAATAAAATAAGCCACTGCCAGTAATAACATACAAAAAAAACATTTATTAACGCATTATATATAAATATTTAAAATTGAGGAATAAATTTAGACTTTACTATTAATTTTAAATTGGTTATTATTTTTTAAATTTAAATTATTATTTAAGAAAGTCCACACAGATGGACATTTTAATAAATTTTTCTTCAGAATGTTGAGTATAGATAGGCTACGTAGATTTCTCAGTTAAAAACTTTTCAAAACAATCATTCAATCTCAGACTAAAAGTTCACAGCCAACCCGACGCCTGCTTCCAGATATACAGACACAACCAATGCAATATGAAGATGCTAACATAAAACCACGCTGTCATCTGCAACATGATATTATTTGAAGGACATGATTCTGTCCAGTACAGGAATGTGCGTCTATCTGGCGAAGGAATCATATAATAAAATATTTAAAGAGAAATGCTATGTATGGAGGAGAGTGATCTATCTGCCGACTTATTGTCCCTACCCATAGAGCTAAAGGAAGTCAATGTCACAGGAAATACATCTGCGTACATTGCAACGCAATGACTACGTCTATGGGTCATGCATTCAGTTGGGCTTTGCCCTGTATGCTAACATGCTTCACATTGCATTAATATAAACACCCATATATTTCTCTACTAGCATCGACCTAACTACGAGACAAATAGTCTGAAATTTAAACCCCTTTAAAATAAACATAAACGATTGAAACATAAAGTTATTAATTGAAAATTGCTGAGGGAAATTTACAAGAAAGTAAACCCAATGGCACTCATCATAAGGTGCCGCATTGACAACAACAACTTAAAATATATACCAGTAAATACATTTAGACACTCTGCATGAGGTATCATATTTACCAATATATATATATTTCACGCAAATGAAAATCTTAAAAAAAAATACTAATGAATCTATGCAGTTATCTATACCCAACTTAAATTTAATACATTTTAATTAACACATCACACAAAAAAAAATGGAAATGATTAATTAAACATATGCATAAAAAAAAATTATTATTAATAATTGATTTGGAATTTTCTTTTTTAGGTCAGATAAGAGTTCTTATTTTCAGTTACTAATTGCGAATTTGAAAAAGTTCATATTAGATAAACACAAGAGTTCATACTTTATGGATTCTGCAAATTTAGACGTCCATCTTCGTGATCATTTTCGAAGATTGTTGGTCCTTCTTTGAAACGAAGCCGCTACTTGCCATTCATTTGGTCAAGATCTCTCATTGGGAGGCCTCAGCTGATTGTCAGGAAATTAAATCTATTGCAGACTCCTACATCGTGGAGTCTGCAATACAGCTACAGTTATAATGGTATATTAATAGTCAGCTCTAAGACAACAACTCCTGAATTCAATTATTTTGGCTTTTATATTTTTATTAGCCTCTTATCAGCACTTTCCCGGATTGATCAAACATGATGTCACTGATTCTAATGTTAATGCTTGCAATGGTCATTCTAATTTTTTTTTCTCTTATCTGACATTTTAATTATTTAAGTGCCCCAAGGGCTAATGTGCTTTGCATTTTATTAGTAAAACAATCATTTCCATTTTAAGATTAAAACATGATTTTTTTTAAAAAAAAAAATTGAATGTAATTAACATTTTTCCTTTCATTGCTTTTAAACAAAAATATTAATCTTTATTTTTTCTCTACAAAAAATACTTCTAAATACTTTTTTTTCTTAAAATAGTTTTAAAGTTTTTCATCTGTGTGATATATACATGTTAACATAACTATTTTTTTTTCTTTCAGTAAAACACTTTTTATTTAAGATTTATTTCCCCCTTTATGTATTAATTTTAAAATAATCTAATGGCATACCGTTACAATATCTATTCCTAGTAAATAAAACCATATAATATCATTAATTTAAGTTCATGCTCCTCCCTCCTTCCTTCCCCCTCCCTATATGTAATATTTTAGATGCACCTAAACACATATTTCAAATATATAAATAAAGACATCAGAAAAGGTAAGTGTCCCCTAAGAAGCATTTCAAATAAACCAGCATTCTTCACTTGGTCCCATTCATAAATTTTCACATATTTTTATTATCTGTGTTTGGTGTTTATCAACTGAAAAGATCTGGTTCAGCTAGACACGCATACACACAAACTATTTTATACATAAAATGTTTATATTCTTATAATAAAAAGATAATTTCCCACCCCTGACAAATATAAACAAATTAAAGTTTTTTCATATATTAAACAAGGAAGGGAAATATATTTTAAAATTCTTTTATTTTCATTTATTGAAGCAAATAAATAAACTTCTAATTTCGTTTTATATATAAATTAGCAGTGGTCTATCTTCTTATTCTTTCATACATTCATCCATGCAATTTTTTTTTTTTTTTACATTTTAATTTTCAAGTTGTCTTTATAGAGATTCATTCACTGTTGACTAAGTAATAATGTCCTATTCAGGCTTTATTAGTGGGAGTTCTTAACCTTTTCTATTAGTATCTTGTACAAACTCAGATCAAATCATTTACTAGATGGGATGCAAATTTTTTTAAATGATGCAATATATTTAAACATTTTTAAACTTCCATTTTTTGATGTCAGCTTTATTGCTAAATTATTTTCTAGGGATCCCCAAAATCAATTGCAGCTTTTTTTTTTTTTTCATTTTCTCTAAATCTTTTCTTGCAAATATTTCAGAATTATGATAAGATCACACTGTTCATACATAACTAACATAGCAGTGAATATATTCAGCAAGATTTTCAAAATAAATATAAACAACTTTCGCATCAAGATCATTATGCCATCATTTGATTCTGTATTGAAGGATGATCATATACCTTTTTAAATATTATTGCATGCATATTCTATACAGAAGAGCACAGAAACATTACTATGAAATTGCTATTCACAGATATAATATGAACAAACCATTTATATAATTAGTACTTTGTAGAGTTACATTTTATAATATTATGAATGAGAGTATTTAAGTACTATCTAATGGTTTAATATTTAAGTAAGACTAAAATGTTATGTAATAGCCAAATTATGAATTGTGAACTATGACAACAAAAGACTCACAGAATTGATTTCATGTGAATCCCTTTATAAGTTGTGCCATACTCCAACATTTTTTAAACTACAAATCAGAATAAGTTTGTATCTATTTATACTAAACAGATTTTACTTGCATTACTTCAAAATGAGATATAAATAAGATTCAAACCTATTCCAATTTGTGATCTTCTTGAAATTAGTGATTGAGTTTTGTACTATCATAATTCAGAATTTGGCTATTGCATAGTACATCTTTTTTAAATAATGAACTAATAGAGAACACTTAAATGTTTATTTATATTATAATAATATATAAACAAAATGGAAAAATCCCATGGTTAAATCCTTTTAAAACCATATATGATCCAAAGATAATTTGCAGTCAGTGAATTGAGAATGTTGTGTTGGGATATATATATACAATGCTCTCACCTTTAATAAAAATATATAAAAAAAATCCCAGAAGCTTGATTGAAGCAATAAATTCATATATATGATCAATGTATTGCAATGACCATTTTACATAAGGAAAACAAATATATGAAGCATGGTTAATCATAAATAGAAAACAAAACTTGTAAGCTGGAGCATGAGGTGAGAAATCAAAATCATTTATTTCTTTATCTAGACTTATAAATATTTTTAATTTTTAGTACCATATAAACCAGGACGTCTGTCTAATATGTAGCATGCTAGATCTACCTGTCACATATAAGTCGACGATGGCCAACACATTGGAAATATAGATCTTAAGATTGAATCCTAATTACTACATTAACAGAATTGATATCATGATGCATTGCGGAATACTTGATCCTAATATTATCACTTATGGTTTATAAACTCCGAATTAAATAATGTAATTGGATAAATGAATGAATTGAAATGAGAACCAGTAATAAAGAAAACAATGAATTTATTTAGATAAATATAAGTAATATAACAAAGGAAGATTAAATAATAACAATAATTAAATAAATAGATAAATGACTGAATACATGGTACATGCATAGTTAACAAATTGCCAAATGCATGTTTTCTACCAGGTTCAAAAAAATAATCATGGCCCTAAACTCACATGAGGACATGTATATTAGTCTATACTTTTCAATCATTCCTCACATGGCTATATCTTATATATGATGTATTATTTATGAACATTTTTATTTACGAAACTAGGCAGAGATATTAAGTGAAGGTTTTAAAATATTTATTTCTCAAATATTCTCTCTTTTTAAACATTTGCATTGCAAAATAAAATATTCTCTTGATATATGGGCTTTTATAGAATAAATGCAAGTACATTATAAATATCAAATGTATAAATGATTACTCTAAGTATATTAAATTTCATAAAATAATTAATCTTTTATTAATATTTTATGATATCAGATTTAATCCAGTGCTAAATTTTTTAAAGTTTTGATAACAGAAATATATCTGTTAACTTCTAATGACAAATATTTAATTTACTTTAGAGGTAAAGTATATTCATTAATGAAACTTAATATTTATGTTCATTTTTTTATTATTGTTATTATTACTATTTTTTTTTTACTAAATATTCAATCCACTTATCAATTCATTAAAGTAAAATATCTTTTTTTTTTTTACTTAGTGGTTCTTTTATTGTTCACATTTTTTTTTTTTTTTTATTTAATGATTTTCTTCATTCTTTGGAGTTCACAATAAGCAGCAGTTGATAAGCTGAACTGAAATCTAAATTTTCAGTTGTTTTTATTTGTATTGATGGTTGGACATTTGTAAACCAATTATGAGAGAGAGGGTTATATGCAAAATTTTAATTATTCTCTCAATTTCTTAGGAATGTAATTGATGAAGAAAAGGAGATCTTCTCCGCCCCATTTCTTGTTGCTGTCTCTCTGATAGTCATGTGCTTTACAAACATTATACAAATAAAAATGATTTCAATTTTCCCTTTTAAAAGAATAAATTTTTTTTGACTTTTTAAATTTCCTCTCATATTCTATTTTTGCAAAAGTGGAAATTTGACGTTCCTTTTTGTTCTAAATTGATTGTTGTGATACATCGATCTTTTTTTGACATATTAATTTTATAATAATTAATTAACTAGAATTATTATCACCATTATTTCTCTCTTTTTTGTATAATGGCTTCAATATTTATAGTAACCTTTATTTTTATTACTATACATATGTGCATATGCTCCACCAAATAGAATATTTTTCCTTTCTGTTTTATTGTCTGGCTGAATGCATTTTCAGTGTCAAGCACCGTAATCATTTGTCATTATAAATGTATTACATTGCTGGTATATAAGTATGCTTGCAGTAGCTTACTATCATGTACACTTTCATTCATTTCACAATCATTCTGACTTTACTATTGAGGCAAAAATTGTGTCCTAATATTTTGTGCTATTGTTATCCTTATGTTTGCACTGACTTTTGATGAATTTCTCATCAAAGAGACTAATGGACTAATGAAATGATTTTCTATTATTTTTATATAATTTTTTATTTATCTACAATTATGTACTATATTGATGCTATCATTCTTAATTTATATATATCTGATCATTGCAGCTAATACTTAAGTAAACCAATAGAATATCATAATCTATTATCAAGGCAAAAAGTTTGTGTTGCCATGACATCGGATTATGTGTGGGTGAAAGTGGAAAATGGATAGGAAAAAAAATTACAAGTTTATTAAATATTTAAGAAAAAATGTGACTGCACTTGGGATTCAAAGGGATTTTTTTAATTTAATCTCAGTCATTGGTTTTTTTTCTATATAAAAGATACCTATGTTATATTAAAAGTAGTTCTCATAAATATAAAATAAACTTTTGATAATTAATAAAATAAAATTTAAAGACACTTAAATTATATTCTTTGGGAGGAAAACTTTTTTCAAGAGAACCTTAATGATTTAATATAAAATATAACATTTTCTATTCAGACATCTCTCCATTCTATCTATCTAAGAATGTAGTGTAATACAATACTATCCGTGAAAAATAAATATTAATAGAATCCAAAATCAGATTTAATCCCAAGTAATATACTAACCTATACTTGATTCTTCATCACTAAAGATAAGCAATTAAAACTTTTGGGCAAAAATATTAAATGAATAAACTTTACAAGTATATAATAAGTAGATTCACAATTTAAAAATCAACTAAATGTATTGACAGTGAATATAAATTTTCTATAGTGGAGCTGTAATAGATGTTATATTTTGTTCCAAGCCCTTCTTGCATACATTGTATATTATTGAGAAGCTTTGATTACAATAGAATACATACTTTTTATTGAAGTTCAAATATATAGTACTTTTCAACACACATGTGTAATAGAACTGCTATTTTATGTGTATTGTATGTACTTATCAATTAAAATTATTGTTTACAAAATTAAAGAAAAATAATATAGTTATTAATTATAAATTGAAGGAGCAAATTTACATATATATTGATAATGTGTATGGTCACTCATTCACATTCACTCAAAAAATAAAAAACAAAAAAAAATTCCATATTGTATTTTATTTTTTTAAATAAAAGGAATAGGAAAATGTTGGTTTCACCATAATTAATCATAATTAATCCTTTGTCATCAATTTTTTTCTCATGTGGAAATGCAATAGTCTCATTATCAGCAGACTATATTTATAGCTATTTTGATGTTTTTAAGTTCATATCAACTTTGGAATCTATATAATCACCCATAGTTGTTGTCATTCATTTCATATTTTTGATTAAACTCTTCAAATTTTAGCTTTTAGATATAATACAATAACAATTTACAACTGTTTTTTTGTTTTTTTGCCATTATTAAATTGATAAATTTCATTTTATTTTTTATGAATTTTTTAAAATTTTGTAAAACTTTTAACTTTACATTTAGAAATCATTTTATTACACAAAATACTATACAAAAATCAAATTTCAGGCAAAAAAGAGAATAAAATGTATGTTCTTTCAATATAATCTGAAGAAGCATTATTAATAAACTTGATCACACACAGTATTTAAAGGCTGCTGTCCTATGGTAAAATTTATTAAGATTATGAATTTTAATGTTTTTACTTTTTGTTTGTTTATTTATTTTAAACAGCCTATAATTAAAATAGTATATATTGTTACAGTGCACATTATACCTTACTATATTTAAAATTAAGTATTGAAAGGAATTTTAAAATAATAGTTAAAATTACTTATTGGTTAATATTAAATATATTTTCACAAAATTCTACAAGTAAATTTCAATATCTTAAATAGAATTAATGAAATTAGAACCAAGTCTGAATTCTATTAAAAACATTTAATAATGAAATAGAAAATATATTCTTAGAATATTTATTATGCATGAAACTAGACTTCAGTACTCTAACTTCATTGCATAAACTTATAACTTTAAAAAAAAGTGTTCTGCAAAGTTTTAATTCTTATTCTAACATGGAATAAATTATCTATGCAGGTAGATATGCATGTATACATGAGTGCAAAACATAAATGTGTATGCAATAACAATAGTAAATATTATGATAGAACATAGATATGTTATATTTAAGAGATAAAATCATATAAATTTGTGAAACATCTCTGTAAATGATAAATGGCATTTTAAATGATTACCTTGCCATCATGATTAAAAGTACATGAAACAATAAATCTAAATACAAAGCATATTCTAAGTAGTTTAAATATACATCATCTTACATATGTATGAGAATATATTAAAATTTTAATGCTGCTACAAACTATCATTTTGTTTCATTCAAAATACTTTAATGTAGGTATGTCACACTTGTTCATGACCGAAGCTACAGTAAGTATTATAGATCAAATTGTGGGCCACATTATTAAAAAAAAAATCAACATTAAAAAGAAAGCAAAATTTTTTATTATTAACATTGCATTTACACATATAAAATAACATGTATAAAGTACAAGCATGTTACCCAAAACATAAGTACAAAAGTTTTTTTTTTTTTTAAGTTTATGTTATTTTAATAAAAAATTTTTTTTCAAGAAACATGACAATGTTTTTTAATAACCAAGTCTTTACGATTTGATTGTAATCTGTAGATATTTTTAAAATTGATTGCACATACTGGTCTGTTAATCTTGATTTTTCTGCTGTTTTATTATTTTTTAAAGTTAAAATAATTGTTCACACAAATATGTGCTACCAATCATAGCTAAAATATGTTTAGTTCCACATAACATATAGGGAAATCAATCAACTGATAAATACTTATAATCTCAACATCTATATATTTTTGTCTCAATACAGAATCATGCTGAATTTCGATTAATTCCAGATGTAAATTGTTAAGTTTCAACATTAGTTAGATAGAGAAGTAAGTAGATGAAATTGATTTTCATATTTCTTGAAGCCAAAAATCTTCTTTCAAATGAGGTTCAAATAATTTAATTTGATTAGTATATTTTAAAAATTTCAATTTGGTGATTTTTATAATAATGATTGACAACATTAAAAACTAAATAAATTTTCTTTTTGAATTTGTTTTAGCCATAGTATAGTGTTTATCACATGATGTTTGTCTTGTAGTTTAAGATTAACTCAACTAAGGTGATTTGTAATGCCAACTAAAAAATCCAGGTCTTTTATCCATTGATTATTTTTTAATATTCCACATTCATAATATTTTAAGTTTTAAAAAAAAAAAATTGTCCAACAATTGGAAGAATATTTTTAGAACTTTATGACTAATAATTTACTGAATTTCTGTATAATAAGGTAGATCAATCTATTCATTTCTTATGTCATCTAATAAATTTATTAAATTAATGGTGTTTAAGCCCATGTACACGAATATAATTTACCACTTTAGTGAAATTTTTTAGGATGTCTGATATTTAAAACTTTGGAGTGTAAAGGTTAATGATGAATAATGCAATGAATATGTTGAAAAAAATTATATTGAGTTCTCTACAATTTTCTTTCAGGATCATAGCAAAGTGTCAAAATACTATACAACAAACACTCAGGAATAATATATCCTAAGGCTGCATATGATGGTTTAAAATTAGGAAGACATCAAGATATTTTCAAAAAGTGCACAGTGTGTCAATCAAATTTGCAATTATTTAAGAAAGAATATAATCTGTAGCTGCAGGCTGCAAAACCATGGTAACATTCCCATTGTCCATGTAGATCTCTTTATGGGCCATACATTCTTATTGCTTGTTGATACTTCTATTGGATAGAATATTGCATTGTAAAAAAAAAAAAATCGGTGCAGACAAGATTAGTGATAAACTACGTGAAATTTTTTTAATGCATGGTTACCTGGGGAGATACTTGACTCTGGCTTTACTTCAGAAAAATTTGGAATATTTAGAAAATCTGGAGCATTAAGCATATTTGCTTACTACCATATCAACATTAGTACTATCAAATAACAAATAAAAAAATAAAATTAATTATCAGGCAAATATTAATAAAAAACTCTTCCTAACATACTTTTAATAATCCATAATTTATCCAGGCATCATCATTGTCAATTATTATCAATCCACTGCAGGATGAAGGTCTCTCCAAGTTTAATCCATCTTCTCTGATCTCTAGCCTCTCTTCTCTACATCACTCCTACACATTTTCTTATTTCATCCATTCATCTCACATGTCTCTTTCTGGCTCTTTTACAATCTCTTGGAATCCAATTTAATACTTTAATTAACCATCTATTATCTTTTGTATCTAATATATCTAGCCAAACTCCACTTCAGTTTTTAATCCTTTCAATGATGTCAGTAACACCTGTTTGCTTTCTTACCCATGTATTACATTTTCAATCTCATCTAGTTATTCCTAACATGCATCTCTCCATACTTCTTTGAGTGGTCTGAAGTGTTTATATTGCTCTTCTATTAAGTGTCCATGTATCAGATTTATAAGTAAGAACTGGTAAAATACATTTATTAAAAACCTTCCTTTTCAAACACATAAGCATATTTCCTTTTAGTATTAAGTTATTTTTACCAAAAGTACTCCAACCAAGTTTAATTCTGTGATTAATTTCATTCATTATGTTTTCCATCTGTAGTAATAATCTGACCAAGGTATTTGTAGTTGTTAACTTCTAACTCATCAATCTTTATTTTCATCTTTTGAGAAAATTCATTAAACATTACTTTAGTCTTTTTAATGTTTACCTTTAGTCCTACTTTCTTATTTTCATCTGATAAATCTTGCAACATTTCCTGAAGCTCTGAAGCATTATTTGCAAAAACAATTATATCATCTGCAAAATCTAAATGACTTAAATAATCTCCATTTACTTTTACTTTTTTAGCTTCCCATGTTAATCCACAAAATACTTCTTGCAGCACTGCTGTAAAAAGTTTTGGAGATATGGTATTTTCAATATTTATGCCTTTGTAGTCGTGTACATGTCCATTTTTTAAATCAATCATCTCTTCACTTTTTTTTTCTAACTCCACAAAGTCCAATAATGTCCCATTTAATATGAGGCAGTTCTTTCAATTTTTGCAATCTTCCTTCACTTGAAAGTGATCTGCAATTGTAAGTTCTTAAATAAAAAGTTGTCATCAAATGGCAGCCTCAGTCCACAATTATTCTTAGCACTTTCTGCCACTAACTGCTGCCTTAGCTGGTGACTTCAACTTTCATATGTTTTTGATAACTTTAAAGTTTTTTTAACAAGACAATTTGCCAAAGCTTCACATTAAATTTGTCCATACATTCTTACACACTTTAAAAGATTTTCTTTCTTATTAGATTTAAATTCTACAAATGAAATATTTTCTTTTTTATTAGATTTACACTCTGCAAATGAAATCTAAGGAGACAAAAAATATTCTACCATTAATTTAAGGCATCTAAAAACAAACACAATATATATATATAATTTTAACTAATAAAATTATTAGTAATCTTTTTTTGTTGTTGTTTCTTATTCCCTTTATTTTTTATTTAATCTTACATATTGATCAAAAAAAGAAAAAGTATATTTTTTTATACATCAAATTGTTGAGAAATGGATCATTCTTGCTAACAGAAATGGTCTAAACAACTTCATATATATCTAATACAGTTCCAGATGATTTCATAAACAGTGTATTTGTGTGGTTGAGAATTATGATATTTCTGAGGAGGAAAGAGGGTTTAATACAATATTTACACAATCATTCAGTCTCTTCCATTAATGATGAAAGACCATTGCAAAAATGGATCACAGCAAATTAATAATAAAATCAAACATTAAGGTGAGAAAATTCACATAATATGTAATTTTCATTTCTTTTTTTTAATATTAATACAAACATTTTTTAATGTAAAATATTTGCTAACAGTAAAAGTTCAGAAGATAATTTCACTTTAATTTGATATGAAATAATTATAAAGCAGAATACAGAAGATTTAATAAACAAAATTTTTTGTTTATAACTATGAATTCCATAATAGATTTTCTTTCATTTCACACATGTTGTACAATTGCTTAATACAAAATCAGAAAGGATGGGTGGAAGTTAAGTTTATGGATCTAAATTGGTTCTCTTGATTTCAGTAAATTTTATATGTCATATAATTTTAGACAACTAAATATCAAAATAATTTTAATTGACAAGAGAAGCCCTTTATATACCTATTTAAGATACATTTTTAAGAGAGTACAAAAAATTTCACTCTAATTCTGTCAGTAATAATAATAAAAAAATTAAATGCATTTTAATAGTTTTCATATAAAACTATGGTCTAAAGAAAGGTCTTTTGAAGATAAATATAATGCATCAATTTTACCATGAATGATTTTCAAGTCCAAGCTTTGAAGGAGACCTTTTAAAAATATGCCTGTTTGTTTAAAATATCAATTAAAACTTCAATGCACACTGTCTTCACACTTTTTTTTTAAAAAATTATGTCCCTCTTAAAGTAATAAATCAAAATTAATACACATAATTCTGTACTACTGTTTATATTTGTATATACCTATATTAAATTGAGAGAGTGCAAACTTCTCAAGCGCTTGTGACTATTAGTAACCAATCAGATCTTAAGCACTGGGACAGAGAATTTAACAAGAAAAGAGTGGTTCCCACTCTCTTCTTTACTTGTCTTTCTATTGGTTACTAATAGTCACAAGCGCTTGAGAAGTTTGCACTCTCTCAATTTAATTTTCAATACCGTCTGCGCTTTATAAAAATATTATATACCTATATGTTTATCTGAAACGTTTGTGATAATATTTTATTTTTAATTATATATTATAGTATTTCTAATATCTGGTTTTAATTGTTAAATGTTTTCAGAAAAATTCAAACTTTATTTAAACTTGTTAAATGCAATTATTCAACTGTTAATAACAACACACCATTTTAGTATATAATACAATGTCTTGAGTGGTATGATTCTTCTCTTTTTAAAGTGTTGCTGATTTGATCATAACAATGCTAGCATGGAAATCAAACCAGTGAACTTTAGTTTTATGAGTACAGATTTTAAGGTGACATTCTAACTAATTAGCCATTCTTCCAAAAAGAACAGTAAGTAGAAATTTTATATATTTATGAGAGTTCTCCTGATATCTTCATTTTTTTTTTAAAGGGCAATGTTAAAGAGTGGTTTTCAATCATTATGGTTTATCACTGTCATATAAACAGCTTTAAATTTTCTTTTTTACTTTTTCTTCTTTGTCCAATGTTTTTGTTTTCCCCCAATCAAATATGTTCATTAGTATGAATGTGAACTGCTACTTGAGATCTATCTGTTTCTTTTCATTTTTTATCATGATTTCATGCTCTTTTATTTATAATGGGATAGCTGGTTTCACTGATATATTTCATCTCATTTATGCAGTTTTTATTTTTAAGCATTTCAAGTTTAAGTTTGCAAAAGTTAGGATTCCTTGCAATATACTATGGATATTGTGTCGATTGCAGATTTTTTTAAACTTGTCTTTATCTCTAGTAACTATGGATTTACTACAGTACTAATTATAGATACTGTAAAGTTTGCATAGAATTAAAATATCATGAAGTAATGATTTGAGGTAAAAAACAGATGTACCTAAAATTGCAAACACTGCATGTACCAATAAATATTTCATTGTGAACCAACAAAAATAGTGGACAGGGAAGAAAACAAAAAGAAAATTTAAAGAAGTTTCCCACATAACAATGGCAAATATCCCTATAAGTCTACCACACATTAATCTTGTCCATCAGAAAATTGGAAAATGAGGAAGATCTTCATAGATAAATATATAATTTTTCTATTGGCTTTTTTTTTTTTTGATAGAATAGCCTCGTTGGTTAGAGTGTTACTCTTGATTCAGAATTCATGAATATAAAGATTACTGGTTCAATTTTTATGCTGGTCAGGACAGCAGTATTTGAGGTATAAAGAAGAATTAATATCAGTCAAAATATGTTACATACTAACCTATTTGTTATTACTAGTGGTTGAAAGTATTCAAAAGTTTAAACAATTAGAACCAGATAGTGCAAATAATTTTTTCATATAAGAGTATGCTAAGTGTCTAAGTAAACGAATCTGCGTGTGTGGATCTATATGTTTATATTTTAAAAGTATGTGTGTATTGATACATGTGTGTACAAATATAATGTATTTACTTAATTTAATTAATGCAATGTAACTGAAAAAAATTTAAAATTCAAACTACCATTTTCATATGAAAAATACAGTATATGTATTTTCCATATTCATAGGTCCATTAATTATCATAGTATATACCAATATTAAAAGCTAAATTAATATATGTCATAAAACAATACACCTATTTAAAAATACCAATATTAATCCAAATGTAAAATCACAAGAAAATAGTTTCACTGCCAAGACGCAGTTGTACATTTTTAAATTTACCTTTGAGTTAATGTTCGTAATTTATGGAAATTTGTTATATATATATATAAATATTAAATATTGCTTAACACTATATTAGTAATCATAAATAAAATAAAAATTTGTATAACATTACAATACTAACCAAAAAAACAACTTTACTAAAAAAATTTCATAACCATGGTTTCATCTATCATGGTTGTGGAAGAATTTTAGTAAAGTTTAGTTTTTGAGTTAGTATTGTAATGTTATATGAATTTTTATTTTAATATATAAATATGTACAGTATATATTGTTTACAAACATATACATCTATATGTTTAGTAATTCTTTTCAAAATCATTAGAATTTAATATAATTAAAATTGTCTTCATTTTCTATCAATTACTAAATGACTTTTTTATGTGTATATTTATTCTAATACATCTGATCCATAATTTCCTTTTTTCACATTGTCTCATCAAACTTTCTTATATTCATCTCTCTTACCTTCTTTACATGTAATTAATCATTTTTTGGAATCAAGTTTGAATTTCATTTATTTTTCTATGTTCTTTGCAGCATACTGAAATCAGTTATATTTTATTCTCTCAATGATATTGGTGATTTTCTGTTGTAGTTCTCTCTCTTATATATTACACTTTCTATTCTTTCTTCTTAATCCCAATATGCATCTTTTCATATTTTTAACATGTAATTTGTAATCACATTATTGTTGTTATATTGATTGTTCAAGCCTCAATTTTATTTTTGAACATACTTACCAAAATCTTTATTTTTAAGCTAATAAGCATGTTGTTGTCACTTAGTAGTAAATTATTTTTACTTAAATTATTTTATTCAAGTTTAATTCTATGATTAATTTTATTCATTATAATTCAATTCATAATTTGACTAAGGTGTTTATAATTTTTATCTTTCTTTTTTTTTTTATTATTCTTTTCTTATTTGAAAACCCATTGAACATTAGTGTTTTTAATTTTTTTGCTTTCATCTGACAGCTTTTATACATATTCTGCAGCTTTAAAGTTTTATTTGCAAAAACAGCACATTGTTTGAAAAATGTAAATTTGTTTGTGTTTCTTTTTTTTTTTTTGCGTTCCATTTAAATCCTCATAATATTTTAGTTAACATTGCCATAAAAAGTTTTAGGAAGATAGAATGACTCATACAAGTGTTACTTTTTTTAGCATCACCATGTTGTTTAACTATTGCTTTAGACTTTTATATCAAAGCAGAAATACTTTTAGAATCAAATATTTTTTTAATCTAAAAACTCACTACAAAATGATAATTCTTATTTATTGGTCATTTCTATAATTTCTTTTGATATTTGAATATGGTCTACTATGCTGTTATCATTTACAAACCAAGCTCTTGTCATCCAGGGCCACATGTATTTTCACATCTCAGTCAGTTTACCACCACATACCTATGTGATTTAGCAAATTATCTAGCACAAAGGTTGTTTAACATAAAAGAACTATATCCAATCTCCTTGGTTCCCATTCAACAAAAAGTAGGCTTCAATATCCAATATATCTAATGGATCCTTTGGTATTGAAATCCTGGAAAAGGTTCCAAAAGATAAAATCGAACCACATCTCCTCTCTCTATTATCTCCAATGCAACATGAAGAAACAGGCACCTCAATAGGCCAAGCTGCCGTCATTTTCAAAACCATTGTAAAATTTAATTAGAGGGCAGAAAAATATGCTCCAATGGCTATTCAGATTGACATAGAGGGTGCTTTTGAGTCCCTATTGAAATTTTAATTCAGACACTTGCAGACACCAAAATATCTTGCTCTGTCTTATATCTACTAATCAATCTACTCCTTAGTCGTGAAATCTATAATACAATTAATGGTAGAACATCACATTCATTCTCTCTTCACCATTCCATACCTCAGAGATCTCCATTCAGTTCTTTATTATTTATGTTCTATATAAACTCTCTCATAAACAAAATACAACAAAAATTATAAGGAATCCAAATTCCACACACTGGACTATATATACCATGTATTGCATATATGATGATCTTACTGTTTTTCTTATGTCCAAAAAACAACTACCTACTCTGGAAAAAATACTTAATGAATACACCCTCAAACATAAACTCAAGATCAACATTAATAAAGATCAGCTAGGTTTCTTTACACTGGCAAGATAAATACGCAATTTTATCATGGTAAACCAAAACTGAAAGATGATGCTGAACGCACAACCACTTCTCTCTCCAAAATCTCTCATTATATGCAAAAGTATGCCTTTTCAGTCAGATTGTAACTACAAAAGTAACCTATTATTCACTAATCATAAACTTTACTAAATCTTTCACTTGGTCCATTTACTCTATAGCAAGCTATTATGGTGCAGAAAAGTGGTATCTCTGTAAAATGACTTGGTCTTCCACCAACTAAAATGAATTAGGTCTTCACTCCATTCGAATTTTTCATAAACAAAGTATTAATCTCCTGGCTGTATTGATAAGTTTTCCAGCTCTCGAATGCATCCTTCAAATAGCACCCACAGACTCACCACCACCTTCACATGGATATTTATCTTGCAAACCAACTTCAAAGCATTTATGATCAGATGTCTTTTGTGAGTGTTAGTAGATATTGGAGTATTTATAATATGCTATATCCAGACATAACTACTGATCTTCAGTCACCAATGCTAAATATGACTTTCTCTTAAGGCTGAATCTTCAAGCTCTACCTATCTCCTATTTCCTTAAATACCACAGGATTTACAACAAAATGATGCATTTTGTTCCTAGTGCTACAGGGAAGAAGAAACCCAACAGTACCTATTCCACACATGCACAGCTCTGACAAATACCTGAGAAATTATGATTAACACATAACATCACACTTGGTAACCTAAAGAGAGACTCAGTAAAGGCTCAATACCGACAGCTCTTGCAGCAACTTTTTGTTTATATATACTTTGTGGTGCACCAGATGTACTTTCTGTCTTGGAAACAATACCAGAAGGGACCCAGTCATGTTCTCTAATAAGCTCAAACAACTGAAGACCAGAGATGGCAAAATTGCATACCCAGGTATATTTTCTGCTATATGGTCACTATTAAAAACCTGAGACAGACCATAACCTTAAAAAACTAAATGACTTTTGCTGTAACAAGAACAATTATTTTTTTTGTTCATTTATATATATTTTTTCCAACATTTTTTTAAACATCACATCTATGTATTGAATAGTCCAAATGATATATTTAATTCAATCAAAAAGTATTTTAAACTGATGAACTAAACCCTCAGACCATGAAAATAGAACATAGGCAAGTAACACTTTTAACAGTGTCGTCACTGTTCCATCAGGACTGTGTTAGCATTACAAATTGGATTTTAAGGCGGGGCACAGAACTATTTCGAAAATCACGATGAAAGTAACGCATTGCGAGAAATCATCCGAGATAGGGAAGATGGCTGCTTCCAACTCTCAAAATTGCCAATTGCCAGATACTGGAGTCAGATATCATTATAATAGTTTGTTATAATTATTAATAACTTTATTTGGTAAATTGCAATCGAATTTACTTTCCCCCTTGACCTCAAAATGCAGTATCTGATTAATTACTGTCCAAAAAAGGGTAAAATATGATTTAATTTTTTCTTAAAAAACTACCGTAACTTTTCCGATACGTAAAAAAAAAAAACCAAACAAGCTCGTCTCTGATTAATTAGTGTCCAAATTAGTCTCTGCTATATTTACTATTATTTGTTATTAAAAATGTAACATACTTTTATATATACACACACAAAAAGAGTGCAATATAATTTAATTCCCCCCCCCCCAACCACGGTGTCATTAATTACTGTCCCAAAAAAAAAAGGGGTAAAATGTAATTTAATTTTGTATTTAAAAAGTACCGCAACTTTTCAGATACGTAAAGTAACAAAAAAAAAAAAAGAAACCCATTTCTGATTAATTACTGTCCCAAAAAGGTCGTCGGCTTTCACTGTAAAATTTTGTTGGAATTCTGTCCAAAAACGTCTCCAATGTACTATTATTTGCTATTGGAAAGTAATGTACTTTTTTATCGACAACCACGCACACAAAAAAGCCAGTCTCTAATTAATTACTGTCCCAAAAAGTCTGCCTACATTTTTATATATATATTTTTTAATTTTATGGACATCGTAGTTGTATAGAATGGCTGGCCCGGGAACATTATATCAATGTGTTTTTGCTTAGCATCAATGCCATCAAGTGGCTGATACGATAAATCAGAACATTACCAAATATTTTTATAAGTAATAGATTACTTTTTTTCATTTCATAAATTATTAGTATTACTAGTATTTTTCCTTAATTATTCAAATATTGTATGCATAATTTTATCATCAATTTTTCTTATGCTATTTTTTTTTTTTAGAATATCTCTAATGTTTTCATTGTTCCCTGAAATGTTTCTGTTCTTCATAGATTCAGAGACATGTTCTTATCTCTTCATTTATAATACTTGAGTTTGCATTTATTGATGTCCTTATTGTATTAATTATTTTATTTTACTGTTATTTATTAATACATAATTCTTTGTAGATTTTTTCCCACACATTTTATGTTGTCATTCTTGTTTTTAGGTTTCATGTCATTTTATTATTGTTGAAATAACTTTTCTTCCAGTTAAAGCTATTTTATAACTTTGAAGGTTCTAATTTTTTCCTTGTTTCAATAATTTTCTTGCTATTTTACAATTATGTTTTCTTAAGTCACTATTATTATTTTTTTATTTTTTTTACATTTTATAGACTTTCATTGGTTCAATTTTTCTAATATATGCCTTATTTTTTGCATACATTCACATGTCTGTTTAAGAAATTTATGATTGTAATTGCTTTTATTGAGTGCTATGATTGAGAATAGAATATGATGGAAAAGATGTTGAAGTTTTTCAGAAAAATAAGTTTGTTGCAGAAGAGGTTAAAAGTTATCATTGTGTAAACAGCTAAAAAGGCCATTATGTGATAATCTGTGATTAAATTTGCATTTACAAATTATTTGTATAGTCATCACAAAAATTATCTTCGATTTTTTGATCACTGTCTTTTTTTTTATTCCTGAATTATTGTTATCAGTGAAATACATTGCATGTAATTATCTTCCTTTCCTTCTTCATCCGACTTAAAATTAAACCTATCTTTTCTAAATTGATCAAATTATTTAGTTAAATTTATATATGTTATTACTTTTTTTAAAAAAAAAACATAATATTAATTTTCTTAAGTAATTAATCACAACTATATTTTTAAACAATTTTATAGAATTGTATGTAATATAATTTTATAAATTATTTATGTTGTAGTATACTTTATTTCCATTATTTGTGAGACAGCGTATAAAATATTGTAAACAGTCTAATGTTAAAAGTATTTTTGTGCCAATTAGTCTTGTAATTTTTAGTTTGTAATATTTATTTCTAGCAAATATTGAAAATCATTTTTCTTGTTACTTTATTTAATATATATATATAATTAGTTATTTATTTAATATATATATATGCACAAAGTAGGAAATAAGGAATTATCTTGATAAGTTTATTTTTATTTCATTTATTCTGCATTTATTATTATTATCAATCATATAAATAAGCTTTTTTATTTTTAGAATTGTAATCTAATCATTTTCTACAATTAATACCTATATATATAATTTTATTTTAGCTTGCTCTTGTGAGCATGAGGCAGTCGTAAAGTTACTTCTCAAGTACAATGCTGATCCTCACATTCCTGATGTCGAAGGTTCAATGCCAACTGAACTAACTACTAACCCTCTTATTTTAAATCTTTTTGTACCTACATAGACATTTATGACTTAATTCTGACTAGAAAGAAACTCAGTTCTTTTCTTTCTTTGAAAAGCAAAGAAATTTGATCTTATTTCTCCAGCATATATGCAAATGTCCAGTGCAGTGGAAAAGAGAATCTGGAATTTTCTGTTCTTAACCATCACTTTCATTTTAATTTATTGATGCTTGTGGTTATTTTATATTAAAAATGTGATTGATTCTCTCTATGTGTCCATAATTTTATGAAGAATAGTTTATCAGTAATAAAGTTTGGGACTATCGTCTGAATGAAAATGAAAACTTGTAACATATCAAGAGAAGTTTGAGTTGGGCATTAGAAGAAAAGAAGACTCATATATAATTATTAACTGTGAAAATCATCTTGCTTTAGAAACCATTGTGATTAATGCTATTATTTATTTATTTTGTCATAAATAAATCAGAAACATTTGAATTATATATTTTTAGGTATCCAATTTGTCTTTTAAAATCGAGTTGCTAACATGATGTTTCAATTTTTTAAATATTATTTTTGTACTGCATTAAAAAAAAAAAAAAAAGCTAATGATATATCTATATTTTATGTGAAATAAATTGATTGTATGTTGAAAAATCTTGAGAAAAAATTTAAATTGTGTTTTTTAATAATGTAAAAATAATAATGGTAATAAAATATGAATGTAGTAAAGTTATGCCTGTATTTAATATAAAATTGTATTAATAATCACAATAGTAATAAAGAATAATTTCTTTTATTATTATATATACTATGTCATGAAAAGACAATACAAATATCTATTTGTCAGGGTATTTTAATTTTTCTATGATACCAAGGCTAATAGTGATTTAATGGAAAAAGTTATAATCCAAAAACTAGTATGAAGATGTAAATATAATAAACTCTCATCTAGAATCCATATATTACTCAAGCTTATATATGCTTCTGTAGCAGAGAAAGTCAGTTTATTGGTATAATCCAGATTCTAAGATTAGTAGTTAGAATTTTGGGCTATGCATCTGAAAAATTGATGTTTTTGCTCAAAGAAACAATCAAAAAAGAAAAGCAAACTCCATTCCAGATTTAAATTCAAATTGTGGGCATAGAGAACGAATATGTTTCTGTACTATGAGTCTGGTAATAATTACATTTGATAAACATATTTTTATTATTTTTCTTTAATTATTCAGAATATTTACAAGCAAAATGAAGTCTTTAGTTCATATCAAAAATTAATAATTACCACAATTCCTATTCAAATTTATCTGTTGTAAGCTTAAATAACTAATTTTTTTCTCATTTTACATTGTATGACAGTATATTCTTAGTATTTGAAAGTTGACACATATTTCTTTCCATAATAATATCTCAAAAATTTTTCTTATTGTTTTTTTATAATTTTTGTAACTTTCTTCTCAAATCATTTTAAATTTAATTCTAAAATGTGTATATGTTGTTTTTTGTTTTTTATTAAATGCTTTTTTATTGCTATTATATCTTTTTTTTCTTCATTTATCCAATTATTTAAATATATAAAGCCTTTGTAGTTTTCCTCTATTTTCATTGTAATACTTTTTTTGACATTATTTAGATTTTTTTTTTCCACCAATATTTAACAGATGATACTCATTAATTGAGTTTGCCCTTACAGCCGAGCAATCGATTATTGCAATTGTGTTTCATACTTACCATCTTAGGTTTGGATCCAGGTAAAACTGAAATTTTTTAGGTCGCTTAGAATTTTCAAAAAAGCATCAGATTTTTCATTCAGTCAGCCCAGGCAAATACAATTAATTGGTCATTTAAAAAAAAAATAAAAGTCTTCTTTACTTAACAAGTGAGTTGCATGATAAATGTTGTCTTTGCCATTATTTCTCTGGAAGAAATATTAAAGAGAACTTTATTCTGCAATAGTTAACTATTTATAACTTTTTAAATTTTGTTTATTTATTTATTTATCTTTTATTTAAATGTATATTAAGCAACTTAACTAACTCCTCTACTTCATTGATTAATTAATCTAATTTAGATGTTCAATATAATTTTTTGAACAATGTTTTTTTTTTTAGAATAGCTATTAACTTTGCATCAAATCCTGTTTTTAATTGTTAAAATACATACTTTTTTCCTGTTTATTTAATTCTCTTTCAATTCTGAAAGAAAAAAATGTATTTATATTCTTTTTTAAAATCTAGCCTATTTCTTAATGAAAGAAACAATATTTTACTTCAATCATTTGAAATTGTAAGTTATGAAACCAAGAAAAATTATCTTCATTTTTGAAAGATTGAGTAAAATCTTCATCTCCAGACTGGTTTCTGGCTTTTTCTTTTATTGATGAGGATTAGAATTCAAACTGAAATTAATGCCCTCATTCAAAAGAAGGAAGTCATACAATAATGGTTATGAGCAAATCTATAAGCTATAATCCTATATTATCTGATTTTACTATCTTTATATCTGCATTTTTAACATGTGAACTTTAATAAACTGTATCCTATTTTATTCTCTATATTTTGTCCTTTTTAAAAAATCTTCCAAGTCTCAAATATTTCTTTCTCTTTGATATACATTGATAGTAAGTGAATTCCATAGTATGCTTTTTATTATTATTAAATGCTTTTATTGAAATAGGAAAATCTTTTGTTTGTTAGTTTATTTGTTAAGTTTTGATCTTTTTCAAGTTAGAATGAAATTTTAAAATCAAGATTTAATATATTTAAATTCAATAGAATTGCTTGAAATTTTGTAATTAACCAAGTTATATAAGCCTAATCCATTTGAAATATTTGTCTTTTCAATAGTTCAACTAATTTCTTAGATATGGAACAGAGGATGGGAAAATATTAAAAATATTCAATAGCAGTTTGTTTTAAATAATGCTCACAAAAGGGTAGTATAAAGATTTTTTTTTTCAATTTAATAACATTTTTAAAACTATTTTAAACTCTCAATATATATATCATATTTAGTATGTGAATATAATTATATATGTATAATAAATCAGTAACTAAGTTTTCTATTTAAAATTGTTTGATAGTTTTTATTTTAAAACAATTGCTTTAAAAAAAAAAAGCTAAAGAATAAAGCTTGTTTACCATTATTTAAAACAATGACCACAAGTTTTCTTCTTCAGCTTTTTTTTTTTTTTTAAATAATTGTTTTAAAATAAAACCTATCAAACAGTTTTAAATAGAAAACTTAGTTACTGATTTATTATACACACATAATTATATACATATACTAAATATATATTGATTAAAAGGGTATATTTGCAGAAATATCTAATGACCTATATATATTACATGTGTGATATTGATTTAAAGGAAAATTACATGTTAAATGAAGTTCATTTACAATATATACACATATATTATGTATACATACTAAATTTGATATACACAGAAGGGATATACATTTTAACTTATAGCAGAAATTTCTAGTCCAGTTAATTAAAAATACAAAATAGTTTTACATTTTCATTTACTGTGTCAATTCTAAAATAACAGATAAAATTTTTTTAATATTAAATACTTTTATTGATTATGCACTAAAAGTAATTGCTTCTTCAACCACAATTGGAGTTTTTAGATTTAACTTGAAATAAAAGCATGGGGAGTCCAGAAATTAATTAAGTCAATTCCTATTTTTATAACAATAGATTGACTTAATTAATTTCTGGATTCCCCATGCTTTTATTTCAAGTTAAATCTAAAAACTCCAATTGTGATTGAAGAAATAATTATTCTGTAAATTTAAATATAGACAAAAACAATTATAAATAGTTTTTTTTATATATGTCAAAGTGTTGACCTGGAAGCGAACCCAAGCTACACCAACCGCTAGGCCACCAACACTTGACAACAATTATAAATAGTTGTTGCAATTGAAACTAATAAAATCAGGATAATTGGTCAGCTATTAACAATTTTAGCAATTGATAGACTGAGAAAATTTGCTTATCAGTTTGTCTGAAATTTAGCATCTGTTAAATTTATTGAAAAATCAATCATTTTAAAGTAATTAGTATGTAATATAGATTTTCTAAATTATTGTTTAAACTTGAAAGAAATTGCTTTATTAATTTTATCAGAAGCTTGATGATGCCAAATAATTAAACAAATGGAGAATGTAGATTGTGCTGGATTTGAGATAAGAATTTCATTTTGCAAGTAGTGATTGTTTGTATTGAGCAGTTCTATTTAGAGATTCTCCTCTATAAAATTCTGTTTTCAAAAATATGGTTAGACCATGCCACAAAAATTGCTCATTTAATTAGTTGTTCAAACAGTTTTTCAATTCATGAACCTTTGATTCTCTCGTCTGTCACCACCATTGTGTTAAATCATGTAGGGAGTTGAAATAATATCAGTTATAGTAGAGAGTCCAAAGTAAGAGGTAATCATAGTAATAAAAAAAATTATATTGTTTATTGCTTGGGAGTTCTTAAGAAGTTTGAACTCTGAGAATGATAGAGTAGAGCCATGATCCATGAATTTTGAACTGCATTTGATATTCTACCACTACACTAAACAACAGAACAATGATAATAAAGATAAGTATTTTATTACTATTATTTTTAATGTTAGGTATTAGGACTATATTTCTACAAGATTAAAAAATGTGACAGCATTTGTAACTTTAAGTAAAACATATTTCAGAGAAAATATGTTTAAATAAATATTATAACCCAAAAAGAAAATTAATAATTACGAGAGACCCTTAAACATGAATGAATGGATCAATAGATCAATACAATGAAATGTGGGCTAAGCTCAGTGGTGGTTTAGTTGCATTTAAAATAAAAGAATAAATTTTTTAAACAATAATAAAATAAATTATAAATTGAACAAGCAATTTGGGAAGAGAGAAAAACAGCAACAATTCCCCAATTAATAATTTAAATATAAAATAGATTTCTCCCTCCAAACACATTCCCTGAGCTACCAACATTTGCATTTTTAAAGATAATATCTTCTCATAGGTTCTTATATCTTCTGTGATATCTCACAAAGCATTGAATAATTTGCCAATATGATCTGATACAAACTCTACTCTTGTAGAGTAAAAGGAAAATAGAAAGTACCTTTCTTATGGTACATTAGAAAAACAATAAGAATCTTATGCCACCACCACATTTATAATAGAAATACTAAGTTGATAATTTACAAAATAATAAACAATGATCTTGGGGTTCTTTTATCCGTCTGGGAAATTGTTCTGTATTGTTGTGTTGTCAAACAAATGACTGGCATCCTGGTAGGCTATAGGAGACATTCATTTCTCTTCAAAGCTAATGTATCCTAATATTTAACAATGGCAATAGAAATTATTTAAAGAAATGTTTAATATGACTAATATTGGCATCAAATAATTATCTACAAATTTGAATAATTATAGCCTTTTACCCAGGATATCATTCAGATATAATAGAAAGAGTACGTTTTATATCCCTCCACTATCCCTGACAACATAATAAATAATTAATAGGAACTCTTGTAATTTTATTGATAAATTAATGAAATAATGTGCAGTCTAAACCATGGGTTGAGATAAAAACTCATTGCAAGATTAAATAAATGTTTGTTTTTAAAACTGCAATTCTAATTCTCAATTGACACTCTTATAAAATAATTTATCATAAACAGTAAAGTTTTAAGACATAGGGATTATTTATCTGATATATTGAGATTTCTGATATTTTAAGAATTTAGGACTCGAGAAAACATTTCACATATAGAAAATACACCCCAAAAAAAGTTGAATAATTAACAATAAATTTATTAATCAAATATAACAAAGTATGTACAAGATTGTTCAAAGATTACAGACCAGCATAGGCACTTACTGAATACTAGAATGCATTTATTACAACTAGATTGCCTCATTAAAAAAAAAAGATGATTATTTAAGTTGCAACTACTCTTTAAATAGTACATTATATTCACATATTTTTAAACAAAAATATCAAATTAAACAGACTAGCTGTAATATATGGCTGATATATTTCTAAGCTATATTTTTATTTATTTATTTAGTTGTTACATTAAACAAACGTTTAATGATAAATTTAACGATATAATAATGGCTTTAATTATAAGTGAATAGATATTTAAGAAAATATCCCCTATTCAATTCATGAATTAAACTATTTTCATCATTATATGAAATACAATAAAGATAAATAATGTTTATCTAATTACAATAGATCAGATTTAAACTACTACCCTCACATGATGGTAATAACTTTATTACTACAGTGAATCAATCAAATTATTGTTTATACTATTGAAATAAACTAGAAAAAGGGTATGGATCATTCATCAGAAGTCATATACACCTATAAATTATTTAACTGATGTCCAAATAAATATATATATAATAAATTGTTTAACTCTAAATCACTTACTGATCCAACGATGAATATCTCACAGGCATTGATGAAAATAACCATTGTGTATGTGCATTCCTATTATAATTAAGTGTTTAAAAATACGTAATTTAAAATTAATTCTGCTCTGTTGGTGACTTATGGACAAAGTGCACCCCAAGGAACTAAACACCTCAAGACTAGCCTATCATTGCAATAACTTTTAATAAAACAATAATCTACACCATCAATGGTGGAAAAATATATATTTCAATCACATGAGGGATAAAATACTAACTAACCTCTTTAAAGCAAAATTCTCTAATATAGGAATGATGGCTTCCAAGGCCTATCTCTCAGTCATGAATGTAGGTGTGGGTGCAATTTCATCACCTAAAGAAATGGAAAATGCACCAAAGAATCCCTCCTGGGACTTAGCTACAGCTATATCATAAATATAATCTCAATTATAGATGATGCTCTCCTGGGACCTGGTCACATTGGCTACACAATAAGTATACTATTAAAATACATCACAAATCCTCTCATGGACAAATACAGTGCACAATGAGGATAGCGCCTCTATCCCACAAAGGATAATACATAATATCTAATAAAGTATGCAGATTACAAGCATATTCCAACACAACACTAGCAAGATAGTAAAATATCACTAATAAGAATAACTTCAAGTTTACATTAAAGATTCATACGTTAAGCAATATCTGAAACCAATGAGCATATATATATATATATCAAACGACTAAAATATATCTAAAATAATATAATAAAATTTAGCTTTAAATAAAGAATACACACACATACAATGAATAGCATCATATTTTTAAAATAAAGTGATCATAATAAAGAAAATTGTCAAATGATTAAGAGCAAAAGAAAATTCTATTCAAGTATTATATTAAAAGTAAACTAGTCATCACCAACCATTATCAATTTACTGCAGGATGAAGGTCTCCAAGTTCAATCCAGCTTTTCTGATCTTTAGCTTCTTCGCATCACCCCTGCACACTTTCTTATTTCATCCATCCATCTCACATGTGGTCTCTTTCTGGGTCTTTTACAATCTCTTGGAATCCAGTTTAAGATTTTAATTGTTCATCTATTATCTCTTCTAGCAATATGTCCAGTCCAACTCTGCTTTAGTCTTTTAATTTTTTCAATGAGGTCAGTAACACCTGTTTGTTCTCTTACCCATATATTGTGTTTTTGATCTCTTCTTGTTACTCCAACTATGCATTTCTCATACTTCTTTGAGTAGTCTGAAGTCTCTGTATTGCTCTTCTATTAAGTGTCCAATTCTCAGATCTATAAATAAGAACTGGTAAAACACATTAAAAACCTTCCTTTTCAAACACATAGGCATATTTCCTTTTAGTATCAAGTTATTTCTACCAAAAGCACTCCAACCAAGTTTAATTCTATGATTATATTTCATCCATTATGTTTCCATCTTTATTCATAATCTGACCAAGATATTTTAACTTCTTCTAACTCATAATCTTTATTTTCATATTTTGAGAAAATCCATTAAACATTTAGTCTTTTTAACATTTATCTTTAGTCCTACTTTCACCTGATAACTCCTGCAACATTTCCTGCAGCTGTAAAGCATTATTTGCAAAAACCAATACATCACCTGCAAAATCTAAATGACTTAAATAATCTCCATTTACTTTCACTTCTTTAGCTTCCCATTTTAATCCACAAAATATTTCTTGCAGCACTGTTGTAAAAAGTTTTGGAGATATGGAATCACCCTGTTTTACACCCTTCTCAATGTTGACTTTCCTAGTATTATTATGTAATCTAATTGTTACTGTTGCATTTTAATAAATATTCTTTAAAATATGACAATATCCTAGATTTATACTTGGCGATTTAATGCTTTAATCACTGAAAAAATGTTTATAGAATCAAATGCCTTTTCATAATTTACAAATCCAAAACATAATGGCAACTGATAAATTTAAGTATGCTGTTTTATCCCATAAAAATATATTAAAATATTACAAAATACTCTTCATTTGAGATAAATATCTCAAATTGCATAAAATATAAATAATAAATTTCACCTATATTGCTTCATATTAGAAGGATAGATTTTACCCAGAAATAGTAGGAATACACATATTGTCATAAACTCTTAAAAATAATGCATAATAAAGGTAAACACCTTTGCACATAAATGTTATAAAAATAATTTTACCAATAATATATAATTTTTAAACCTTAGTTCTTTGGCAGAACTACTTCCATAAAGGCATAAAGTCCTTCAATCGCTTGTCTGGAAAATGAAGCATTCGCAATAATATATATAAAAAACACATTTTATTTAATGAAGTTTTTTGACAACTTTAACTCTTTAAAATTAAATAGTGGCAAATACACACTAATTAAAGTCTTATTTCTAATGATAAAGATTTGGATCCAAATATGAAGACACACATAACATAAGCTGGATATACAAAAGAGTAATGAATATTAAGTTGTCTGGAAAATTATTATAGGGTAATTGTGGTTGCATTAAAGATAAACTAAATTTTCACATTTTCCTTCTATGTTATTCTAGAATGCATACATTAAGCAATTATTAACTTTTATCTTTCACATAATTATATAAATATTTTTAAAGCAACTTATATAAAGTATTACATTTTATTTTAACAGTTCACATTTTCTTTCTCACTTCTGGAGAATGCGTACATTTTTTTCAAATCATATACTATAAGATTTTTTTATGACTTAAGCAAAAATATTATTTTAATAATTTTCTTTATAAAATTGCAATAATTTTAATAGTCTGCCAATTAACACAGCATAATTAAATGTCTGTTATTGTTAACCTAGCAAACTATTCATCAATATTTTAAAAATCAGTTCTTTTATTACATGATTTCTCAGCTTAACATCTACTGGAAGCATTTGTTCAATTTTCTCCCCAAACGAAGAGAAACAAAACATAAATGGAAAAATTATCCTGGTTATTTGGAGCAAGTTATTTTTTCTAAATAAATTTCATATTCATAAACTTAATTAAAGGTTATAGTAATTCAGCAGTCAGACAATTAGTACATAAGTGTTAGCATAAAACAATTGAGATAAAATATAATTATTCATCAATATTTTAGAGTTCTTTTATTCTCACCATTTAATTAAATTTGGAGATTTTCTTTAAAAATTTCCTTCTGTATATGAAGACTGATAGTAATAAGAGATAAAAAGCTAAAAAGTCTTATGATTTTAAATATAATGATTTTTCACCTGGTTTGTGAAATAATTTACTTTAAAATAAAATTGTTGAAACTGTGCCATTCTTAAGTTAATATTCCCTCGAAGCATTTAATTATAAAATAGAAAGCTCATAATTGAATTAAGACAATATAAAGCAAGGTACCTTAACAATTGTTTACCCAACCATGATGAATGACTAAGATATGAAGATAATAAATTTTACTTTTTTTAAAAAAATAATGGTATGCATTCAGAACTGGTGGTCAGTTTAACAGAAAGCAAGAGCCACTATCCCAATGGCAATCTGACTTATACCATTTGCTGACATGTGTCAAAGCTAATTACTCCCATTTAATTATCATTGATCTCTTAATTAAAAAATATGTTACAACCAGGAAATAATTACTAAAATTATATAACTGACAAAATTTACATGATAATCCAAGGTCATAGACAAACAACAACAAAAAAAATCAAGTGAAAACTTATTAATTAAAGATTTAATAAGTTAAAATAATAAAATTAGACCAAGTAATAATTATTTGTGATTATTATCTAAGATAAAATTATAATCTTTTTTCTATATATTTAAACTTATCTGAAATATTAAAATATCGTTTAACCCTTTCTTGCCCAAATTTATGTTAACTTTTATTGTAAACATTCGATATTTAAAAATAATTATTCTAACACTTAAAAATAAGAAACTAAAAATGCTTGTATGCAATCTTAATTTCTCATGCACACACACATTCAAGAGGAGTTCTATTGTATTTAAAGTAACTATTTTGTTAACTAATTTACTAAACTTTAATAACTTTTGCTTGTAAACAAATTACATTTTTAAATATTTATTACACAAATATTTTAATAAAGCTATCATTTATAATAAACTACTTAAATAACTGAATTTAAATGCTTATAATGATAATATTAAATTTTATCTAGTTTTATTTTTTATAGTCTATACAACTAAATATTGTTTTTTTAAGCATCTTCAGCTTGCATTAGCTTAACTATTATAGCAATATATTATTTAAAATAACCCCTCAATTTATAAAATATTAGATAGTTTGCATTAATAGTGATTAAATTAAAATAAAATATTACTAGATAAAGTATATAGCATTACTTACAAGTTAAATATTACTTTTATTTTTTTCTAGAGTAGAATAGCACAAATTCTGTACATAGAATACTTAATAGAGGCCATGTGCAATAGCACAGGTCACAATATATAAATGGCTACAAAGATTTTTAAAGGGCACAGTTCATTAGTAGATAGCATAATGCAGGATTCACAGTATCATTTAATGATATTTTCTATATTTTAAAAAAAATCTATGAAAAATTTATATATATTTAAAATTAGTTCAATGATATTCATGTTCATTTTATCCATACTTATATTCCTATTGTAAAAAAAATTAAGAGAAATTTTATTGTCATGCCTCACTCAATAATGGACCAAACTTTGGAATTTTAATACACTTGTTGATAGGAACAGTAAATTGGGATTCAAAATATAATAAAAGTCACTCTGAACATTTAAATTTTGTTACTGAATTCTACTGAAACACTTTTTTGGGAATGTAGATGTATACAAGTTCAAAGTAATGACACTTTGCAGATTACTTTGAAATTATAATAGAAATACAGTTGTATAGATGTTTTATTCATTAAAAACAATTGCTATTTGCTCTAAGTTCTCAACAGCTATTAAACATTAAATTGTCAGTTTAAATTTTCAAAATAGTCATGATATTAAAGCATGGAATGTTTTTAAGAAGTGTTATGGGATATGCAATTTGATTAAAATAAAATATTCATTATTTAATGCTTGACTAAATTTAAAAAAATGCATATGAAGTTTCATAAGAACTATAGATATTTAAAATCAGATGTTCAATGACTAGAAAAAAAATTAACAAAGATTAGTGGATTAACCATGCAAAGGAGTTACAATCAATTATTGATTGGTCAGTTTTTATATTTTTTGTTTTAATTCAAAGTATGATATGACAAAACTTGAAAAAAATATTGTAAAGCTTTTAAATCAATAGATATTCCATCTTTGATATGATAATGATGCATTAGAAGGATATTTTTATTATTTTTTGAATAACAATTAATTCATACCATTGCCTCATTTATATTTATATATATACAATTTCATTAAATTAAGACTGTTACTTCATAATCTTGAGAAAGTCTAGGAATCTTACAGATTCCTGGAGAAAAAAATATAGTAGTGATATATTTATTAGTTCCAAAACTATGAGAATTTTTTTAGGAATATATTGATGAATCCATGAAGTTGTGTCATCTGATCTTGAAAATGCTTTTATTATTTTAATTTATGAAAGTAAGATATATAAAAAAGGACTAATAGTTATTATGGAATGTCATTTTTATTCATTATAGCAACAGAATACAATGCTTGCAATCATAGATGAATGATTACCATAAAATTGTTGATTTTATAGAATCAAACCGTATATTATTTTTATTATGAGTCAAAGAATAGAAAAGCGTTATGAGCAAAGTTAGGACATATATTGCTTTTATTGATTTGGTCAAAGCATTTATTTATAGTTAATAAGTAGATTTGTGATAATTTTTTATTTGAAAATAATTGGTTGTAGAAATTTATTAAATTATGATAGTAAAGAAAGATATTATTTGTGATGAAAATTCCCAAACATTTGAAACTATTAAGCAGAGATAGGTACTAATTATTTTTTTCTATCTTTATGACAACAATCTTTGGAACAATTTATAATCATGTTTCATGCAGCAAATATGAAGATGGAATATTGATTTGATGATAGGAAGTTTAATTTGAAATGGTTAAAAATTAAAACAAGAACTAATAAACATTTTTGACTTAATTCACTGAGAATTCTTACTAATTCAAAGGATGGTCTACAGAATGTTAATGTTTTGAGGGCAACTGATATAAAATTAATGTTCAATAATAAGAGTGATAGGAAAAAAATTTTTCCATAACTTTTGACTTGAATAGTTATATGAACTTAAATAACGTGAATCAATTTAAGTACTTTGGTAATTTAAGTAGAAGATTAGAATGTTGAAGTACATCACAGATCCAGAAAGACTTGGACCAACTGATGAGACATGGTTCATATTGAAATGGATATTAACAATCATTTTCTGCACATTTTTCTTTTATAATAAATAACTCATTTACGCTTTATTCAATGCAACATATTGTTTCTATATTTAATTTTTTTCCCTTATAGTTTTGGCTGTTCAGCAGACTTTATCAGAGATACAAATATAGTTTATGTAAATTCATTGAAGGCAACCAATGCTTAGGCAATATCAATAATAATCTCAATCTGTTATCAAGGCAACCTTTTAAAAATAAAGGTGGAAATCCACCTTTATTTAAGATCTAATATGTTTATATATTTTAATACCTATCATCACATAAAAAAAGCAATATAATTATACCTAAAATAGAATTCGTAATTTAATTAATAATAAACAGCCACTCATAAATAAGTATAGCCACTCCCAAAAAGGAGAGGGGATAAAAATGAGATTGTGATCTTTGAACCATAAGTACATTCACATATTCAATATGCTGAGCCATTTTTTTTCTGTTAACTTTATATTTTACATTTTTTAGTTTCCTCAGTAGAAAACTTTTCTTTCTGAAATAATTCAGCATTGCCTAATTATAGTCTCGAGTGTATTGTATTCTCTACTAGATTTTCCCAATGAAAACAATTGACATTGCACTTTTTCAAAATGTCTTTGAATTAATCCTTCCAAGTTTATTTCTCTCATGCTCAAGTTCATTATAAAACATCCTTTTAGGAATCTTCTATTGCTCATTCATTTTAGATGTTTTATCCATGAAAGGTGTGATTTTACAATAGTGGATTATATGTATATTATCCAATAAGCTGCAGAATATATTGACTAGTTTTACATCTTGCCATTGTTTTTTTTTTTTAATTTAAGAAGCATCCTTAAAGGAAACTTTTTAATGCCTTTCTTTATATTGCACTGATAGGATGACCAAGTTTTATTTTCATATAATAAATTAGATAAGCATCACTATAAATGACAGTATACAACTAAATTACAAAAAATAAAATAAAAATATCAAGTCAAATGTCACATGATGCCACAGAAACAGAAACCGGTCTGGGGTTGAGGATATTCTCAAAGCTTGTTAAGAGCTTATTTTTGCGAGCTCTATATATAACAACTAAATTAGTATGTAGTTGAGTCCATGTGATGAAATACTCTATCTTTTTAGTTTTTAAAAGCAGCAGCAGCACATTGAAATTTCAATATCTATAAGTCTACTTTCTACTTATAAAACTACCAAGTATTTAAACTGATTTCCATTCCCATGTCGATAACCACACAACTAAGCTATATAAGTAGGGTTATTTTCAAATTTGCTAAAAATAAAAAATAGAAAATAATTGATTCTCTGTCAGGCATTCATGACTTGATTAAAAATAAATCATTTTCTGCTTTTTTAAATAATAAAATTAATATGAAGTTTTATAAGTGTTTTAAGAATTTAAAAGCAATGAGAAGAAGACTTAAAAATGACCAATTAATTAAAACTGCAAAAAAGTTATAGTTATTTGTTGATAGCAATCACTTTGCATTTTTTTGAGAAACTGAAAGCAATACGTAAAAATATAATCTTATTTTGTTTATAGATGACTTTCTTTTATATAATGAAATCCAATCAAAACCTTTAGATTTGGATTAAGAAACCCAATTTGATGAAAATAAAACATTGCTTAGTAATCTTAAAAAAATGAAAAGGCTTCTGTTTCCGATGGAATATTTGGGAAATTTTTAAATGTGATGATGATATCTTGATTAATTTTTTTTTTTTAATATTTGTGAATTTAAAGACAAAAAGTTTGTTCTAATTTTAAAGATGTGTTTATTATTTAATTTATAAAAATAAAAAGGCTAGAAAAGATTATAGTTTTTATCATGAAATATCATTATTATTCTTCATAGCAAAAATATTTCAATGATTTTATAAAGAAATATTACTTCAGTTATAGATAAGTGATTACCAAAGATATTATGGTTATCAAAAATTAAAAAATAGTATAGATATGATTTTTTGATGCCAAGGTAATGCAAGAAAAGTATTTGGAGCAAAAATATAATTTATGTATTATTTTTAGCAATTTGGACATGGCATTTGATAGTAGTGATTTTTTGAAATCAGTTCATTTGTCTCTTATTATATCTTTATTTATATGAATTTAAAAAGAATGGGGAAGTATGGAGGTGTTTATTATATCTATAAAGATATTACATACAGGACAGAAAAAGGTGAATAACTCCGTGTGTGGAAATTTAAACAATCAGATATATTAATCTTAACTGAGGTTTAAAGTTTATATCTATCTGTGCTAGAGATAATCTCTAGTTTCGAAAATGATTAGTAATAATCATTAGTGTATTTATCTGAAATGGATGACGTCAAAGTTGTGAGTGGAGGGAGTTTGACAATGGTAAATGAAAATGTAACAATTTACTCTAGATAAATACTTTGCATATAGTAGAGATATATATGAGAGATAGTGACCTGGGCCAAATGATGAGTACTGGTTCAGCACGAAATGCATCATGGGGGTATTTGTCTTTTATTATATCTTTATTTATATAAATTTAAAAAGAACGGGGAACTATGGAGGTGTTTATTATATCTATCAGTTAATTATCTACAGAAGTTTATTCATATTATAAAACTATTAGATGATAATATAAAAATGTATTATTATTGGTAAATAGAAAATCTAAGGCATTTGAAATAAAATTGGTTATAAATAGGATTCGTGCTATTCTCCAATTTTGTTTTCAATTTTTATGGCAATGACAATGATCTTTGGAATAGTTTATAGATGGATTCATAAAACAGGTGTCAAGACATGATACAGGTTTTATGGTGAGATTTTTGCTATAACTGATTAAAAAATAAAAACATCTTGGCTTCAGAATTACCGTATGTTAATGATTATGCTGTTGTTTCTAATTCAGTGGAAGATTTACAGAAATATCTTAATGTTTCGACTGCATTCTATTAAAATTTTTGGTTTTCTAATTAATGGGCAAAATTCTTAAGTTATTTTATCAGCAGTTATAGAATAAAAAATATTCATCAACTTTGGCTTAGGTGTTATCAATTTTGAGAATGTTAATCAATCGGAATATCATGTATTTTTGTAGAAAGAAAGGAGATCTCAGATGTGGAGATATTGCTCAAGCTAAACTATTATATTGTCTTAGTCAGAGGGCTATTATTTTTTGAAGTTTATCATATAAAAAAAGATATAAAATCATCTTTTGACCTAATATACAGGCAATAAATACAATTTCATTTAGGACAATTGCAATATTTGAAAATATAATGACAAGATTATAAGATCAGTGAAATGGATGGAGCAATAGATTCCATAAAATGCATTCATGGTAAACATGAGAATAGTTTATGGATCAAACAGACTCTGTTTACATTATAAAGATTGTATTAAAGGACACTTGAAAGAGATACAATATTGTCTATTCTCTTTTGTAAGGATGCTATAATCATTTCATTGTAGGAATTTATTCAAAAAGAAGTTTGCTACAGATGAGGTTAAGAGAGTGTATCACATGATATTATATGAATGGATTAAACAGCATAATATATATTTATAATTGATTGACAGTGGGGTGAATATTTTTCCAAGTTTAAGTAAGTATGTTTGATTTATAGCTTTTTTTTCATATTCCTCACAAATCTCATCTCAACCATTAGTCTCACCTGTGATCTTATTCTAGATTTTTTATAATTTTTGAGAGATACAGTTTAAGATTCCATCTATTATTATCTCTTTGAAAAATATGTTCATTACAGCTCCATTTTAATCTCTTAATGATGTCAATAATATTTGTTCTCTCACAATATATTTCACTTTTGATCCCTCCTTATTAATCTTAAAATATATAGCTTCACACTTTATTACATGTATAGCTTGAATCCTGTATTGTTCATATATTAAATGTCCAAATCTCAGATTCATAAGTAAAAACTGGATAAACACATCTATTAAAAATCTTTTTTTTTTTCAAACATAAAGCAATTTCAAGTCATGATTAAGATGCACAACATTGAAAATGCATTCGATTTGAAAGAAAATGAATCTTAAAACTTATTTTCTTTATTTACATTAATAAATATAAATGCGTAATAATTGGCAGTGTCTTATTATATATATTGTGACCTTCTGGTTTGACACCAGAAATATTAATTGTAATTGTATGGTATTATATCAGTAACATCTGATATTATATTCTTTAAAAAAAAAGAAATAGCGTGAAATTTTTAAGATGTTTTATTTATGACTTAAAACTGTGATTAAAAGTAAGTAGAGATGTAATTTAAAAATTATTAGATGTTTAGTATCTTACTTTAGAGTATAATTAATGATAGGATAGGGGGTGGCTTGTTATAAACATAGTCAGTTCAGTTTGAGTTGATGCTAATTAGTTTTATTTGTTCACAAAGCAGTATTAAGACTTGTTTGAATGATTATCTAGTTCATTTGCTTTACATATTTTAATTTATAGTATAAACAGTGAAATATGTTTCACCCATCATCATTAAAATAGTCATTTAGTCATATCAGTTTAGTGTCTATAGTGCATTGTTTGTAAATATTCATGTATGTCAATATCATTATTCAACTTCATTTTTCATTTGTATGCTTCATTAAACCATTAAATATCATATCTCATATCCAAATATTTAATTTCATAAATAAGTGTTAAAAACCAGCTTAATTACATTTTAAGTGAATTAATTGAGTATTGGACTGGTGAATTATTAAACAATTGTTATTAGTTTTTATTCGGTTGTTTTTAAAGTACAGAATATTTAATTCTTAGTTCAATTTAATATTTAATATATTTTTTATTTATTTAAAAGTCAGAATAATTTTTTTCTTCCCCATTTTTCTTTCTTTTTCAAGACAAAGTTTCTTGCATAAATTAAGTTTTATTGTAATGGGAGGAGCAAATAGTCTCTGTCTAGTGATCTTTGAACTTTCAAATATCTTGGACTATTGGAAGAAAAAAGTGTGAGATAATATTTTAAAAATCTATAAAAAAGGGATACTTATAATTCTAGAAGACTCCAACAACTGCGACTACAACTACTACTCCAATAGACTACAAACTGCTAATTGCTGAAAGGGGACTGCTAAAAGATCTTCCATTATTGTTTCATCTTTAAATTCATTTATTAACAAAGTTTGATAGTATAATTTTTTTCTTCCAAAGTTCAAGCTGAAAGTATAAAATATATTAGTTCACAGATATGAGAACTTAAACAACACTAATAGATATGTTGATGCTATTTTTGGGCTGACTATTTAGATTCTCCAACCATTGTCTGAAATGCATGTAAGTGTCTATACTATATTATTTAAGTTTAAATTGCCACTATTGAAAAGAATGGGAATGTATAATAGTATTGTAAATTTGCTTTATTTAAACTTTAAACCTAATTGGAAAGAAGAATGTTTGTTTATTTTTCAAAATTATTTTTCTTAAGTTTTAATTGTAGTATTAATGGAACAACTGCAGCGTGTGTATACTTTTACTATGTCAGGAGAATATGCAAACTGTTATTAAACATTTTAAGAACTTTCTGATAAATTTGGTGCTAGTTATAAAAGAAGATTTAAAAGGATGCATATGAATCCTTTAATTTTATCGTCATTATTATTAGAACATTTGCGTAATTATTTATATTTTTACCTATTTAAAAATACAAGACTAAATGTGCAATTGAACGTACTGTTAATATTTACCTGTTTTTCCAAACTAATAGGAGAAATGAATTTATAAAATGGATATTATATGACTTTGCTTTATTAATTGCACTCCTCACTCACTGTGAAACTTCTCTGTCTATAATATTGCCAACAAACTCATCTAGATAAATATTATTAGTTAAATAATTACATACATTCCAAATGGCTCTAAAAATGTAAAATAAAATGTTTGAATATATCCTAGGAATGAAATGTGAACTACTACTTATTTGCATCGTAAAAAAATGTATATTGCTTAATTAATAAAATCCCTCATATATAATGTCAACAGCAATTCATTATCTAATAGCTAAGAACATTGAATCTGCTATTATGAATTAAAAATAGTATTGTTTTGTTTTCCTGCAGGAACATGTTTCATGTATTTGTCAATATTTATATTTGTGTGTTAATAATTATTATTATTTAAGAGATGACCAAGGGACATCATTATAAACTACCAATAAACTTTTCGTTTTTATAACCAAGAAAGAAAAAGAGAACTTTATTTATTATTATTTAATAGTATTTAGACAGATAGTGATAGTTTAAGAAGTGTTTTATTATTTTTAATATTATATTTTTTTATTGTTGTTTACTAGAACGTCTCAGTAAAGGCATAATAAAAAGAAAATATTATGCAAGGTAATTTTTTTTATATTAGTTTAATATAAGTTTTGTCGCATGTTAGATTATAACATACATGCGTGGTAAGAGAGGGAGGCATCCATGTGATGTTAATAGGGGTAATAGATCTTCTTTAAAAGAAGCACATTATATAGGTTCGTATATTATATCTATGCGTTTTTCAACAGATTTAAATAATAATTATTTTCAATAATTATTTCACCTGGAATATAAAACTTTATTTGTCTAAGCCATATTTTTGCTTTAGATTTGTGGTAATGTAAATGCACTATAAAAAAGATTTTTTTGTCTTGTTTTGTCAATAGAAATTATTGACTTGTTTTCCAACCATCATTAGTATGTTACGAAGTCCTAAATAGTATGTTATCAGATATGAAATATTTATTCCTTATTGCTTTTACAATTAGTAATTGATATTTTGACAGTAGTTCTTTGCTTATTGAGACTTGAATGGTCTGTGTATTATTATGCTTATATATGTGTGTCCATTATTAAACTTAGTTATAATCATATGTCAATTGCAAGTACAAATGATATAAAATCTATCAGTTTCGGAGGAAGAGGATGGCCAATTGTTTGCAAGGATTAGAGATTTAATTAAGTAAGAATTATTGTTTTTTATTATGCTTGAAAGGAAAAGTATTTTTGTGGCTATATGTAGTAAAGTTAGCAATGTTTTATATTATTTATGAGATTGAGTAATCTCTCCCCTTTTGTTATTTGAATATTTGACATGGGTAGATTGCCTAGTGTATGGTATGGGATTGAGTAATTTCTCCCCTTTTGTTATTTGAATATTTGATATGGTAGATTGCCTAGTGTAATGTATGGGATTGAGTAATCCCTTCTTTTCTGGGTATTGAAGTATTTTGGATAGGAGTAGATTAAATCCTCCAGTTTTGATATTTGATATTATGAATTAAAGTATATGAAGTTAAGTATATTATCTCCCTGATCATTTGGTGATGAGATTTATTCCCACCAGTTTAGTTAGTCTCAGAAGTAGACTTGGGAGTTGTTGTGTTGTCATTTATGTGATTTGAATTGTAAAAATCTTTTATCCCCATGCGTTTATTGAATGTTTTTTCATCTTATACTATAGCCAAGTGCCAGATAATTTATTGATAAAAAGAAGAATAAAAGCAGAATAGATTTTCTTACAAAACAACTGTAGTAAAGTTAGTGATTAAAGCTTGATTGTCCATTGCCTTCATCCGTATTATGATTATATTATAACTTCATAAGCAAACCGATTAGATTGATTAGTATTAATTATTTATTCTATGATACACAGCATAATACAGACTCATGCATAAAGTGTTAATTTGAAAGATATAGAAAAATCCATTATTAATGTATAACTTTAATTATCATTTTAAAACATTTTTGTAGTGATCATTTACATTTCATACCATCAATTTTTATTATTCAATCATCATTTGAGTAAGTAAGCAAGCAAAGATAAACATAGTTAATGAATATAATTATTTATTTCTATTTTGGCAAAATAAAACATAGTTATTGAATAGAATACTTTACTTCAAGGTTGCAAAGACAAAATATATTTAATTAATGGAATTATTTATTTTATTTTGTAAGATATAGTTTGATAAGAATATATTTAATAAATGGAGCTATTTATTTCATTTTGCAAAACATAGTTTGATATTATTCTTAGGTTTCAAACCCCTTTACTTTAGTTATAGTTAATGTGCATTTGAAGTAAAATGCAAAATTTTAATTTTATTTTATAGTGTAATTAAAATATTTAACCCATGTTGTTTGTCATAGATTTATTAGATTAATTAATAACTGGGTGTTATAAAACAAAATATTGAATATAAAATAAATTTTGTAGTTGATTACTAGAAGTGTAAGGTTATATTTCTTCAGTTCTATAGGTTTATCAGAAGTAACTTATAACTAAAAACCATTTTTTACACTGTACCGGTTAAAACATGTTTATCCCTCTAACATAAGCTGGAATTCACAAAATGTACTTCAAACCCAGTCAAGCCCAAGATTTAGGTCAGAGACCAGCCTGGATTCAAACCCACTCTCTAAGCCCCAGATCTAACACCTAATGAATAACATAATAGGGATGGCACATGAGAATTAATCTTAATCTGGCTGACTAGCGAAGCTTAGCAAAACAATGACACATCTATTAACTATGACTATATTAAAATATACATAAGCATGGCTGTAATATGTGGAAGTGGAGGAAAAGAGGGAATTCGAACTACTCAAATAAGTTAGACAATAAAAATATAATTGAATATACTGACAAATTATTATACATTTATAAATTAATTATATACATTAGTGTGTGCATGAATGAGCAAGCGGTAGATGATTACATAGTGTCATTCACACTATTATTTCTCATATGTTCTTTATTAGCTAAATAATACATCTGGGTCTCATTTTACATGATAGATAGGTTCCTCAGAAAATATGCGCAAACGAAATCATGCAAAAATAGACGTAACTTACATTGAAAAGGGGGGGATGCGGTCTGTGATTTTTCAAAATTCGCATAAAAGCAAAGCACCAATGTAAAATTACTTTAAAATGCACGCAAAAAAAATAATAAGGAAATAAAATATGACTAATAAAAAATTTCAAATTTGAAAAAAATTGATACAAGACAAACTTTTTTTAACTATAATATTTAATTTTATTCAAAATAATATATTTTTATGCATAATTTACAATACAGTAATTTACATTTCGTTTGCAAAAAACTAGTGCCAACTTCACACTCTTGCTGTGACAATGGTTTTCTGGTGACAACGTAATTAGTAATTAATCTTTGAGACAATGATTTTATTATTTGTTTATAAAACTAACAACTAAAAATTAAATTCTTATTTTTGTCTTTAATTTTCAATTCCGTTTAAAAATCAAATTTCACATCACATTATATCCGTAAGTAATTTTTAAATTATTAATTACGATTAAAAATCAGATTTTAATTTTTAATTGTCAAATTTAATTGTACCCACTGCTATTACTGACCTTTTAAAAATAAACTTGCGGACACTAAATGATTAATAATTGATTACATTCTTTTTTAAAAAGCAAAAACAGAATGTGATTTAAAATGCAAAATTAACACGCACAATGTTTGAACAAATTTACATTATAATCTTGTAAAATTTAATGTGTGTATACATAAAATGTGGAAATCATGATTTTAATTTTATTATTGCAAAAAATCTTACTATTATAAAGCACTGAAAATATTGAAATTACTAAGTTGAAAGTCGCATTCCAATAATGTGCTATTACTTTCAATATAACGTAAGTGCGTGAAATCTATTATTTAAAGTAATAGCGCAATATCGGAGTTCGACTTCTGGTGAAACACGAATTGCGTAACTTCAAAATTGTGTTAAATAAGTCAGCGTAAAAAGAGACCCAGGTGTATATTACAAATAAACACATCTTTGGGGGGTCTAATATTAAAATGCCAATCGAATATTAGAAAGAATTGCATAAAATTGCTATTAACACTTTGGATTATGGTTCTGAAAATGGTGACTAACATTATTTAGGGGAGCATTCTGAGATTCATTATACATATAAGATAAATTATTTTCACACCACTGAGGTCGTGAAAATAAATAAGATACATTTGAAAAACATATTTGAAAATGACATTTGATTAGATGACAAAATATTTAATGAAAATTTATTTTAATGATAGTAAGACGAACGCTTTATTTTCCCCAAGGCATATAAATACTTTTAAATATAGATATATAAATTATGACGGTGGGAGTGTATATGATTGAAATAAACTTAATTAATAAAACTAGTAATAGTTGGCATATATATATATATATTTTGAGCAGAGCACATTTTAATATTAGATCATTAAAACTGGGTCATGAAGCAAAAGAAATAATAATATGAAGAAGTTTGGGGTGCTAACATAATAGCTAAAAATAACTAAGAGGAAAAAGTCATGCTTCTGGATGAAAAATGAAATCTCACACCCCCTTCTTGGGTAGTGCTTAGAGAAAAGTAGATAGCCCAGAGTTTTGCTGGTATAAACGACGTGAGAGGCCTTTTATCTATGAAGTGAATATGCATAGCATGTGCCAAACTTACGGGTTCACTGCCAGAGGCATTTTATACGAAATAAATATGATTCCAGATAGCTCAAGTATCTATGGAATGAGATATGAGAAGAAATCTATGGGTTCGAACTTGTCGTAACCCCCAGATTAGAAGACTAGAAGCATGTAGTATATATATATATATATGAAGATATGCTAAATGGCAGGAATGTAGTATGAATGAATGTCTCTAATGACATTGAATAAGATTTATTGCTTTTAAAATAAACAACCCTAGTTTGAATACCATAATTTAGACAAATAATATGCTATGCAGTTATAAATATATAGATATATATAGAGAGAGATTTTACTTAGTAACTAAAATAATAAAATATTAAAATTTCCCAAATACATTAAGATTTTATTTAATAAAAGAAACATTAAGATTTCCCCCATCCCTTTTTCTGCTATTTAAAATAAAACAATCCCATCTTCATTGATTTTACAATAACTGAAATATTTAAATACAAGATTTGAAATTTTAAGAGTATGAAAAATGAAGTAAGATTAGCAATTATATAGAAAACAAATTATAAGTCACCCTTTCTGAATTTAATAAATAATTATAAAATAAATGTTTCAGAGCATTAATTAGCTTGAGTTCTGGATTTTCCCTGATAGAAAATCCAGAGTTAAACAAATATATATATATAAACAAAAAAAGAGTTATAAATCCAATAAATAATATTATATTTCAACCAGAGGACTGGTTTTCATCAGAAAGTAAAAAAAATACACGGTAAAATGGATTGAATTTGAACACTGGAACTATTACATCTCTGGGTTACCTGGTCTCCTAAATGATTTCTATATGTGTGTTTTTTATGTGAAAATTTTTTTATATGAGGTTTTTTATGTAAAGATTGGTTACATGGATGTTTAATATCTGTGTTTAATTGGTTTATAGATAAATAATTAGTTATTATAAATTATTGTACTTTGCACTAACTATAATTTTTGATTAAAATGTATAAGTATTTTAGTTTTTAATGAATATTAATGTGAGCACAGCTATTTTTTGTATGTGAGCATAGTCTAATTTTTTTATGTATGCACATATGTATATTTTAATTTTTAATTTTGGATTTTTTATTTTTATATTTATTTTAATTTAAATAGAATTTAAGCTTGATTAGGAGGGAATGTAGTTTTTTTTTTTTTTTTTTGTTTGAATTTTGTCATTGGTTGGGTAGATATTCTGTGTTAGATTTTGTGACCAATCAGGGGGGTTTTGTTAAATTTTTAATCTTTTACCAAATCTGTAATTTTTGATTATCACCATTTTACTGTGTATTTTTTTACTTTCTGATGAAAACCAGTCCTCTGGTTGAAATATAATATTATTTATTGGATTTATAAGTCTTTTTTTGTTTTTATAAGTATTTCCTTTGGTTAGTTTGTTATATATATATATATATATATATATATATATATATATATATATATATATATATATATATATATATATATATATATATATATATATATATATATATATATATATATATTAAAACATAAATAGAATGTTGGCTTGTAAAACAATCTGGCGAGTATATTAATTAACAATACATTATATTTTAAGGGAACGTTAATAAACTTGATTCATGAAAGTTTACTTAAAAGACAGAAAAGATTTTATAAATTAAGCTCACCAGTTTGTTGAGATTGGCAAAATAATAATAATAATAATAATAATAAAGCATATATATAAAATCAAGTAATAAATAACTAACCACACCAAAATTAAAGAAAGTTAGAGCATATGAGATAGATTAGATATAATGAAATCATTTGAGAGCAAATTTACATTCACAGATTTATATAAAAAGCAAAGTTAAATAATACATGAGAAATCTTGATTAGTAGAATTCGAGATTAATTAATCAAGCTAGATTTAGTTTCAATGGTGGCGGTTTGGAAGTTACCATGCAATTTTAAGAGTCCAATTTAGTAGTTGCACGTGCATGGCAATTGAAATGCAAGTACTTCAGTGGCAGAAAACTTCTATTAGCATTCTAAAGTTCTTTTAAGACATTTCTTCATATCAGGGCATCAGGATATTACAGTAGCAGCAGAGGTCACTGAAGAGTGGTGGATTTACTGCTACATCATTTTAAGTTTCACCACGATGTTAACAATCATTTTCACTAGAGTAGCTAATCTTTTTCTGTGATTCAAAATTCAGTCATTTTATACTTTTTCTTTTATTAGTTGTTTTTGAAGATGCAACAGTAAGATAACGTCCAAAAATAAATTCAAATCTATTTCCAGATTAGAAATAGATTTGACATGTTTTTAACAAAAGTATCTCTAATCTTAATCCCCTTTTAAGTAAAACTTTAATTAAAAATACCTACCTCAGATTAAAACAATAGTGCTTCCAATCCTTAATTATTTTTAGACAATCAACTGTAGTATCTTCCATACTGGATTCTATAAAAATATACAGTTTAATAGGAAAAAGTACTTTAAAAAGAAAAAGTCTAAAAAATGACGTATAATAAAATATTTACAAAAAAATCAATCTTTTGTTAGTAATTTTGCTCCTATATATATATTTGAATCGCACCTATAATACTTTAATAAAAAAGAACTAATAATTAATAATAGAATTAATAATCATAAATATTGAAAGTTAAACTATAAATTTAGGCGCGCATTCCAAATATATACATAAAATATATATATATGACAAAAGGAGCAGGATGGGATATACAAGTTTGAATACAGGTTAGTAGGTAGAAACATGAAGCACAATCTTAAGCTAAGATTGACTGCTTCATTTCTCCATACATACAATGAAACAAAAAACAAAAAAATGCCTTGACTAGGAGTTTTCAAGTGATGACCAAAAGAATAACGAAAATTTTCAAAATTCAATACACAATCTTGTTATATAAAACTATATATATGAAATATCATGTGGGGATGTGAATATTTGTTCAACTATTTAATCCAGAAAAAAGATTTTTTTTCACATCTATATAATAAAAAAAATTTCTATGATTGAGATACAACACAATTTCTCCACACATATGAGTTTCCAAGAAAATATATAGCAATGCAATACATATAAAAAATTTTCAAACACATCCATTCCCTTTTGAGATATTACATTGTACCTACACATCGCACACATACACACCTATGTACATATATATGCAGTGCTACATATACAAGTACATAGATATTACACACATATACTTCTACATACATTACACAGTACTACACATTATTGGAAATGACAGAGAAAGAAAAAAAACTTTGGATAAAAGTTGAAAAAAATCCATACACGTGCTAAATTCTTTCACTTTGCTTTTAAAATAAACACAAACATTATATACTCAATTAACAAAAAAAAATTCTATACATATATTTCTTTTTTTAAAAAAAAATCATCTCCTGCATACCCACTCACTGCTCCCCATCTTCTATATATCTGCCCAACTATAGCTTAGCTGAAAATTTAGATTTTGCTTGCTGAAAGAAAAAAAATTTGTTTATTTAAGATTTTATTTAATATTTTACTCCTACTATACTAATCTAGCCATTTCTCATTTTGGTTTCTCTTGGTAGCACCCATGCATCTAAAAGAAAACTCATAGTCTGGTTATTACATGTTTAAAATTGACACATCATAGTATTAAGCCAAAAAAATTTGCTCTCAATAATTTTTTTTATCTGAGTTCGGACCCTCCACTGCCAACATTTTTGCATTTGACTCACTACTGGTTAGCAAAATTTCTTTTTATAAGGGTGCCAGCTAAAACAGAGTGATGAATGATTTATGAATTATTTATACATTTTTCATATATGTCTCAAAAACAAAAAACTTTATATATGACATTGAAGAAAAAATACATATGTACTATGGTTGTAATACATGGGTTTTAACTTTAAACAGTGAATTTTACACTTTGAACACATTATTTTAAACATATCAAACATGGAAAAAAAAATTATATAACAACTTTTTTTAAAGAATATATATATATAAACAGAATTCAGTACTCAGGGTATGTGGGTGTTTATATTGAAGCCCCACGTTGGGAAGCCAATCCCGAAAAAAAAATCCTATGTACTGGTCAAAACATATTTATCCATCTAACATGAGCTGGAACTCACAAAATGTACTTTAAACCCAGTCAAACCCAAGATTTAGGTCAGGGACCAGCCTGGATTCGAACCCACTCTCTAAGCTCCAGATCTAACACCTAATGAATAACATAATAGTGATGGCACATGAGAATTAATTTTAATCCACTGACTAGCAAAGCTGAGAAAAACAATGACACATCTATTAACTATGACTATATTAAAATATACATAAGAATGGCTGTAATATGTGAAAGTGGAGAAAAAGAGGGAATTCGAACTACTCAAATAAGTTAGACAATAAAAATATAATTTAATATACTGACAAATTATTATACATTTATAAATTAATTATATACATTAGTGTGTGCGTGAATGAGCAAGCGGTAGATGATTACATAGTGTCATTCACACTATTATTTCTCATATGCTCTTTATTAGCTAAATAATATATTACAAATAAACACACATCTTTGGTGAGTCTAATATTAAAATGCCAATCGAATATTAAAAAGAATTACATAAAATTGCTATTAACACTTTGGATTCCAGTTCTGAAACATGGTGACTAACATTATTTAGGGGAGCATTCTGAGATTCATTATACATATAAGATAAATTATTTTCACACCACAGAGGTTGTGAAAATAAATAAGATACATTTGAAAAACATATTTGAAAATGACATTTGATTAGATGACAAAATATTTAATGAAAAATTATTTTAACGATAGTAAGACGAACGATTTATTTTCCCCAAGGCATATAGATACTCTTAAATATAAATCTATAAATTATGAAGGTGGGAGTGTATATAATTGAAATAAATTTAATTAATAAAACTAGTAATAGTTGTCATATATATATATTTTGAGCAGAGTGCATTTTAATATTAGAGCATTAAAACAGGGGCATGAAGCAAAACAAATAATAATATGAAGAAGTTTGCGGTGCTGACATAATAGCCTAAAAATAACTAAGAGGAAAAGGTCATGCTTCTGGATGAAAAATGAAATCTCACACCCCCTTCTTGGGTAGTGCTTAGAGAAAAGTAGATAGGCATGGCGTGGCCCAGACTTTTGCTGGTATAACTGATGTGAGGCCTTTTATCTATGAAGTGAATATGCATAGCATGTGCCAAACTTACGGGATCACTGCCAGAAGCATTTTATACAAAATAAATACGATTCCGGATAGCTCAACTATCTACGGAATGAGATATGAGAAGAAATCTATGGGTTCGAACTTGTCGCATGCCCCAGATTAGAAGACTAGAAGCACGTAGTATATATATATATGAAGATATGCTAAATGCCAGGAATGCAGTATGAATGAATGTCTCTAATGACATTGAATAAGATTTACTGCTTTTAAAATAAATGACCCTAGTTTGAATACCATAATTTAGACAAATAATATGCTATGCAGTTATATATATATATATATAGAGAGAGATTTTACTGAGTAACTAAAATAGTAAAATATTAAAATTTCCCAAATACGTTAAGATTTTATTTAATAAAAGAAACATTAAGAATTTCCCCCATCCCTTTTTCTGCTATTTAAAATAAAACAATCCCATCTTCGTTGATTTTACAATAAATGAAATATTTAAATACAAGATTTGAAATTTTAAGAATATGAAAAATGAAGTAAGATTAGCAGCTATATAGAAAACAAATTATAAGTCACCCTTTCAGAATTTAATAAATAATTATAAAATAAATGTTTCAGAGCGTTAATTAGCTTGAGTTCTGGATTTTCCCTGGTAGAAAATCCAGAGTTAAACAAATATATATATTATATTAAAACATAAATAGAATGTTGGCTTGTAAAACAATCTGGCGAGTATATTAATTAACACTACATTATATTTTAAGGGAATGTTAATAAACTTGATTCATGAAAGTTTACTTAAAAGACAGAAAAAATTTTATAAATTAAGCTCACCAGTTTGTTGAGATTGGCAAAATAATAATAATAATAAAAAAGCATATATATATATAAAATCAAGTAATAAATAACTAACCGCACCAAAATTAAAGAAAGTTAGAGCATATGAGATAGATTAGATATAATGAAATCATTTGAGAGCAAATTTACATTCACAGATTTATATAAAAAACAAAGTTAAATAATACATGAGAAATCTTGATTAGTAGAATTCGAGATTAATTAATCAAGCTAGATTTAGTTTCAATGGTGGCGGTTTGGAAGTTACCATGCAATTTTAAGAGTCCAATTTAGTAGTTGCACGTGCATGGCAATTGAAATGTAAGTACTTCGATGGCAGAAAACTTCTATTAGCATTCTAAAGTTCTTTTTAGACCTTTCTTCGTGTCAGGGCAGCAGGATATTACAGTAGCTGCAGAGGCCCCTGAAGAGTGATGGATTTACTGCTACATCATTTTAAGTTTCACCGCGATGTTAACAATCATTTTCACTAGAGTAGCTAATCTTTTTCTGTGATTCAAAATTCAGTCATTTTATACTTTTTCTTTTATCAGTTGTTTTTGAAAATGCAACAGTAAGATAATGTCCAAAAATAAATTCAAATCTATTTCCAGATTAGAAATAGATTTGACATGTTTTTAACAAAAGTATCTCTAATCTTAATCCCCTTTTAAGTAAAACTTTAATTAAAAATACCTACCCCAGATTAAAACAATAGTGCTTCCAACCCTTAATTATTTTTAGACAATCAACTGTAGCATCTTCCATATTGGATTCTATAAAAATATACAGTTTAATAGGGAAAAATATTTTAAAAAGAAAAAGTCTAAAAAATGACGTATAATAAAATATTTACAAAAAAATCAATCTTTTGTTAGTAATTTTGCTCATATATATATATATATATATTTGAATCGCACCTATAATACTTTAATAAAAAAGAACTAATAATTAATAATAGAATTAATAATCATAAATATTGAAAGTTAAACTATAAATTTAGGCGCGCATTCCAAATATATACATAAAATATATATATATACGACAAAAGGCACAGGATGGGATATAGGGGTTCGAATACGGGTTAGTAGGTAGAAACATGAAGCACAATCTTAAGCTAAGATTGACTTCTTCAACAGTAAAATATATGGATTTTATTTTGGTTCATTATTTAATGTTAAAAATATAAGGTGTTTCACAAATCTATCAGGATGTTTTGATAGATGAAATGTGTTAGATTTAAAATTTAAGAGTTCATATTGTGTTATTTATTCTTATGTAAATTGTAACCAGTGGTGCTAAATACATCCAAAATGTGTACTTATACCAATGAGAAAGAGATTAAATGTTTGCTTAACTTTTTTTTTATTTTGTTAATAAATATTTTATTATTCAAAATTGTATTTAGAATTCTTCTTTAACATACATTTGTGTTTCGTATTTCCACACATACTCACACATTTATTTTATTTAATGTGATATAATTGTATTTTCATTTAATTATGATAAACCTCCAGATATGATGATATTGATTTCCTTGATCCAAACACTGTATGAGATGCCAATTATTTACTGAGTTTCTAAAAGGGTTTTATTATTTAGTAATTGTTTAGATGATGAATTAAAATCAAAATGTGCCCGATTTCTTTCATTATCTAACTGCTATTATTTAGTTAGGGTATTGTTTAGTTTATATTATTATTTTCATAATATTAAATAATAGTTATTGAGAGATAGAGATTTTAGATTAAGCCATGCCATAAACAGATTCCCTGAGATCTTCAATTTTTAATTCAGATTAAATAATAAATTCAGTTAACTAGATTAGATTAGGGTATAATTAAGAATTTAGTAATGATAGGTTTAGTTTAAGTTCTGATCCAATTTGTTATACATTATAGTTTCTAAATATTATATTTTATATTAGTTTAATTTTTTAATATGGTAGAGGTTGTTCAATGCATGTTGATGATGGGAGGAGGTGAAGTATATATCATAGTTTGTTAAATCTAGATGGTAGAATTTTACCAATTTAGTTCTTGTTTAATATAGAATTTAATAGATATTTTATTGCCTATTAATTATAGTATTTCCTCCCACATCTAATGTACATTTTACACCTCATAGACCTCTGTATCCCTCAAGTGAGCTAGGCTAAGGTGAAACCTTAATTAAGAGCCTCATAAGTAAATTTAGGGTAAAGTTAGATTAATAGTTTATTCTATGATCCATAGAATTGGTGCCCCTGGGTATTTGTTAGTGATAGTGATCGGTGGTGAGGGGTTACAATATATATATATGATAAAAATAAATGGAGATTATATAAGTCATCTAGAATTTGAAGATGATATAGTTATTTTTGTAGCTCAAAGCTTCAGGAAATATTGCAAACATATTAAATGAAAGCAAAAAAAAAAAAAACTAAATATTGAAAAAAAAAAAAAAATTATGTTGCTATTATCATTAGTATTTTAACAACAAAAAAAGAGATTGATAATAATGAATTAGAAGAAAATAATAACTACAAATATTTTGATAAGATTATTAATAGAGTTGAAAGCATAATATAAATGAAATTAATTCATCAACCAAGTTTCATTAATTTGGATGGAGTGCTTTATATATATATATAACCAAAAAGAAAATATATCCATGTGTTTAGAAAGGAAGATTTTTTAATAGATCCCATATGGAAAGGAGACTTGTACGCTTATTGGAAAAAGAAATGTATAGATGTCAGACAATGTGGGGTGAGGGGATAAATATCATTAGCATCATTGATACAAATTAAAAAGCTGAAATAGAACTGAACTGGGCATATTTCTAAAAGAGATATGATATATGGATAGTTGAAATCTTAAATTGGATCCCGAAGAAAAGTAGACCTAGAATGAGACTACATGCAAGATGGATGAGATAACGAAGTTTACTGGAGTGATGTAAAAAAGAAGAGGAGACAACCTGTATTAATCTTGAAGAGATTTTCACATTGCACAATAGATTAATTGTTGTGAATGATATATGATATAGATACTATATTCTACCAATTGGTTCATAGAGTCATTGCATAACTTTGTTTGTTCTTTGTCTGTTTTTGAATTTAAGTCATTATAGAATGGTTGCTAATATATATTTATATATATATATATATATATATATATATATATATATATATATATATAAATGAAATCTCCAGGTACACCCATATATAATTCATTGAAAAAATATATATAAACCAATGTTTTGACCAGGTCACATTGGTCTTCAACTAGGTAACAAATATAAAATAATTGTAAATATATATATATATATACAAATTATACACAGATGCACCTGGATAATATTTCATTTATATCTGTAATCCATGAAAATCTTTGATTTAATATATATATATATTTTTTTATATATTTATATCTGTAATCCATGAAAATTGATTTAATATATATATATATTAATTAGATTAACAACCCAAAGCCAGTTGTGTAATATTCTCAATCCAAAGCACAAGATAAAGTCTTTGAAAAGATAAAAACAAACTGTATTATTTTTTTATATCTATATTCATTTATATAGACCAATCTATATTGTGAAAATTTTAAATTGGAATGAAAGTATGAAGATTCAAAATTGATCACATTTCTTCTTTTAAAGCTACATTTTAATTATTGACATTCATAAAAAATTTTGAATTTAGAGCTTTCCAACATTAGATGAAATAATGAAATATGTAAATACAAACTTTCCTAGCAGTTACTATTATATACTAATTAGATTAACAACTCAATGCTAGTTTTTGGCATTTAAAATACTCTCAATCCAAAGCATAAGATAGAGTCTTTGAAAAGATAATGGACTGTTTTATCCTTTTTATCTATATTCATTTATATTTATATTATTAATAAACATTAATTTCAACAAAATCTATTAATATCAACAAATACTTTCTAAACCAAAAAATTATAATTATTTAATAGTAACATTATTTAAGGAGTCAATTCTATTATTTACCATCCATCAAAATGATTCCTGTGTAATAATATACACAGTGTGTAGAATAATTCTGCAAATACTAATAGTACACAGTGTAAATACCAATGCTATCTTTTAGGTTTTGAAAATAGCATTGTCTGTTTCTCTATGTCAATTTACAGTGTTAATACTACAACTAACAAATGTTTTCTGTAAGTAGAATCTGAATATGCTAATAAATAAGTAAATCTTTGGTTAATTTATAAAGTGTGTTTTACATTTCTGATCTGTACAAATATTTCTTTTTGTATTACTTTCAGTATCTTTTGATTATAAGTATTGTTTGGATAGACAAATTTTATTACTTCTTGTAATATGTCAATAAATTTTTAACTCATTTTTACTAAATATTTCTATATTTATGTCTGCTTCATTCTTTTGAAATATTCCTTCATAAGTTAATACATTATCTTGAATTGTCATTTTAATTTTCTCCCATGCTTTAGTCTTTTACTTTAACTTGGGTTATATTTTTTATCTCTTTCATTTTAGTTGATATTTATCTGAAAATATTTCTTGACTCTCTGGAAATCCTTTACTATTATTTTTTTTTTTGTATAAGTTTGAAGTTTTTAAATTTCATGCTATTTAACTAAATTTTCTTTTGCACTCACATATATTCAACTTATTTCTCCTTGCACTTCTCCAGCATCCTTTTTGCCAAATTCAGACTTAGCAGCTTTTAGTTCATTCATAAAATAAATTTTATTTTTAAATTTCTATCACTCCTACATCTTTTGTAATCCTTTTATTTAATGTATTTAACTATATTTCATTCAACTTATTCTGTAAAATTATGCAGTTAATACTAACTTCTTTTTGAATGCTACCTGGCTTATCTTTAACACCATCATTGGGTTAGAATTTTTTTTTATCTTCTAAATCTTTCAAAGAAATAAATATTTTCTTTTTATCATGTAGTTCATCTATTAATTCATTATTACCTACTATCACTAACTTTTCAATATAACATTTCCAAATATTTCTAACTTATCAATTATTTTTCATTTGATTCTATTCCATTCACCACACAGATTAGCTCATTTCTAAAACATTATTCAATTCTGTTTTATACTGTTTGCCTTGTTAATTCATTCAGTATCTTTTCAAGATTTTATACTTTTACTAACTCTTCTTAATACTTGGTGGACTTTTTCCATTTTATCTTCCATAATTTTCTGTCCAAGCTTACATTCTAACTTATTTTTTTCTGACTCTGTTTCTATTTGTTTAATTTTTTATTGCCTTTTTGTCATATTTTCCATACTTTTTAGTTTTGTTTTTATTTGATATTGTTATTGTTTTCAATTTAGATTCTATACATCACATTTTGTTTTCAAGAATTTCCATTTATTCTTGCTCTTTTTATTTCTTGTTTCAGATCTTGCTGGATTAGTTTAAACTACTGTTTTAACTTATTTTCTAAATCTTTCTGTATTTTTCTTATTTTATTTCCTAACACTTGTTTGCCTTGTTCTATTTTATTTTTCCACATCCCATCTCATATTCTTGTTGATTTTTCTCTAATTTATTTCCTAAATTTTGCTGCATTTGCATTAATATCATTTTTATATCTGACTCATGTCATACATTTTTGATAATGGATTTTTTATACACTTATTGCTTTCATGATTAAAAAAACATGTTTTACTAATGTTTTAATATGAAAAAGAGATTCAAACCTATCTCTTCTCATCAACCATCACTTCCCTTAAGAACTTGATATATTTCTTAATGACATTTCATCTTCACCTCACATTTCTTACATTTTTTAAATGTCTATAAATCTTATTTAGTAATTAAAATTATTATCTTATATCCTATCAGACCATCCCCAATATAAAGTTTCATGACATGGTCTCTCATCTCATTTCATCTCACATACTTGGGTTTATATTATTATGTTTTCATCATATATCACCGTTTCCATTTCCAAATTTTATTTCTCAGTCATGTCAATAGATCTCCACTCAGATTAATCAATGGTAAAGTTATCAATGAAGATTCTTTTTAAATACTTGTGTTACTTAGTGCATTATCAATAATATATTTCTCTAACATATCATGACTAAAAACTGGTTCACTAAATATAATCCATTAAGACAAACAAAAACTAGAGTTTCTATGTGCAATAATTCTAAGATAGAAATAGAACAGAAATTAAGCTTTTGGATTCAGATTTCATTGATAAGATCAGATATTAAACATTTGGCACTTTATCAAAATTTGCATATATTCTCCACTGCAAGTATAACATGTTCTCTTAAATGTAACTAATATACATTTTAAGCCAATGCCTCTTTAGGGTTAAGATGCAGTTAAAATATATCACTATTTGTTTTAGACTTCAATAAAGAATATTCAAGAAAATAAAGTCTATTCCCTCTCAACCAAAATATCTAATATTACCAATAAACTATAAAATAGAGTTATAATGCTTTCTACCAATATAATAAGCTTCTTGTTCTTTGAATATAATTTTCAATGTCACATAGCTGAAAGATTAACATGTTCCATTTTAATCATATTATTTTGTTATATAATTGTATATAATAAGTATATAATGTAAGATTTGCCAATACCTGCTTTTAAACAATATTAAATACCTTACCCCAATGGATATAATTCTTAAAGCAATAATTTTACTCTTAGAAGCATAAGTTTATTGAGAACCACTTTTAGATGACTAAATTTATGTAATGTTTAGTTTATTTCAGGCCCCACAACTAGGAAACCAAAAATTAGGTATTAGTAGGAGGCAAAAAAGTGATTTTATCAGGTATTGTGCTTCAGGAAAGCAAAATTATCATATGAATAAAAGCGTTACTACTTAAAAAGCTTAATGATTCCCAAAATTATGTAATGGGAAGAGTAAAAGAATTACTCAGAAAGCACAAATGATAAAACATCTATAATCTGTAAATTGAAAAATTAATTATTACTTATCCATCTCAGCTTGTAATCATTTATAAATTATGATCCCCATGCAAATCAGCTTGTTTACCCAGTGCACACCCATGCTACTTCTCCTTACTTCATTGCATTCGCCTTGCATGGAGTTATAGATCATGAGACAAATTTTGATTGTTGTGCTGGTAATAATAAAAGAGCATATAATGAATTTATATTTAAAATCCAGCAAAACATTTAGTGTCCACAGATGCTTCGTCAAACCAAAATAAAATAAATGAAAAAATGAGAAAGAGGACTGTCATATAATAACAATGTTATAATTTTTATTACAAAACATACATAAGTAATATATAATACAAATTAAAGTAATGATTAACCAAATAAGTAAATAAACAATAATGAATTAAACAAATACCAGATATGAACAATATTTTAAACTCTCATTTTATTTATTTTGATATTTTTTTATTTATATCCTCAAGAATTGTGCTTCTATATTCTTTTACAAAAATAAATAAATAAATAAATATTTTGCAAATGATTTATTTATTTTGATCCCAGTACTAAAATTCATATAGGTATATAAAACGAACATAAAATATTTGATAAATAATAACACCTTTTGTACCACAAATTTCAATTACTACCATCATGTACAATTACATATCATCTGTCATCTATGTTGGTTTGTTAAGTATTTCAATTATGAATTTGAGCAGAGATTTTATATAATTATTTCAAATTAATATCAATAATTATAACATTTCCATCTCAAATATTCTACAGAATATTTAGTCTGTCATGCCATTTAATTTTATTATCTTTAAAGTGGAAAATGTCTTAATAGTATCAAGAACTCATATACATCTCATCTTGCTTTTAAATAAAATATTTTTTTAATATTTATCTTTTTAACATATAAAATAAATACTGCAACATTCATCAGAAAAAATATTGTGGCTAGTATCATCAACTTAGACAATATCAAGCAAATCTCTCAATTAAGTAAAAATATCTGCTCAGTTTCATGATCTCAAGTCTATTTTATGTATTAAACAAATTGATATTTTTAAAGGCACTATGCTTACTTTTTAATTCTTTCTTTTGAAACAGATATATTCAAATGATGAGTACCAATCTACACGGCTACTTACATTCAATTTTATCTTTAATTATTTCTTTAAAACACTGTACCTATGTCACAAAATAATTACGGGCTAACTAATCGATAATTTTAAGATGCAACATATTTTACGTTCTAAAATATGGGTTCGTAAATAATTAAAAAATAGAACAGACTAATAAAAGATAAAAAGAAAATACTTTCCAGTGCATTACAAGAAATACTTTTTTACTTTTTAGAAATTAATTTAAAAATAAAGGTTTTGTTCTTCATTGATATTGTTAAAATGTTTTTATTTGAAAAGCAAATGTAAACTATATTTGGAGTTGTTCATTTAAATTGTTTGAACATTTGCTTAGATTTTTAAACCTTTTTACATTCTTCATTTAGACCTCAGATCATCCATGATGAAAACAAAGTTAAGGGGAAGTTTAGAATGATTTTGCATTGTTCATCCATGCCAAATTACTCAGACCATATGAAGTGGTGATGCCTTTATTTTTGTGAAATCAAAAGAAAACTGTCTAAGGTCGTGGGAATCCAAATAAATAAATAAAAAATTCATTTTAACATATTTTTCAATTTGTTGTTGCTGTTCTAAAGCCAGCTAGTTCATTTTTATTTGGATTGTTTGATTTGTAATTTGTATTGAATATAGTTGATAATGATTGTTTTTATAAAAGTCAACAATACAATTAACTCTCTTTCCCCCATAACCAATCTGTCAATTACAAATAAGAGGTTGTTTAAAATTATATATAAATGAATTTGTAAAAGTCAGTATTGGGTAATATTATGAGAAATCAAAATAAACAATGGAAACTTACAATTAATTCTATTTTTCCCCTCCTCTCTTCCAACTCCCCCCCCTCCCATTTTCTCCCAACCAAATAAGAAATTGAAAAGATAAACAATAATAAAAGTTTGTAAAAAAAAAAAAAAAGACCTGTCAATAAAAAGTAATAAAAGGTTTTAGATTTCACATTGAATTTAAAAATTATATAGTAGTATTGTAATAAATCCTTTTCCAAATCAAAACAATCTTAAATTTATCATATGTTGACACAGTGTTTAAAGATTCATCTAAAGATAAAATAAAATGTAGGGCAGGGGTCCCCAACCCTTTTGCACTTTAAGAGTACATTCTATAATACCGGCCAGGTGGCGGGCACCATTTATTTTTTCAATGTAAATTTACATTTGGATATTGTTAATAAACACAAAATGTACAAAAAAATATTTATTTCAAAAATAAAATTTTAACATATAATTAACGTTTATATTTTTACTCTGTAAAAGTATAGTATGCCCTACAATTTGATTACAATATAATACAATAATTTATAAAAAAAATTAAAAATTGAATTTATTTGTATCAGATAAATAATTTTTTATCTTTTTCGGATAGTGGCGGGCACACATAAAATGATCTGCGGGTGCTGTGGTGCCAGCAGGCATAGGATTGGGGACCCCTGATGTAAGGAGTTAGGTAGATCAGTACCTAAATTTATGTGTATATAAAATCAATGAAAACACTTTTTCCTATCAATAATATAATTTTTAAAAATTATTATTTTTTGAATTGAATATTTTTAAAAAAAGATTAATAATCATTAAAAAAATAAATCAAATGCTATCCTTAAATGCTGCTACACTTAAAATTTTAGCAAATTTAACTTTTCCATAAATCATATTTTAAAACAATAAAAGCAATAATAAGATAACATTATTTATGTGTATTTTTTTTTCCAAAGTATGATGTTTGTTTTTCTTTGGGCCCATTCTGCAATCTAATAGTGAAGCTTCTAATGGTATTGCTTGTTGATTGAAATAATTATTATTGGGAATAGTGTTTCTTAATATTTCAGGCATTATTTTGACAGTAAAATAATTAGCAAATGAATAATAAGATAAAAGATATACAAATTCTAAGTTAATCAATTAATCCAACATTTTGGAAATCCAGATGTTGAGAGATAAATAAATATCTTTCTTTTATTAAGCAATTTTTTTGTTCTTAAGTTCAAATAAATAAATGAATAAATATGTCATTGTTTTACAATCATTTCTTGAGATAAACATTTTTGCTATTATCCAATTCAAGAGTCTTGATTTCTTTTCTTCCTTTTACCTCCATCTTTCTCATATATCACACTATTTAAATCTAGAATTTTAGTTTCAATAACAATTTATTATTTCTAATGTATACAGTGATGTGTAACCATACAATTGAGGTTTACATTGTTGTTCTTACTATCTTGTTATTTCCATTTGGGTTCTGATGAGTCTATGTTGTGCAATATGGTGTGAACATTAGATCTTTCACATATTTGTTATCTGATTGTTAGTTTGGTATATTGTATAATGTCCAAGTATCCTCAAATGTTTTTGACGATGCCAGGAGTTGGTCTCTCTTCTGGATTTTAATCATTGTTTTGGAAAAAACCTGTTTTATAGTAGGTTGTGGGTGTTCCATGATTAGTTTACAATGTGTAACCCATATGGCATAGTTCAGAAATATTGAGAGACATATTATTGGATAGGTTTTAGTGTTAATACTATCCTTCAGAGATGAGATCAGTTGGAAATCTATCTTGGTGTTGGAGAGTATGATTTCTCGGATCACTCTGAATCCCGTACATTGTGAGAAGAGGTGTTCCGATGTCTCATCGCCGTTCATGCAAATGCTGCAAGTAGGGTCTATGTTGTGACCTCATTTGTAAAAAAGGAAGTGATTAGTAGGTAGACCGTTAACGTTGTATTTAATGAGGAAGTCTAGGTATTTGGCCTCTAGACTCCATCTTTTAAAGTTGGATACCAGTTTCTGATTATTGTAATATAATGTGTTGATTATAGGATGTAAGATTGGATGGAGGATTGTGTATGCTTGCCATAATGATATTTTAGAATTGAATGTGGAGTCGGTTATTGGGCAGTGCTGTTTGATAAGACTTGTGTTTCTAGTGATCCATGTTTGTCTGTCTGGTGGGGGTCGGTCAGTAGGTGTTACCTTTTGAAGCAAAGCTTTTTGGAGAATTGTGTTAAAACCATATGATGCTACCAAGTTGTGTATGACGTTATAGGTTTTTTGGTAAATCAATGCTTGAATGGAGTGGAGAGCCAGACCATTTAGCTTTCTTGGTCGCTGAGTTCCTTTGAGGCTGATTGCGACTGTTTTACCTCTCCAGAAAAGCCTTGAGCATAAGCTATTTATTTTATTTATGAAGCTTTTGTTGCATTTGATAAATGGAAGGAAGTATGATATTTTTGGCATCACATTCATGTTAATTAGTGCTACCTTGCCAGGGAGGGAAAGGTAGACTTGTGACAAGGAAGTGATGAATTTGTTTGTTGTTTCCAGGATGTTATCCTGAATCTCTTTGGTCATTGCTGTGGTAGATTTGAAGATGGAAAACCCAAGATATCTCTGTGGCTTGGCAGAGAAAAGGGTGTTGATTTTCCTTCCTGAAACAATTTGCCAGGAGGCAGATTTGCTGGGGTTGAATTGCAGCCTGTATTTCTCAGTATAGCGGCTTAATATTGTTTGTAGCAAAGGAATATGTTTTTTTGATGGTAGGATGATCATTACATCGTCCATGTAGGCAAACATGTTGAATTCTCTGTTTAAATTGGGTATAAAGAGACCTGGTAGATTTTTTTCTAAATCCATAAGGAGAGGATTTATATATGCGATGAAGCATAGGGCGCTGAGGGGGGAACCCTGAGGGAGAGCTTGTGTTGGTTTAAATCCAGAGGTGATGTTACCATCCATAGTGATAAAGATTTCCCTGTTGTATAGTAAATTGCTTATGATCTGGACAGCAGCTGCAGGAACATCATACTCGGCCAAAATATTTAAGAGTATGTCTATATGTACCGAGTCGAAGGCTGCAGCAATGTCCAGTTGAATAGCTATCGGCCCTGACTTCCGGTGGATTCTGACATAATCAATGATGGACATTATGTTGCCCATTGCATATGCAGTAGAGGATCCCTTCTTGGCATATTGGTTGTTAGATATGTGCTTTAAGACATTTGGTTGGATGAGGTCTTTGATCACAGACTCTACAATTTTAATTAGAAGGGGTGTCATGGAAATAGGTCTGAGGTTTGAGAGATCCATAACCTGATTTTTTTTATAAATGGAACCAGTGCCACTGGGTAAAGATTAGGTATCACTCTATTACCAGTTGCTAGGTAATCCACCATCTTTTTCATTATGGGAACTGCAAATTGATTGAGGTGTAGGATTAGGAATTTGGGAATCCCATGTAATCCAGGATGTACACCATCTGGAAGGGAAGATATTTTCTGTTGAAGTAGGTTTTCTGTGATCCCATGTGGCACCTGTGGATCAACTTCAGACCAGGATTGTGTGCCATTGAAGATTGTGGTTTGCATTCTTTGCTGGAAGTGTTCTTTTATTGTGTTCATCATGGGTGTTCCCAACAAGGTTTTCCCATTTGCAATGATGGAGGTGGGAGTGGTTTTGTTATTTTTCCCTCCAAGTGCCCATCTCAAGTAGCCTTTTGTCCAGTGGTGTTGTTGAGATAAATAGCTTTTGGCTCTCCTAATGGATAGGTATTCTGCCAGGGATTTTTGTCTTGATCAGTATAGGTTTTTAAGACTATATATATCTTGTGTTTTGATAGGTTGACTTTGGAGCATCTGAAGCTGATTCTCTATTTGCAGAAGATCTCGGAAGAGCCCATTAGGTCCTTTGGCTTTCATTGTGTGGTGTTTTAATATTGTCTGTAGGATGCCTACAAATGAAAACCAGGCTTCTTCAGTTGGTCTTGAAAGGATGTTGATTTTGTGAAAATATATATAAGATTCGGACACTATGGCCTCTGTCATATTTGATTTTGTTACCATCTGCATGGTTTTGTGAAGAGCCTCTGAAGTTGGGAGGCCAGCCATGGTTTCAAGTAACTACAAGGGCCATATGGTCCGAAAACGAAACTGGTAAAAGTTTTGTATTTAGATGAAAGTGTAAATCTGGTGAATAATATAATAGATCTATTAGGGTTTGGTAGGATTTGGTGTAAAAGGAGTAGGATCTGGGAGGAAGGAATCCTTCCCCACACATCAAGTTTCTGTTTATAAGTGGAAGAAATTTTAAGTTAAAGCGACCATATGTGGTGTTAAAATCTCCCAATATAAGTAAAGAGCCTGATTTGTTGCTAAGGATAGCATTTAAAGTCTGAATGATTTTGTGATAGATAGTAGGATTGTTTGAAGTGTATATATAAGCTAGATTTATGCTGTAGCCCCAATAGTCTATTTCTAATAAGATTAAGTTGTTATCCAAATAGAGTATGCAAAATTTGTTTGGAGGAAATTTTTTGTTAATTAATACTCCAACCCCTCCAACTGCTGAATGTCCAACTGAAAATTTAGTGAAGCCCATGGTGGCAATTATTATTTCTATTTTATTGTCAGTGTTATTATGGAATTTGGTTTCCCCCATTAGAAGGATGTGGGGAGAGTTAATACTTATCCAATTTCTAATTGCGTGAGCATGGGCCAATGAGTTGAGTCCATGAACATTAATCCCTGCAATTTTATAGTTCATAATATAGTATCCCCGCCCCCTCAGCCGGCCCATGGTCTCAGGAAGAATGTGGTATTAAATGACTATAATTGTTTTCTTGATCTGATGCCTCTTACAATGAGTGTTGAAGTTGATTTGATTCCATGAGTACTGGAAGGTCCTCATTTTCCATAGAATCTGGTAATTCCAAATAGGGATCATCTTCCATTGGTGCTGAATCAGTATCAGAGTGCTCAGAGGTTTTCCTTTTCTTTTTTTCCCATGACACTCTGTGTTTATTTTGTGATTCTTGTGAATCTTGTTTTAATGTGGGTAGTTGTGGTATAAACCCAGAATTCGTATCATCATCTGAGCTTGATTTATCCGGAACATCTGATTTTTGTTTATTAATATTTGGTATAGTTTGTCGTGTTGGCTCTACTTCTTGTGAAAGATCCTGATTCCAATATCCAGACAAACCATCCTTTTCCCCCAGGTTTGGAGTTTTGGTGTGTGATGTGTTGAGTTTTTTCCTTGGTTTGTTGGTTTTGCTACTTTCTTTTTGAGGATGTGGAGTTATTGTATTTTGTTTACTTTGTGACTTTCTAGGTCAACGTTTCCCAACCTGTGGTATGCGTACCACTGGTGATACGCGAGTTGCTGGTTGGTGGTACACGAAAAATAATCAAAAATGGCGGACATAAAAAATAAAAAAATTAATTCATAAAAATATCATAGAAACGTTTTTTCCTATAATTCATAAAAATTATTTTAATTAATATTATACAGTAAAGTTGTTAATATGTACAGTCGATGATCGAAAATCCAGCAATTGATATCGTTTTTTTTTTTTGGAGTGCACTTTTAAATTTAGCCGTTAGCCATCAGTAACTTGAGATGTCGCTGCCACTGTTGTGATAGTGCTGCACTCTCATTCACTTCACCGCATGGCTTACAAGTGACAGGTTATTGTTTGTGATTGTATCGTCTTTGTTCATTAAAATTCATTGATTCCTATATAACCTGTTTATTCGAACTTAGACAAGAAGCACAGGTTTTTTTTTAAGACAATCCTTTTGATCTTTCTTCGAAATTGTATGATTTTGATTGGCTTCAGGTGCTTGCATATTTATCTGATATTTTTTGCAAATAAGTAACTTAAATTTGACACTTCAGAATAACTCGATAATGATCTTTAATGTTAATGATAAAATTGAAAGTATGATTAAGAAATTAGATTTTTGGAAACAGTGTATTGAAAACAATCAACCGGAAGAATTCGAAACTCTACATATTTTTTTGTTTGAAAATAAGATTAGTCTGTCTCAATATATACGAGAAAATATAATAGCACATTTAACAGGATTAAAATTGTCTTTCATGGAATATTTTCCAAAACACAAATGATAAGTGGATTTCAAACCCCTTCTATGAAGAAAATTTAGAAAAAGCTACATCATTATCAATAAAAGAGAAAGAAAATTTAATAGAATTATCGACACAATCTAATTAATTTTGGTTTAACATTAAAGAATATGAACAGCTTTCTGAAAAAGCTCTTAAATGATTATTACCATTTACTAGTATGGAATTAGTAGAAAGAGCTTTTTCATCATATATTTTAAAAAAAAAAGTATTGAAACAGATTGAATGCAGCAGTAGACTTAAGGGTATATCTTGCATCTTCTGAACCAAATTTTAAAAAATTATGTTCTTTGAAACATGCACAAGAATCTCATTAAATTTATTTTATAAAGATATTTGATTATGATAAGAAAATATATTAATTGGGTTTTTATAATTTTGTGTTTTTATTAAAACCATTTATTAGTAAATGAAATATGACAAAATAGTAGATAAATATGATACTTTAAACAAACACATACATATATGTACAATGAGCTTATAATTTCAGTGACTTTATAATCCGGCATGATGTTTAGCCATGTTACAATGTAATTTGTCTCATTATGTGATGTAAACACATGGTCACCCTATAATATGTATAATGCAAATAAAATAACACACTCGCAATAACAAATTTCATGAAATACAATCATTTTTACGAAGTGGTACAATTTAGCGTGATGTACTACCAAGTGGTACGTGAGCCAAAAAAGGTTGAGAAATGCTGTTCTAGGTGATTGGGTGTTATTTTTGTCTATTTTGATTCTGGTGTCTGTTTCTTCTATTGGAAGTGACTTCAAGTCTGAAGGATTGCCAAGCATTGATTCATAGCCTTTTTTTCCCAATGTTGTACTGTTTATTGGTTGAATATTATCTGTGTATTGGTTTAAAATGAGATGAGATGTTCTTGATGTAGTTGTTTGTTTATCATTTCTATTTTTGGTTGTATTGTTGTGGGATTCCATCTCAGTTTGTTGGGAAAGGTTATCATCTTGATCTTCATCTCTAGATATTATGTGGTCTGGTGTTATATTTGTGGGAGTTATTTCTATAGATTCAGTGTAGTTTGATGTTGCAGACCTATGTCTATCAGTGTGGTTTTCAATATTATTGTCTGTTTTAGGTGATTGTTGGATGACTATAGTTGTTGTTGTTTCTATATTCATTCTACTGCAGCGGTGGAACTTGCCTTTCTTTTGATTGCAGATAGTGCAGATACATGCCAAACAGTCTTTTATAAAGTGTGTCCTTTGTAAACAGTGAAAGCACTGAGGCCGCACCCCCCCTGAATGTTAGGACCATTGGTGAGCCTCTTGCGTTAACTACAGTAGGGATGTCAGTGGGAGAAACATTTTTTTTCATGGCTAATGAGAAGATTGCTGTGTTTGATATTATGTTTCTGCCCAAGATGGGGTCTGGGATGAATTTAAATTTTGAAACAGTGCCATAGGGATTGAGGATATTTTGGAGCTCTTGTTCAGTAAATCTCGTTAGGCAGTTTTTGATTTTCCCTTGTAGTATCATAGGTCTGTTCATTTCTACAGTGCAAAGTATTTTATTTCCCAGTATTTTAATATTGTTTTTAAATTGGAGCCTGTCTGCCCAAGTCTTAAATCCTATTGCCACGTATCTGAGATTAGGGTGAGTTAGTATTTGATAAATTCCCAACTCTGAATCATGTTGTTTAATTACAGAATATAAATGCTCCTTGGGGAATTTGTATAATGATAAGTTTTCATTTGTTACTGCTAGGATTAGAGTTTTGTCATTGTAATAATTTTGAAAAGATTTATAGAGCATGTTTGGAATAGTTTTGTTGAAATTATTGTTTATGTTTTTATGTATTTCGTCGGTAATATTATTATAATCTAATATCTTAATTGATTGGGGATGTTGATTATCTTCTGTTGTGATTTCTCTTTCATATTCCGATATGCCTATAAGCATTTCATTAATATTGCCGGCCAAGTTAGTCTCCGCAGTTTTAACGTCTTTGTTGATACTTAAAGCGTTAGCGTAGGATATAGATTTTTTTGGAAAGGTTTGTGAGTCTGTTTTGAAATGTTTGAACGATGTAGATATTAAAGGTTCATCTAGTTTGAAATTTTCATTTGTTTGTGAATGTGTTTTGTTGATTTTTTTTTATCTATTATTTCATTTTTTTCACCCGAAATACTGTTGACAGTCTCTGGTGTTACAGCAGTGAATTTGGTGAACCTCTGGTGATTTAAAAGATTTTTTTTCACTTTCTTCGGATAGATTTTGCTGATATTTTTTTTTTGTTCCAAATTATTTTGCAAGTGTTTCATGGTTGTGGATGAATTATGTTTATTTATGTCTCCTAAAGGAGTTTGGGAAATACGGTGAGTGTTGTTACTGTTTTCGTATGTATTATTAATATTGGCTGTTATTTCGCCCGATGCGAGACCAACGCTATTGCTTATAACTGATGAAGTTTGTATAATTTCTTGCATTTTAATGTTGTTAGTAATTATTTGGTGCTTACTATTGCTAATGGGAAGGTTTTTGATCTCAGATGGAGCCTGAGATTTGTTATTATAGCTAGGTGGATTTCGGCCATCATTTCCGTTGGACAACTGAGTGTCACATTTTAAGCTTGAATTGCTATGTATATTATCTATATCATTGTTGCATTCCATTTTTAAATATATAATACTTCTCTTACCTTGTATTTAGGGGTTTGGAATGGGGTTTGACACCCCCTTTCCTGCTGATTTCAATTTTTTTAGGAGAGCTATTGTTCACGTTGCTTGCTGTTTAAAAACCGGAAGCAGTATCTAAATCTAGAATTTTCCAGCTTCAAAACAATGTTCTATTCAGCAAAACTAATTATTATAAAGAATAGAAATAAGGAAATTATATCCATGTAAATAGAAATAACTTTTGCCTTTTGTTGCACATAAAAATAAATAAAATTTTATACATTAATATATTTTTCTTTTACAATAATAATAAGAATGATTTACTTTTCCTTCTTTATTTTTTTTTTATATTGTCAAAATTAATGACTAATACTATTAATATTTTTTTATATAATAAAACAGGTAAATATATTGTTTTATGTATGTTTTTTATGTTTATTTCACATGCATATGTATATTCTTACTAGTTAGCCATCAATAAAGATAATATTATTTGATTATTTTAAACAACTATTATTTACCTATACAACAAAATTATGTGAAATAATCATCTAAAAAAAAATTAATTAAACAATATAATGTTTATTTTGCTTTTTTTTAAAATTATTATATTATTCTCTCCCTTAATAAATTGTCATCTTGAACTAACTACTCAATATATACATATAATATTTTAGGAGCACAATGGTTGCTGTAATGATTCCGGTGTAATGAATGATGTGAGCTTGTTATCACCTGGGCAAAAATAATCATAGAGCATACCATGTACTTTATTGGATGCCATTAACTTAACCCAGTTTAAATTTAAATTTATCTTCAAACATTAACTTAACCCAGTTTAAATTTAAATTTATCTTCAAACATATAAGAACTCTATTGATAATTCTATGTGATTTCTGGTTGAAACCATTATATACATTTATCACCATTCTTATTAAATAAGTATCTTTTTATATCTTAATATACAAGTTAACTTCAAAAAATATATGCCATGTTAAATGCTTAATACTAAATAATAATAAAGCCAACATACTTTCTTTTATGGAATATTCTTTACATTCATTAATATATTTTAATCTAGAATGCCTGCTTATGTGTAATATTAGATAAAATTAAGAATAAGTAGCTAATAACAACAACAAAAAAATGTTAATTTAAATCCAAAGCACTAATTAATTTTCATTGTTCTCTCACGATATCCAGAATAATTTAGGAGAATTATTAGTACTATCTTTTCTTTTATAAATTTAATTTTTATCATAAATACTGCTTGATAGATTTGTAATTCTGAATAAAGCAAGACTATCAAGGTGTGTTGGTTAAATCACTATTCATATATGTTCATATCCCCATATGAAAACAAGACGACAATTGTAAATTATTATATATTCTTCAAGTTTTTTAGAGATATATTTATCTATATACATTGGAATTAGTAGTTTATCAAATGATACATTTGTCAAAATAATATGAAGTAAGTGTGTATCATAAGAGAAAGTTGCTTTTTTAAAACTTACAATAACATCTTTTAAATTGAAATATAGCATAATATAAATATATTAAGGAAATCTAATAGATTACATTTTACACACATATAGTTGTTACCACCATAAGCACTGAATGAAAATTTACATAGCATATATTATAACCATAATCCATAATCTTTTAGATCTTACTACTATTGTAAAATTTATTTGAAAAGTCACTTCATAACTTAGGACTTTTCTTTAATGATACTGAGTGGATATATAAGAAATAATTTCTGAATCTCTCCCAATATTTTAATAAAGTTTGATGCCATTCAAAACTTTTTAAAATACACTGGACGATGGAATGTGTGGAAAGACACTTTGGAATGTTCACTACCACTTTAATACTATGACTGTAACGCAGAACTTCTTAAATCACTTTTTTTTTTTTTAGAGATTACAGCTCCCTAAAGCATATTTATATATTTACGTAAAATTTTTAAAGCAATTATATAAATTATAAGCTACATTTCCATTTCATTCTTAAAATGACAAAACCTTAACCCTTTTCTTCCAATATCTTATATTTAAATAAGATCTCAGAAAATGCAAAATAATGCATTAAACTTATTGAATGCAATATATATATATATAAAGCAATATGTAGCATTAAACATAAATAAATATTGAAGATCAAACCAATAATAATGGTTTTTTTTTAAAAGAAAAAACTTAACATTAAATACTACAATGGCATATTAATATATAAATCTCTCATGTTTTTTTATTGACTGATTAATTTTATTATTTATAAATGATATCATGGAATGTTTTATTCATTTAATTATCTTTCTATCAAATCTGTACGCATGAGTAGTCCTCATCACAATGTAATATTATTACAATTATTGTGTCAAATCTCGTTTATGATAGTTTTAAAATACTTTCTTCTCATTGGCTTAAAATTCCCCATGGATACTTTATTTTATTTTAGGCAAGCTTAATTTTGATTCTCTAAATATTTAATGTAGTGCAGCTTATTTATTGACTAGTACATATATTTTCAATCTGTTGAAATGATTATGCATTTTTTCATAATATTTGGAATATATAGAAATTCAACAATGATAACAATGATGAACTAATTAAAATAAAGGCTTCAGCAAACTATTATATTCACTAGAAATATAATTATAATTAAAATAAGCTTCATTTTCTTGATTATTTTTATTTTAGCTATTACAACTAGATAAATATTAAAACTCTGATTCTAAATACTAAAATTCTCTATATAATCATGTCTAGGTGTTAAATATTAAACAGTCATAACGTTGAACTGTATTATGAGTAGATTACGTAGATATTTAAATAAGTAAAATATTAAAATTATATTTTTATGATGAACCTATCATCATTATAATTTTCAACCATTATCAATTCATTGAAAAATGAAAGTCCAAGTTTAAACCAGTTTCTCTAATCCCTAATCTCTCTTTTCAACATCATACCAGCATATTTTCTTATTTCATCAATCTATCTCACATGTAGTCTCTTTCTAGGTCTTTTGCAATTTCTTGAGATCCAATCTAAACTTCAACTATTCTTTTATTATCATCTCTTCTAGTGATACATTCAACCTAACTTCATTTTAATCTTTTAATTCATTCAATGATATCAATAATGCCTGTTTGTTCTCTCACCACTTATATCATTGTCAATATTTTCTTGTTATTTATAAAATAAATTTTTTCATACTTTGTTGAGTGGTCTGAAATCCTTATATTGTTCTTCCATTAAGTGTTCATATCTCAGATCCTTAAGTAAGAAACTGATAAAATACGTACTTTAAATTCTATCTTTTCAAACGTGTAAGAAAATTTCTTTTTAATATTTAGTTTTATCAAAAGGACTTTCTAAGTATTTGTGGTTATTAACTTTTTCTAACTCATGATTATAATCTTTATTTTCTTATTGGGAGAAAATTCATTAAACACTAGTTTTTTTAGCATTTAATTTTAGTTCTATTTTTTTTACTTTCATCTGATAATTCTTGCAATATTTTGTTAACCTCTGAAGCAAAATTAATTACATTATCTGTAAAATCTTCAACTTAAATAATTTTGATATCTTAGTACTTGATTACTGCTTTAGCTCCCCATTTTAATCCATAAAATACTTCTTGTAAAACTGCTGTATACAGAATCAACCTGATGTACACTCTTTTTAATGTTTTTTTTTTTTTGATATCATCATGTAATCTAATCACTGCTTTTGCATTTTATTTTTCAGAATATTATAATATTCATGGACAAGTTTATAATAACTCTTCTTTAATTTGTGTTTAACATATTAAAGCAGACTGATATTTATTAATGCTTTAGATGATCTAGTTCACAGTCCTTGTATAACTTGAATAGTAGCTATATTTGTGTTGAACTGGTAGCAATCCAAGGCAACTGCCAAGAATTGTTGTATTTGAAATGTAATTCTAAAAGATAATCAAACAGTTTTTTCATGTGATGTGATAATCATTTAATATTAGTTTCAAGCATTGTGATTGGAAATTGCTTTACTCTAAGTAAATTTTATATATTTCTAACTACATTTAATTCAATAATTACATATCAGTAATATATGAATGCTTATAAAACGTGGAATATATACAATGGGGATGGAAGTTGTTGAATTATTAATTTAGTTTTAATGTGATAAAAATCACTAATATAGAGAAACTTTCCATACAATTGTGCTGTTTTGATAGAGAAGCTTTAGACTCAAGGATGAATTTTTGAGAACAGCTGATGAAGATATATATTTTTCTATGCCTTCTTTAAATTTTTAATAATTGATTAGAATAAAAATATTAGCAATCTTTATTTGTGATATATATATATATATATATTGTGTATGTGTGAATATAATTATAAAACATTGTAAGAGACCTTGAAAGAGACCACATATGAGATGGATGACATGGAAAAGAGAGCTCTAGACTAGAAAAATGGGAATAAAGTCAGAAATCTTTATCCCATAATGACTGATAGTTATTGAAATTGATGATGTTGATGAATATATAATGTAATAATGCTAACATTATTTATCAATGCCTTTTACATAAATTTTCTGATGTTTCAATCGACAATGTTTGATGGGAAAAAATCAACCAATCTCTGGTAAAGCATATATTTCTGTTAAACATTTATAATGTTCAACATGATTTTAAAGCTTGAAGGCAAATTTAATGATATTTAACTACAGACTCTTTGTATTAGCTTAATAATTACTTATTTAAAATGTTTGCTTGTATGCAAGATTATTTAAAACTGGATTGTTTAAAGGCTGTGTCTTAATTAATAACATTAAGCTGATATAGAAGAGACTTTGGTTTAAATTACCACTAAATTTGCATTCAAGCTTTAAAGTCACATTGAACATTGTGAGAATATTTATATGAATTGGATTGCTATGCTTGATCAAGTCTCAATTGATTTTCTGAGTTACTGATGACTGCAGCTGTGTTTGATAGAAACATATATTGAAGCAGTTGACCTAATAATTCTGATCAAGCTTCATAGCCCACTCAGAATCTCCCACCACCAAACCATATTTAAATTCCATCCTTACGCATATATACGTATTTATTAATACATTTTTTCCCTTCTTGCTTAACTATTAAAATAGCTGATGTAGATATATATATAGATATCTTAATGTAACTAATTTTAATGAATAAATATTTGATTTTATTTTAATTCGTATACGTGCGTAATATATAAGTATATATTATAGGTGAGGGGAGATTACTTTTAAAACCTATATCAAATTAAAGTGTATTATATTAGTGTGTAATTTTAAAATTATATTTATTATTCATTTCAATCATGGTGGTCAGAAAAAGTGATGCAATCCTATTTAATATTCTTGAATGCAATTAAGACAATTGATCAGAGACCCATTAGTCCGAATTAAAATGTTATAATTTTATAAAAGTAATGTAAAAATCCATTAGTGGAAATTTTATCCACTTCAAATTTGTTTTAAAATCTTTGATCATATTTTAAAACAATTGTTCAAGAAATTCTAACAGAATTGCATTGTTTTTAAAACTTACTTAAACAAAAGGTGCATCCGGTCAGCAAATTCCAGATCCACTAGGTGCGTAAAGTGCCTCAGGTCTAGTATCTAAGTGCTTTCCAAGATAAATGGAAAATAGTATAAATACTGCTAGATTTGAATCTATGAGAGGAGACTTGTAATTATAAAACAGTAATGGCAAATCTAATCCACACTTGTGGTGATAATAACTCAATGTATCATGAGTAGTGGAAAATTTCACCTTTCTCTCTGATCAACATGCTCTCTCCTGCACTCATTGCCCAGGATCCCATCACCCATGAACTTTAATATGCTTAAAAACTAAATAATGAAATGCTACCTCCCTGACCTACAAAATCTAACTAGATCAAGTTCACCAATTCCAATGGACACTGAATCACCAAGGATTGCTACTAACCTAAATTACAAAGGTAAAGAACTTAAAGAACTCTAGCCACTGCCTAATGTTTAAATTTTAAATTCAGCCTTCCATAATTATTTCTAAGAACCCTGTATATAATTTAAAATAATATTATTCTATCAGCTGGTCTTTCAACCAGAAATTAAATATTTCGTTAAATAATTTGTAATTCATTTACCTGATATTAGCCTCTATATAACTTTCTTTAATTTCTTTTTATCATTAAGCCTCTATTAAATAAATGTAATATTTCTTTCATCTTCATGCAGCAATAATATTTTATAATTTTTTTAATTATGTTTTATATATTTAAATATGGCAATAATTCCTCAAATTCGTTAGTATATTGTTTTTCTTTTATTTTCTTCCTCTCCACTTTATGGGGTGACTCGATTAACTTTAATATAATGAAAACAAATCTTGTTGTTTTATCATTACGAATGCTTGTGAATTTGGGGAAAACAAATTAATTATCTTATGTCAATGTAGAAAAACAGAATAGAAAATCTGTTTTTCTAAGAAATGTTTTTTTTTAATTTTTATTTAGATAATAAGCACTAACCTTAAAAACTTTATCAAATCTATTTATAAAATTAATAACTGCCACCCCATTCGTATATGTTTAAATTATGCTTAGTATAATATTAAAGCACTTAAACCCGAATTCTCATATTTATTTTACATGGTGGGAAGTTTATAGATAAATTAAAATAAGGAGGAGGGGAGTCTCTATTCCATTGTTTATGTATTTTTAGTAATAAGTTTAAATAATCCATTACTGTTTAGTATTTAAAATCATACTATTACGTTGGACATTCCAATATATATAGGTTATCAATTGTTCGCCCTTAGTTTAAAATATTGTTTTTCATTCCAAGTATTACATGCAAGCAGGCCTCCATGTTCAAATACACATATGTGTCTTCGTGCTTTGTTCCCTGGGATTTTTGGTAATCATGATCCTGGATATTCATTCCAAGTCCAAGAACATGGCTGGCAAATCCCCTCATGTGACTTATTTGTCATATGAGCTATTGACATAGGGTCACTCCAGAAAGATCTGGCCTATCATTATTAATAGACGACATCTTTGTTCTGTGAACTGAACCTGCCAAAGTAGCAGAAAGAATTCGGTCACCGTTCTTTGTCCTTAAATTTGGAAGCACATTTTTTGGATCCAAAATTGGATCATCTAATTCCACCATCATGCATACACCGCTGTCTTAAAGTTCTCACCATAGATAAAACCTATGAATGTCCATAAACCATAATGTTATGATTCTACTAAATGGATTTATTTATTATATTTATTAATATTTTTATATACGCATCTTTTAGCGACACCTTTATATATATATAAATTAACAAGCTATCCCACACGTATATCTCACTCAGTAAAAACTGAGAGTGATTTACTTATATCTTTAAATTGTATTTTTATCATAAAATTATCATCCTAAATATTCAGTCAAGTGCTATATTTTGTTTTTTTTTGGGAATGGTTTGGTATCTCGTAAATATATTTCCTCATAGTGCTAAATCAACTGTTCATCAGTATTTTTATAAATTATTGGCATATGAGCTAGCCACTATAAAATAGAATAATAATTAAATTGTTATTTTCTAAGTTATAAACAAATTTCATGTGATTTATCTGCTACTGTATAAATGCCAATCAAATTATATGTATGTTAAGAGGCCAATGGTCATTTATGCATATTTTATATAAATTAATAAATCTTATATATCTCATAACTTACAGAATCATTGTTTCTTTTTATTTAAAATATTAATATTTTAGTTATTAAATTATGCTCGCCCTGACTAGATGATCTCCGCTAATCTTATAGATATAATTAATATGAAATGTCATGACCTTTAAATAAGTCAAACTTATATTTTATACAAAAATATTCCGTTATATAAATTCAAATTAGAGACTTTTTGTGTCTCCGCTTTGCGATGCTGGTGGAGACAGATAAATTAGATCAGTATCATCGGGATTGTTGCTCATAAGTTGGTAGATCTGGAAAATAGGCAAATAGGGCAGAGTTCATGAGTGTTCCTGACTTATGTATCTTGCACATAATTGGACTTGAAGTACTTTTGCCTAGATGCTAGATCTTGTTATATGAACAGACAAAACTGGCCGGTACACTATCTAGTAAAAGATTCATTGATTTGTTAAAATTAAACATTACTGCTTGAAACATTGAAAAATGTCTATAAAATAGATAAATAATGTTATTTTATCACATATTTATGATATTTAATTAATTAATCCTTTCTCTCTCTCTCTCTCTCTCTTCTGGGAACTTTGTGTATGTTTCAATACAATAACAAGTACTTTCTTCAGAGGGTCATCTTTCTCAAATCATAAGAATGTGGGAATGCATTTATCTGTGAATATATATATATATAGTATTATTTCTGGGAACTTTCATGTAATAAAAATATAATAGCTAAATAGCTGATATTTCAATACAATAACAACAATACTTTCTTCAGAGTTTCTTTTTCAAATTATAAGAATGTGTGTGTCACATGATCACATTTCTACTGTATGGAGAGTTTTGCTCTGTTTATCAAGAATGTGTGTGGTGAGATTTAAAAAAAAAAATTTCTTTTGTTATTTTCCCCTCATTCTTAAATTCTATTGATTGAGAAGTTTTAAAAAATATTTTATCCTCCAATAGCTTTTTCTAAATACTGTTAATTTTCTTTAATTCACACTTTTCATTTATGCTCTTAGGACTTTTAAAAATCTCTATAGCTTTTCTTAGCAGTCTTGGGTCATATTGTTCAATTTTTTCCAGAATATGTGTTTTATTAAAATTGATGTCATGGTTTATTAATTTAATATGTGAATAAATAGCCAATGAATTAGGTTTTTCTCTAACTTCCAAAATGTGTTCTTCCTTTCTTATGTTTATTCTATGATTGATTTGCCCAATGTATGAATGTAAGCAAGCTTCACATGGAAATTCATATACATCATGAGACATGAAAGAAATTTTATCTTTTGAGTATGGAAATATTTCATTGAATTTTTTTAAAATATAATATAAATTGTGTGAATATTATTTTTCTTTAAAACATTACCAATTTTATCAGTTATTCCCTTTATATATGGCAGAATAGTCTTAATTTTTGAAGTATCAAAATCTTTTTTCGTATTATATTAAAAAAACCATATTAATAATCATGTGATCAAAACCATTATGAAGAAGCATTTTTTAGCGACATAGATATCTTGGTAAAATTGCTGTCATCAGAAAGTCTTTGCCAAAAATCTACAAACCAGATATTCCATTGAGACCAATTGTAAGTGCAGTTGGTTCATCATCACAAACACTAGCTCATTTTTGTCTTCTTTTCTACAGCCACATTTAACAGAAATGACATCTTATGTTAAGAATGTAAATCTTTTTTTATCTTATCCAAGATATTAAATTAACTAAAAATGATATTTTGGTAAGTTTTGATATTTTTGCTTTTTACTAATGTATCTATAAAGGAATCTATTGAAGTTTTGAAAAATATTCAATTGCCTGATTTTGTTGTGGGTTTGATAAAAGACTGCCTATTAAATACATTTTTCGTTTTTGATGGATAGATATATAAACAAACATCAGGTTTAGCTATGAGTTCACTAATTTCTTCAGCATTGGATTCTATTTTTATGGAGAACTTTGAAAAGAAAATTTTGATACCAGCTATGAAAAAATCATTTGTATGACAGGTATGTTGATGCTACCTTTGTTATTTGGTCTCACGGTAAGCATGCTCATGATGAATTTTTAATTTTCTTAAATTCTTTTCACAACAACTTCAAATTTACTATGAAAATAGAAAATAATAACCAACTTCATTCTTAGATATTTTAATTGAAAGAAAGAAGGATGGTTCTTTATCCCATGGTATATATAGAAAACAAAACACACTGGGAGATATCTACATTTTTTTTCTCATTACCATCCAGCACAATTATTTTAAGTGGCAAAGACATTCTAAAATAGAATTAAAGAGACTTTCTGATGACATCCATTTTCACCAAGATATTGAAATGTTTCTTCATAGTGGTTTTGCTCTCAGGATTATTAGTAAGGATTTTTTATATAATAAATTTTTTTTTGATACTTCAAAAATTAAGACTGTTTTGCCATATATAAAGGAAGTAACTTATAAAATTGGTAATGTTGTAAAGAAAAATATTATCCACAGAATTTATACTACATTTAAAAAAATTAATGAACTATTTCCACACCCTAAAGATAACATTAGGTGTATGTAGTCTTATGGTGTATATGAAATTCCATGTGGAGATAATTACATTTATATATTTCACAGACTAATCATAGAATAAACACAAGAAAGGAAGAACACATTTTGGCAGTTAGAGAAAAATCTAATTTATCAGCCATTTATTCATACATTAAATTAACTAATCAGGACATCAATTTTAATAAAGCACAAATTCTGAAAAAATTGAACAATATGGCAAGAGACTGCTAAGAAAAGCTATAGAGATTTTTAAAAAACCTAAGAGCATAAATGAAAAATTTGAATTAATGAAAATTAACAATATTTGGAAAAAGCTATTGGAGGATAAAATAGTTTTTAAAACTTCTCAACCAATAGAATTTGAGAATAAGGAGAAAATAACAAAAGACAAAAATAACGATTTTAAATCTCACTACGCATATTCTTATGAAATGAAAAAGAAGAAGCTCTGAGGAAAGTACTTGTTATTGTACTGAAATGTCTGCTATTTATTTTTATTACACAGAAGCTCCAAGAAATAATATTATGAATTCATTTACCCATGAGTTTGAATTAAGATTTATGTAATGCAATTGATATAATAACTAAACATTAACATAAATATTATATTAATAAATATTACTGTTAATATTTGAATTTCATATTGTTTTTATACTGTTTTAGAAATTATGTATGTATGAATAAATTAATAAAGGTGTAAAAAAGTAAATAAACTAGGAATCTTTCTACAATTTTTAATTAAAAAATTGTTTATTAATCTTACACAGTAAAAAAAAAAAAAGTGATAAAAACAAACATAATATTTTTTTTAATATTTGGATTTTAAAACTTTTTGAAATTCACTAGCTTTATATATATGTATATTAAATTTCCTTTTAAATTTATATATGTAACTAATATAGAGATTTGTGAAGAATATTAAGTATAAGTTATGTAGAAAATTATTAGTGTCTAGGGTAAACAAAATTACCAGAGCTAGATCCCTGCCCCTCTCTTTTATTATATTAAAGTATGCAGGGAAGTTGTGGAGTTCGGTTATGAAAATGAAAGCAGAAGAAAGATATAAAGAAAATACTGCTGACATTTATAAAAATCCATTTTGTATCTTAATTAGATATAAAATTTAAATTCATTATATTTAGGAATACTTTATGATGTGTGGTTAATGAACACAGCTTTAAATATTATGGTATGGAATAGAAAATTGTTTAATATCATTATTGATATTAAGCATCAACTCCTGATGATCATATAAATAACATTTTCCCATCATTATCTGTCATCTGTTTGACTTTTTAAATTATTCAAAGACTCACAAATTGTTTTGATAATGAAATTACCTCTTTCTATATGCGTTATTCTTTTCTGCTTTCACCAACAACGTTTCCAGATATTTATTAACTTTATTTAGATGCTCATGTGTATGTGCAGAAAACTTATGTGCCTAAAAGAACTTTTCAATTTTTATGTGTTTGAAAGGGTTCTTCTGCAATTTTAAATGTTGGATAAATGATAGCATTTAAAAATGAAATTTAAATTAATTTTCATGGATTGTAATTGCTTTATCCTGAGCCTAAAGACTGAAAACAATACAATTCACATTATTTACATATATCTGAAGAATGAAGAATCAGTAATCTTGAAAGTAATACACAAGATCAACATGGTGATTTCCTCCTGACAAGGGCCAACTATCCTCTTCGGGGATTTTAATTTACCATATGAGACATTTAATAAAAAATATATCCACTTAATTAATAGAGGATTTATGTGTGCCCAGGGTTATTTCCCCTCAAGTGCATACTCCTTCTATACAAAGAAATATAAAGCACTGATCGATCTGTTATACTACACTCTGGACCTTCATTTTCTAATTGAGACATCTCTCAAACCAGTGGTCTTCTCAGACCACCTGGCCTTAAAAGTTTGGATTGAAGTAAAAGATGCTGTCCAGGTTCCTGGTGGACTTAAGAAGACAGCAAGGATGCTTAACAAGATCCATGTGCCTGCAGCTATCTTCTCCAAGATATACATTTACCTCCAGAAAATTAACATCCTAAGCCTGCTACCTATTGAAGTATGGATTGCATTTATTGAAATAACAAGCTCAATTATTGATTTCTATACACAAAACCAAAAAGGACCAGTCAAGCTCATGCAAGATCTAAATATTATATATAGAGTAAGTTAAAAACAAACTCTTATGAAGCTTCAAAAATACCCTCAACCTCAGACCGTGGTTTCTGCCTCTAGCGTCATCAGTGAGGTGATAGGGAATAAAAATACTAGAACTAGTCCAGCATTTTATCAATGCCTAACTATTGAGAAGAAAATCTGAAACTTTCAGACATTTAAATGTCCAAAAATCCAGCTATCTAACTCAAATAGCCGTATGTGACTGAACTAAGTTCAGATACACCATATATTAATAGCTCTAGCAATATAAAATCGCCAAAGCATTAATAGCAAAAAAACTAAAATTAAATTGATAAAAAATCAAGTCATATGACCTAATTTTAATAAAGCTCCTATTTACAGATGTTATATATAGAGTAAGTTAAAATGCTGGACTAGTTCTAGTATTTTTATTCCCTATCACCTCACTGATGACGCTAGAGGCAGAAACCACGATCTGAGGTTGAGGGTATTTTTGAAGCTTCATAAGAGTTTGTTTTTAACTTACTCTATATATAACATTTGTAAATAGGAGCTTTATTAAAATTAGGTCATATGACTTGATTTTTTATCAATTTAAGATCTAAATAATATTCAAAATAGGTTAAATTCAGATCCAAGTGTAATAGGAAACATGAAATTGATTCTAGAACTGAAAGAAAGATATAAAGATTTACAAAGGGCCCTAGCAGAATTAATTTCAATCAAAAAGACAAAAAATTTTTTTGTCAACCACCACTGCTAAACAAAAAGCTATATTCAGTGGGCGATTGGTGCAGGGAAAAAACAGATTATAATGGCATCCCTTCTCATTGATGGACAATTCTACACAGGCACTGCAATGCTGATAAAAATTCACAATCACTTTAAAGGAAAACTGCAGAATGGTGTAGGACAGCAATAAGATATGATCACAGCATAAACAATGATGAACTACATGGGATCACAGAAGCAAAAATTCTTCAAAAACTACAATCAATCCCAGATAGCACACACCCAGGACCACACATAGTGCCTAAATTCATGTTCCTGCACCTCAGTCATTTCACCATTTCCAATAAGTAAAAAAATTATTGATGAGTTATCTAAGAGGTGTAGGGACATACAAAGTCTCTACCCAATCTTGCTGGTACCTTTTGTAAAAAAGCAAGGCATCCTCATGGACATTAATAATTTGAGACCTATCTCAATGACCCCACTATTAATCAAGGTCATACAAGCATATATCACATTCATAGTTTGCAAAAAAGAGGTCAACGACTGCAGATGCAGTATGCCAGCTTAAACTTACTGTTGAATACATTAGAACATCAAGGAAAGCTGGTCTGATTGCCATCCAATTGGACATTTTGGTGGCATTTGACTCAGTCAGAATAGATACTTTGTTTGAAATCCTAAACATATATTTAGTCCCAAAGGTATTCTTAACAATCATTGAGAACCTCCTGATGAACAGGGAAATATTAATGATGCTCAATGGAGAAGTTGCCCTGGGATTTAAGCCTTTACTTTCTATCCTGCAGGACTTCCCATCGAGTGCTCTCCTGTTTATCATATATATATATTGTAACAAAATATAGTTATCATCAAAAGAAAGATATTACCATACCTGAGTTGTCTACAATATATAAGAAATAATCATAAATTCAAAAATTTAAATGATGATCAAATTATTAATAACCAGTATTATAGCAATGTATTATGGAAATCACGTGAAGTGAGTACACTAGTAATTTCAATAAAATCTAACTCAGGTATACAGACTGTGGGTTTTATCCACTTTCCTTTCTTGGTTTGATGTTAAGTGCATGTTTAAACAAATACTAAGTGAATATGGTCTAGCAGGGCGCCACTAGATTATCTGAATCTAGACACGGTTATATCTGATAACCTTTCACATGTACCGGGTTTGAATCCCTTAATAACAAAATATTATTAAAAACCAAAATAATAACAATATATCAGTTAAAACTAAAATCATAACACCATAAAAAAAAAATTGTTTTACACATTAATACTGTAAAATTAATAAACAAATAATTTTCATACATTCAAGGTCATTTATGAAGCTCAAAGTTATTATTAGTAAGACATTCTTGTTTTAATCGATCTGAATAGTCTTTAAAAGTTCTTTAAATAAAAATATACCACTTTATTGCTAAAATGTTTATTAAGACTGATATCATAAAGAAAATAGATATAAAAAGTCATATTACCGATCTTTTGTTTGTGGTGAATTTCCAAGGGTTCAAACTTGTCTTGTATTTTGTCTAAATTTCTGCAGCTACCATTTCTGTTTTATGTGGGAACAATCTCTTTCTTGAGGTGTATAACTACTTGATGATTCTGACTCTATTGAGGTTATTTGCTTTAGTGGACAATTTGGAAATCATTATATTAATTTTTCTTCTCTTCCTGTCAAGCATGTGGATGAAATACAGCAGTTGTTTTCCCATTTGTAAATTTTCTTGAGTTTAAAATCAGTTGTTGGAACAATTAATTGGACTTGATGATTAATATTTATCAGTAGATTAATTCATCTTCTTTGAATGCAGGTGAATGCTTTCTTCCTTCTATTAAAAAAACATCTTATTTCTCTGGTCAGTTGAAAGGTGTAGAATATTATTTTAGACACATCTTTTCTTTCCTATGTGATGTGCAGCTTCCCCAGATGGTCCGGAACCGATGGGACATACATATAATTTTTCTAGCAAGGCATTTTTTTATATTTTCAGCATTCAATTTGATAGTTTAACAATCTGAATCAATCACAATAATCTTAATAATAATTCAAGACAGCTTTTTATATCCAATTTTTAGCTAACTTAACCAATCAGAGATAGCATCACTTGCTATTTTTGGACAAATTTGTTTTAATTAGATCTCTAATTTATTTTCAACTATATTATTTTTCAACTGAAAAGTTTAATCCTTTTTCCAGACACTTTTGTTTAAAAAAAAATAGACTCAATCCTTATTTCCTTTCTTTTCTTTTTTTTCTTTCTTTTTAACATCCAGGTAACACTTCAAATCTTTGAGCTTCCTTTCTATAGATCTTGAGATAAGACAATTTCAAAATTTAGAGCTCTGACTCTTTATAAGCTTCCAAAGTGAAACAATCATTTACAAAAAAAAATTGCTACAAAGATCGATATCTGATTAAACAGATTTCCTCTTTTAACAAACAATTGTACAAAAAAAAATAATTTCACAGATTTAATACTTCCTTTTCTTTCAATATATTTAGGAAATGTAAATTTTTGTATGTAATGTACACACATCCTTCATTCTTTCAAATCATTCATAAACTAACCTTAAATAATATGATTGCTAGCTTAGTAATTATAACCCAATTATTTAATTAAGTCTGTAACTTTTAAATCCCAATTATAATTAAAGAAAAGCAAAATAAAAGTATAGAATAAAATATTAGAATTGATCAAGCATAGGTTAATTTTAAAGAAAGTTAAAATGTTTAATATTTGAAATATAAAACAATTAAATAATTTACACATACATTGCCTATATGTATGCATTATAACTTTGCTTTTTAACAGAAAATTTAAATATTAAATAGTTTAAATGTGTATTTACCTTTCTATCAACACACAAACAAATAAAGCATATAATTGTTGTCCCACTCTCTGTCTAAAGTGTTTAAGATTTTAATCTGGTAGGGTTTGAACTTGGATGCCCTACAGCTTCTTTTATGGTTTATATAAAATTGTGATGATGATTTTTGTTTTACACTTTCTTACATGCACATTACTATAAATTTAGCTAGTGACTAAATTGTAATGGCACAATATATAAATTCCCTTCTTAAAAGTATTGAATCAAATCTCCCTGAACTATATATTCCTCCAATTAAGAAATTAATTAAACATCTGTCATACATGGATGACATACTAGTGATTCTTCCATCTGAAAAACATATTCTGAAACTACAAGAGGTGATACATGAATATTCAAAATGTTATGGCCTAAAATTTAATCTGGCAAAGTCTGTAGCTTTGAGGTTGATCTTGGGACAAATGGTTGCCTCGAGAATTGTGGCCAAGCCACAGAAATTCCACGGTTTCCTATTGCACTTGTCTTCAGTTTTAATGAGAAGCAAATATCCAACAATCCCTGCTAGAGGCAACCAAAAAGATAACCACATCATTGTCTGAAATATAATCTTTCATCTATGGTAAAGTCACATTATTAAACATGATGGTATTGACAAAGATTAATTACTAGCTCCCTGTGATTAAGCCCACTAAACGGTTCATCTTGAAAATTGCATCCTTATGATCTGGGCTGTTCTGAAAAAAGAAAGTAGTAGCAATAAGCTACAGACAGAAGCAATGACCCAGGGCCATTAATGAAATAGGTCTCCATGACATTTCTACCTTATGGTTCCAGAAGTCTTACAATTTTTTCCATAAATTAAAAATGAATCAACAGAATGAAGAAATTCCAACACTCATCATTTCAACAGACCGGCTTCCATCACTGCAGAGAAGAAACTGGCTGGATCTCCAACTAAATGAGCTTATGAAATGCATAGCAATTAATAAAGATACATTTCAAACAAATTAACATACTGGCAGGCCTTTAGTATAAAGCATACTGACTTAAAAGACCATCTCTCAAGTTTAGCCATCACAAGTGATAAAATTAATAAGGAAATTCAAAAGATGGAGCTTAGAGTCCAAATATCTGGATTATTTAATCAAAATCAATGTAAATGCATTTTACCTACTAATGAATTTTTAGTTAATAAAAGAGGGTACTCAAAAATTGACTCAACCTGCATGATTTGCAAAAAAGAAGATGAAACCACCAACCATTTCAGATTCAGATGTAATCAGCTAATGCAACTTAAAAATACACTAATGAGTCAGATCAAGGCAAATCAATCTAAATTATTTAATTTGAAAGAATGTATCAGAAAGGATCATACCCAGAAATTAGACTCTCATTAATTCTTGATCATCTATTGTGGATTACTAGATGTAAGCTAATATTTAATCATCAAAATTTTAACCCTATTAACATCATGCAGAACAATCTAAAGAAAACAAGAACAAGAAATAGCCTGATAACCCCTGAGGTTATTTTTACCATGACTTGGGACATGCTAGGATTTATCCTCCCCATGGCCCAACCGATAGCAGGATGCTCCAAAAAAGAGAAAACAGAAGATTGACTCAAATTCGGGAAAATCAAATGAAGGAATGAGAAAACACTTTGAACAAAATAACCTTCAATGTAATAATGTAATCTTTAATAAATTATTTTGGAAACTAAAGATATGAAAATAAAAATTGTAATTATAAATTTTTATTAAACGCTCACTATTATTTCAGTAATAGTTTTAACAAGGCTGTAAACCTTAGCAATGAGCGTCTGAAAAAATCGTCACTAGGGACCTCTGTAGGTCTTTAAAACACATGCTTACGCTATGAAGACCTACAGAGGTCCCTAGTGACGATTTTTTCAGACGCTCATTGCTAAGGTTTACAGCCTTGTTAAAACTATTACGAAAATAAAAATTGTAAAAATAATGTTATTTAAATTGAATTAATCGAGTTTTTAATTAAACAAAATAGACTAAAAAGTTAAATAAATTTGTGAGATGTGCACAAAATAAACATATTTGAATATTGAAAGTTGGATCTTTAAAAAGTTTTACCTTAGCAATTAAAAATAATGAGAGCTAAACATATAGATTAATTATGTCTAAAGATAAATTCTAAAAGAACTAAAGTAATGTATACTTATTTTTAATAAAAATAAAAAACAAAGATCGTTAATAATAAACTAGAAAAAGATAGCAATTGCAAATTTTTTATCCAGATTATTAAAACGATTGGAAACCTATTTGACGAAATTGATTATAAAATTAGATGAAGTTCTTTTAATAGAAATAACTTAACGTTTAAAGGAAATGTGTCTGTACGTTTGAAAAGAAATGTTTTTAATAGATATATTATCAGTTCTTATATATGGATCTTTTACTTGATACTAAGAAGAATCATATAAAGTTCACACAATGAAGTAAGACAAGTTATATTAGAAATTCCAAAGAAAGATTGAAAGGGAAATATGAGAATGAGAGATCTAACAATTATTATTCACATCAATAAAAAAATTAAAAGATAAAAATGGAGCCAGGCTTGACACATTGCTAGAAGAGATAATAACAGATAGACAGTTGTAATTTCAAAATAGATCTGAAGAGATTTTAAAAGATTTAGAAAAATGTCACATGTCTAGATAGATAAATGAGACAAAGAAACATGCTTGAATGGTATAGAGAAGAGTAACTATGAATAAGAAGAAATAAATTATACTTGGAAAGACTTTTAGTCTATAGTTGAATGATAATGTTGAAAATAATGATGATGAATGAAATAGAATTACTATATTATTTATTGACCAAACTAGGACTTTTGAAAGAGTTCATTTTTGTACAACTTTTACTAATATTATAACAAAAAGTAAAATAAAAATTCTGAACCGTTGAAATATGTTAGAAATCATATATGTTAGTCTTGGGATGATTCATAGAGTATATATATATATAAATAAAATTATTTATTGGTGCACATATATATACCACCCCATCCCCAGTCAATACTTAACATTAAGCAATAAAATGTCAGCAGAGAATCAGCAAAAGCAGCACTCAGATAATAAATGGAAATTTAACTTATCAGGGTCTATGTTCTTAAATAGAACTTTGAGTAGCTACAATTGATTGAAACAAACTGAGATTCAATATAAATTGCAACTTTGGGGCTGCCAGATAATAGGTTGACCATTTACTTATATTCCACTTTATTCAGACTTATGTTTATTTCAGAAGGGATGCTGTAGAAATTAGGATCAATTTTGGTGTCAGCAATGAAATTCATCTAATAATATGCAGTTGGTTCTATTTCTTATACACCCGTGCTTAGGAATTTTTCAAAATTTAAAATGACTATGTATTAGTTCTGATAATATGTTGAACTATTTTCATCATCTTTCATTAAATGTTGAATGTATCGAAAATTTTAAACTTTTTAAATACAAACAACTTGTTAGTAATAACACACATATAGATATCACAGTTTATCAAATACATAACATTTCGAGTAGTATTATTCTCCACTCTTCTTCAAGCTGTTTCTGACCCGACCAATGACAATATTAGTACAGAAGTTGAACGACTTACACCTTTAGATTCTTGAATATTGAATTTTAAGGCAACGCTCTGACCAACTGAGTGTGAAATTAAGGTAGCGTTTGGTGTCAATAATATTTTATATTTGAATTTCAGTCAGAGATATGCAATTGGTTTTATTATATATATATATATAATAACAGGCAAACATAATTTTTATGGAGCTAACTGTGAAATAATATTATAAATTATACTTTTTAGGTTGTATAATCTAGTTAACTAAAAAACAACAATCCACAAGGCTCTTTAGACTGTGTATATATATTAAGAATTTCATGGCATTGTCACCAGTATACCTGTCCAAGATTTTAATTTGGGGTTGAATCCGAGCTGAGGAAAACTGGATTTTTTTTTCAGGTTCCACTCTGGTTTAGAAAGTTTCTTTCACATATATAAATCATAACTACCCAACATCAATCAGTAAATGGACATCTAAATGTCTTTAATTACAGAATAAAACAAAGATGGAAAAAAATCTCAAAGCTTCACCACCTGACTACCTGGTAGTGACGAGCTGTTGGAGAAAATCTTGTCCTGCAGTGGATATATATTATTAAGAGATCAAATAATCTGTTATGCAAATTTTAAAAAATAAGTTCGTTTATAAAAATAAAATAAATATTAATGACCTCTATGCAGAATTTTTTATTGTTGTAGGTTTACAAATAGGTTAAGTTTACTTTAAAATTATAAACACTTTTGTGAACTTAAATTAAATACTCATTTAGCAATCTAGTAGATAAATAAAAATAGCATCCTTCCTTAGCAATCTATATTCCAGTTTTTTTTATTAATTAAATAAAGTTTTGAACTAATGAGCAATACAATCTACTTCCAAATGTTTTCATGGTCTATAGTTTTTACAGCCCTCTTCTATATCTTGCAAATTAAAAAAGGATAGCAACTCACAAAATTCAAAACATGCTAGATTTTCAGTTTCTAACATTTTCATATTTACTTCAGAATGCATGCCTAGAATTGAAATGTCAGAGCTTTTATCTAGAGATTGAGGTTGATAAAACCCTATTAAAATACAATATAATTATTTATAACAGAGACAAAATTATTCATACAGTAGAGCGACTCAGTGTAAACTATAGTAATCAATGGATGCGTAGGAAATGGTGATTGTGTGCAAAATGTTTATTCACATCAAACTTTATAAATTGGAAAATCCAGAACATATACTAAAGTATATAGATACAGGAGTAACAGATGTAAGCCCGGGATAAAGTTAGAGATTTGGGATATAAGTCAACATATATTAGATAGCTATTAATTAGACAGATAGCACTTGCAAGAGTACCTACCAACATATTGCATAATTATAAAAATGATATTTTTATGGTATAATGTTTGTATGCAACTAAAATTAAGTTTATAATAATAATTCATTTTTATAATTTATTTAAAGCATCTTAGGAATAACCACTGCAATTTTCATTTTATTTATGACCAAATAAATAGTTTTATTAATTTTTATACTAAATATAGGGGATATCATTTTTATGTGATAGAAGAATATAAAGTGGAATAAAAATCCTCTGTATAGTTTATGTACTAGAGATGAAAGCAAATTCAAGAATTAAAAATTTGAGCATGATCTTAAACTGAAGAAAACAAAAAAAGTCTGAGTTGGTTAAGTTAATCGAAATAAAATACTAAACCTGCCGCTTTGGAATTTAATCATCATTTAACACCTAGCTTTTAAAGGTCAGTATGTGTGTATAGATAGTCAGATCATTCCATCTGTAAAGCGCATGTGCTGTGGTTTAAGCTACATTGTTATTATAATAATAATAGTTATAGATTTACATATATAAAAATTGATGTATTGGTTTACACAGGATTGTAGGAATTTTTACATACTGTGGATTAGTTACAAGGGTTTTACATAGCTCAGATTGCTGTTGTTACATGGGTAATTGTACATTGTATATGTGGTTTACATATGTAAAAGTTGATTTATTGACTTGCATGACATTACAAGAATTTTTTCATGCTGTGGATTAGTTACAAGGGGTTTTACATGGCATGGATTGCTGTGGTTACTAATCTGTAGTGAAACGGTTGTCTTCAAGTCCCTCACCGTTTCACCAACCATCCTAGTAACCCACTCGTCTGTGCTAAGTTCAAACCTGTTTAATAAGTCTAAATTAAGATTTGTAAGCTAAAAATTGCAATCACGGCTATATAAACAGCATTATATACGCACATACGAAAGAACGCTATAAGTGAATAGTATTGCCAGAGTTATAGCGTATAACTTTATCGCGTAATATTTTTAAACAGTAATAATGTAGCGTCAATTTATTAATTTATTACTTAAATTCGTATGTGGGAATATAATCCACCTATATTGAATATACATATATAGCATAGTGGCGTGATTAAAATATTTATTAAATTTTAAGTTTCATTTTTATTATAAACCAATTTAATGTAAAAACACATTGAAAGGGTGATTGATTGCAAATGCGCTGACAAGTTTCTTTTTAAAAGAAAAAAGATTTTTTTTTCTAAAAATAAAAGTATTTTCGGAGAATTAAAAGTTTAGTAAAGTTTTTGCTGTAAACAATTGTATCAGTATATGCCACACCTGCCTTAGGTTTCTAAAAAGAAAAGCCAATTTTAAAATAATCTAGCTAATTGATTCTAAATTATTTTGGAGACCTCGCTAATTAAAAATATGTTTACAGCAGGGATTTTACACATAAATTATAAAATCAGAACAAAATTCCTGACTAATTAAAAATAAAATCTAATATCGGATTAAACTGATTAAAATTCGATTTAATTAAAAGTTGATAATCAGAGAAAAGTTATAACACCTAAAAGGAATGTCAGCATATTTGAAGTCAATCGCTAATTTCATAAGCAAATTAAAAATTTTGTAATCTTGATGGAGATGAAATTCCAAGGTGTGTGGGCTGATAAGGCGATCATTTAAAAAGGCCATGTAAAGTGGAGGAGCCATCTTAGATCTTTACTTTTTGAAACCTTGACAGCTTGAATGCTACATCTGTGAAGTTTTGCCCTCTTTGATCATCGTTAAGCTTTGGAATCCAGCGTGTATCCTGAACCAAAAGCAACCGTGAACATTTTGACATCCAGTTAAGACAATAATTTTTATATTTGTGCGAGAGAAAATGTCGGGCTAAAACAGGCAGCCTTGGCTAAGCTCCAGAGTGAAGGCGACGGGCCTTTACTTCCATCCAAAAACCACCATCACCAGTATGCCGCCATAACAGCTCCGCTCTAACCGTGGGAAGAAGATGATGCCGCAAGCCGCCACAAAGACTCCCGTAACTCCAGCTCAAGTACTACAAGATGACCGGTAACCTCACCATTTCTAACTGCAGTTCAATATATTAATTTTCCTTTAAGTCTAGACTTATAAAATGTATTTTAATTCTAAAATCTTGAATTCAAGTAAATTGCTAAATGTAAAATTTTATTCTTAAATTTAATTATATAATTCTGACCTACTTTCTAATGTTTCATAACTAAATGATTTTAATAATTTTATTTTCAATTTTCTCACTGCAGTTGTGACTATGGTTTCTTTATTTTTTATTTTATTTTAAAATATAAATTATATGCTAATGCCTCGAAACAGCGGGCATTCAATATTAATAATAAAGAGAAGAGAGAATGACCCCTCTTCATTTAATAATTATTTATCGTAGCTTAATGCACGCTGTTTCGAAACCCTCTTAAATAACTGTTAAGAATTGGCTATGTGCTGATTATTATTTTGACCTTGATTATTTAATTATTTGTTAGCAATTTTAAAATGGGAATCTTGTTTTAACCCAAAGTAAATTTCAATTTAATTTTCACTAAGCAATATCCAAGCCTTGAATAAGTATATTTGTTATCTATTTCATTTTGTAAAAGCCCTCCAAATATACTTTTTCCCCTTTTTTTGTTTTTATTAATTAATCGCGTAATCAAATGTGTTATTTGAGATTGAAACTAGAAAGCAAAGAATATTTAAAAGTACGCCCACGTCTAGCATATGATATTAAAAATGCTATATTAGAGTTGGCGCTAATGATTCCACTGATTAGCTATCGTTCTCGTGGCTAAATATTAAATTATTACAACTCTTTTGCTTGGCGGATGTGATAATTTTATTATACATTTAAACTTTCTCGTTATGTTGCATTTTTATTTAAGATGGGACTCGGAACGGCCATCCCTCTTACACTTCTTGGGTCGCACACGAATAAGACCTGACGTCAAATTCCAGGCAATAGTGTTAGCTATCCCAACCCTCTTTAGCAGCATGGCGATCGGTCATAGGGCTCCGGTGTTGATCACAAAACCCTAAATATTAATCTATCCGCAGAGCGACATTTAGTATAACTGTTTACCAGCGCTATAGCGCATTGGTTCTTTTGGTGGCCAACTCTTCCTCCCTTAAATTAAGTTTCAGCCATTGTCTGACATATTCAAGAGCTAGTTTCGGTCTCATGTACAATAGTTTGAAATAATAATATTATAGATAAATTTGGCTTTAAATGTTTCACATATATGAGAAAACAAGGCTTCTTCTGATTGCTTAGCTGAAAACCATGGAATAAGAGGGATTAGCATAATCTGCCCCATAGCTACAATGCAGTGACTGATCAATAAGATAAAGCAAATGATGAAAACAATATTTAACTTCATCAAATAAAATAACAAATGTAAAATAATTTCAATTGTAAGGAGAGAAGGTTAAAGCGCTCTCCAAAATGTTAGACGCTACGCGCATTTTAATTGTAAAATGCAAGAATAATATAGATAAAATCGTCAAATTTAATCTGCAAAAATAAACATACAATTTAATAAATTACTCTGATCTCGATCTTATTTATTTCAATCCAATTCAAAATTCTTTATATTATATATGTGATTTCCGATGCATTAATTAGTTTTAAATATATACAGTTAATAAATTCCATTTTTTGTTATGAGTCTCATTGCTTCTCCGTGACCTATGTCGGCCGTGTGGAAAGAGGTATACTACGTGTAAGTTCAAGGTGGTCATTCGTAGGGTCTTGAGTCTTGGAATCCTGGCTTACGAGTTGAAGTGCGGTCGGACTCGGGATGTTACAGTCCTAGTCTGGTCAGCTTCGGTCTCTTTTGCTTGGATTCTGAATTCTGTTACGCGAATGTGCAAACTTGACTGTTACAGTAGTTATATGTTTATGTATATACAAGTTGATTTATTTATTTTCATAATATTACAAGAATTTTTATATGCTGTGGATTAGTTACAAGGATTTTACATAGCTTGGATTGCCATAGTTACATGGGCAATCTGTAGTTGTATGTTTACACATATAAAAGTTATTTATTGATTTACACAAGATTACATAAATTTTACATTCTCTGGACTGGTGTATCTACAGTTGTAAACCAGGTTTAGTTTTATGTGGTTGAGTTGCCTGGGTAACATTGGTGAGGAAATAGAATTTCCATGATAGTGTGGCAATTATCTATGAGGTCCACACTGATATGAGATCAATGTTATTTTTGACTTTTTAGGTTGCAGGATCTTCTTTGGGTGACAAGGTTTTCCTCTTGGTTTCATTAGCAAAGTGGGTTGGGGAGGGTGTTGGTATGGATGAAATACATGGCAGAATTGCTTTCATAATTGATACAACCCCACTCTGCTTGCTTTCTGGTGCATTTGAATAGATGAGTGTTTCAGAAGAGGAAGAGTGACAGCTATGTTAGAATTGGTTGCAATTGTCAAGTTGAAGTTTGTGGGGGTGGTTGGACTCTAGGTTTATCTGTGTGTTAAAGGTAAAGGCTGAGTAAGGTTTTTGATAAGGTTTAAGTACGAGATCCATGAGCAGAGGGTCCTGATTGCCAGAGGGGTCTGCTGGTACAGTTATGTTAAAACTGTTTGTTATTGTTGAGTTAGAGTTTATCATAGATTGGGCAGGGTCAGGAGGTGTTAGAGGTAGAGGCCAAGCAAGGCTTTTGATGTGATTTGAGTGTGAAATTCATGGTTAGAGGATCCAGACATAGAGAGATGGTAAAACAGATTACCCATGTAAACACAGTAATCTAAGCAATACAAATAAAGTTTATCTTTGAAACATAATAATAAACACCAACAACAACAAAACAACAACAACAATAATAACAATCAACAATAACAACAACAACAGCAATGTAACGATGATCATAAAGTTATCTAAAAATAGAATGAATATTTAAGGAAATAGTAGAATGTTATTCGCGATAATAAAAATAAGATTGACCACAGAATTTATGTCTGGCTGATATTTTTTATATAATAAGATATTAGTTTTAAAACTGATTTATATTACATTTTTTACTTAAATTAACATCATTATTATAAATACCTCCATATATGTATATATTATAAAAGTGCGAGTGTAAAATTTATGCATGATCTATGTATATGCATGTATAATTTTGAATATTTTAACACTAACTTTAAATAAAATATTCAAGTTTAAATTTTAAAAGGAAAAAAGTCAAAATAATTTTACCAAATAGTAAGTGGGCGTAAAAAAATCACCACCATCATCATAATTAGTAGCAACCAATTACAAATAAATACGTCTTTCAATCCCAAGGGCGAGGGGGAATAGATAAATAAAAAATTAATAATAATACACTAACGATGAATTTTGCGATAACTATTCAAACCAATTCTATAACACAAATACTCCACACACAGAACACACTGCTTCATTACTTCAATGCTATCTTTTAACTTCTATATTAATTTTTATCTCTGAAAGACAACACTATGCCTAATCATAATTCTTCATTGTATTTTATGTTCATCTATATCTTCCAAATAAAAGCAATCAACATTGTATTTCTTTGAAAGTCTTTGAGATAATCTTTATGATATAAAGTTATCTATTTCTTACACAAGAACCATACTGAAATTCATTATAAAATACTATTTAGAAAGTTTTATATTTTTCATTCTTAATATATGCCCAAATCCAATGAAGATGTAATTTTACAATAGTAGTTTCTAAACTAAAGATCAGCATTTCAAGCTAATGTACATGCACTTTTTTTTTTATGAATGTTAATAACAAATGAATACTTTCATTTCTAACATAAGATAAAGTCTTTGTGAAAGAATAGAATGAATCACATATTCTTTCAACCCAAATGCTTAAGTATGGACAAATCTTAAGTATTGGAAATGAAAGGGTGAAGATAAACCAATCACTTTAAATTACTCTTTACCATGTCTGAATGAATGATGTCTATGAAATTTTCTAGAATTTATGACACATCATTCTTAAATGAAACTAAACATATGTAAATGAGATATTTATTTATATAGTGCGATGTATATAAATTGTAATAAGCTAAAGATCAGCATTTCAAGCTAATGTACATGTGCTTTTTTTTTTTATGAATGTTAATAATAAATGAATACTTTCATTTCCAACATAATATAAAGTTTTTGTGAAAGAATAGAATGAATCCACCTATTCTTTCAACTTGGATGCTTAAGTATGAGCAAATCTTAAGTACTGGAAATGAAAGCGTGAAGATAAACCAATCACTTTAAATTACTCTTTACCATGTCTGAATGAATGATGTCTACAAAATTTTCTAGAATTTGCGAAGTGCATGTACATTAGCTTGAAATGCTGATCTTTAGTTTATTAGAATTTATATACATATCTCATTTGTTTAGTTTCATTTACGAATGACGTGTAGTAAACTCTAAAAAATTTCATAGACGTCATTCATTCAGACATGGTAAAGAGTAATTTAAAGTGATTGGTTTATCTTCACGCTTTCATTTCCAGTACTTAAGATTTGCCCATACTTAAGCATTTGGGTTGAAAGAATAGGTAGATTCATTCTATTTTTTCGCAAAGACTTTATCTTGTATTGGAAATAAAAGTATTCATTTATTATTAACATTTATAAAAAAAAAAGCACATGTACATTAGCTTGAAATGCTGATCTTTAGTTTATTACAATTTATATACATTGCGCTATATAAATAAATACCTCATTTAAATAGTAGTCTCTATAACATCACATCAGATAAGATAAAAAAAATCATATTTATTTGGTCTTATAATCTTGCCACGTGTTTTTAGAATATGATTTTTTTTCCTAATGCTTTTATTATAAATAAATCGATAAGATAGCTAAGGCTCACTTTCAGATAATAAATTAAGTAAAAAATAACAGCTATATATACAACTAATCCCTGCCATATAATATCCTAATCTTTATCTTATTAAAAGCAATATCATCACTTTGGAGTCTGGACTAAATAAATATCAATATTCAGCAAAAATTCAAATCAAAATTATAAATTACATGACAAAAATTTTCCTTGAAGAATAAAAGAGAGAGATCTGTTTGAAAACTTTTTTAACTTCAGTATTTCGATACTTTTTTATTCTTTCTTGGCTGCAACCAGAAGTCGCTTAATTTAATTGTTTTCATAAGTCATTAAAACGTTATCACAGTGATAGCGTTTTAATAATTCATTAAAACGTTATAACAGTGATGAGAAACTAAATTATTATTGTTTGCAATATGTGAAATAATATATAATTAAAAAATCCCATAAGCTAGTCATCTTCTCTGTGACCAAAGCCAGAAATTTCCAGGTCGTTTTAGAAAATAAAATACAGAGTACCATTGCAAGGATCTAATTCATAAATATAAATTATATTTCATGGCATCCTCCCCCCATATAATCAAATTTTATAAATATAAACAAATAGAGTATAATATGGATTAAAAGGATTTATTTATCTATATTATAACATAAAAGTAAAATATATATTTTTTTTTTCATTCAAAGTGAAATTTTCATACCTCATTGTGGACCTACTAGCATTGTTATATAATATATAAATCTCTAAAAAAAAACTCATCAATGAAAGTTTCCATAACTAAGAATAACTATCTTAAAATATGGATCTAATAAAAATAAAATAAATTATGTAATAAACTAATAAAAAATTAATTATGCAAGCATTAAATATAAACTTTAATAAATACAACAATATCATGTCAATTAATAATATAAAATTAACTAAAACCCTCTATGAAAATATGAATATTAATAAAAAATATGAAGCCTACATATTATAAAAAGCCATATGAGATTTAAAATTATCTGTATTTTAAAATCTTGTCATATATTTTAAAATATCAATGGTGAAGTAGAAGGGTAATCATTTATAAAAACTGTGAAGGATATGTGCAGATAATGTCCTACTAAGAAAAAAAAGGGGAGCGCAATAAAGAATTGGAAAGAGAGAATGGATAGAGAAATTAGAGACAGAAGTTTGTAGGAAAATTTATGGATAAACAGAGGGACTTGGGAATGGAAAATGGGTACTTACATATTAGTCTGGCAGTGAAGAATGTCACTGGCATAAACAAAGGCACATATAAAGATGGAATTTACAATTTTATAAAAAGAAAATGAATTAATTTTGTAAGTGAAAATTAAATAATATTCCAATGAGGTGAAAGTTATTAATCAAAATGTTGGTTTTACTTCTAATTTTATAGCAATGATATCACACTTTATGTCCACAGTTCAGACAAACATTAGCCTAAATATATGTTTATTTCATTTCCATTAAATAAAATTATAGATGGCTATTTTTCAAAATAAATTTTTTTCTTAAGTTTAAATGGTGGATGATAAATGTAAAATCTTATCATGGACTAATATCAGAAAATGTCATCACTTATAAGATGTGAAGAATTTAAAAACAAAACAGATCACTCTACTGCTGTATAAACATGCAGAGCAAGGAGTTTAGTGATAAAAAAACTTAGAAACATGATAAAACTTTATCTATTTAAAGTGATCTCAAGATAATAATAATTTGATTATGTTTGTTTCAATTTATAGTTATCTGAATAATATACATGTTTATATTCCTTATAATTGTTGCATTTTTATAATCTTGATAAAGATATAAATGAGTAAATTAATTTTTGAATAATTTTATTTAAATTATATTATATTTTTATTGAGAATTAAGATTGTTTTATTGCTTCAATAGAGATAATCTTTTAAGATTATTTTTTATATTAATGTAAATTTATTAGAACATTAGAAAGAGAAAATTCTTCTTCTATTATCTAAAATTTTCATAAATGAGTAATAAATATTCAGTCATAAGATTAAATATATGGATGAAGAATTTATTAAACAACAAAAATAAAAGTTTATAATATTTAAATTAAAATACTAATAAGCATTTAATTAGATAGAGATAAATATAATTCTAATTCTAATAAATGAGTTAGAAATAATAATGTCTGCATTTAAATGTATTTAGTGTTGAACATTGATTAGAATAAAATACATACTATTTATTGAACTACAAGTATACAGCATTTTCAACACACACACACATATATATAACACAACCACTTTTTAGATATGTGTAGTATGCATATATAAATCAAGATTATAGTATAAACAAAATTTAAAACAATAATAATATAATTATTATTAATCAATGCATTCTCTAATGCAATAAGAATAAGAAAAAAACTAAAAATTAAATAAAATATTTTTATTTTTAAAATAGAGTAAATAGCAAAATGTTTGACTTCTGTATATTAAATATGCTCTGGGTGAAATTCTTTTTCTCTAATAGAAACATAATAGTGGCCTTATTATTAAGAGATTAGGATCTCTCTAATTGTTTTGATGTTTTAAAATCAAATCAACTTTTAATAATTCTAAAATTTTGTAAAATTTTTTAGCATTAAGCTCAGAAAAATATTTTATTAAGAAACATATTGCACATCAAAATTGGAAAGAAGAATAAAATATATGTGCTTTCAATATAAACTAAGAAATTTTATTAATATAAAAATCATGTATGACATTTGGGATGGAAAAATGGCTACTGGCATATTGTAAAATTTATTTACATATTTTGCCCAAATATTTTTATAAATTTTTTTTTATTTGTTTGTTTGTTTACATTTTTTTAGTAGCATATAATTGAAGGCATGTAGTTAGATACAACTTGGTTCATGATTTCAATATATATTTAATTGATATATTGGAACCTGTTATACTTTTTTAGTTGATAAGTGTATATATTTTTTTCATTTCTAATCTCACGTTTTGTTAAAATATGCAATATGCATAATTTGATCTATGAATAATATATTGCTGTCTTTAAGTTGTTTATGTCCCAAAATATAACATTAGTATTTATTTTAATATATACACACTATATAATTTACTTCTTACTTATTTTATACTCTTAATGGACTACATTATCCACATCTCTATCTAGGTATTAAGATATGTACTTTTATAACAGCTATAAAATGAGGATACCAGTAATTATATTGTAACTAGCCATGTTATGTTAGATCTCTTATGAAATGAAGAAGATTATTTATATGAACTTTTACTTCCATGTTTAAATTGTCCCAAAGCTATATTTTTTAAAGGGGTCTTAAACACTTAGGTTTATAAAATTTTCTGCTGTGGAAAAGAAAGATCCTCCTTTATTATTATCTTAGAACTGCATCTGAATTAAGAGAAAAATTCATTATAATTTATAGCAGTGTCCAATGTAAGAGAAAAGTAGTTACTCTAGAATCATCTATAGTAAGTTGGAATAATCAAGATACCAATTGATGTAATGTAAAATTCTTTTCCAAACCAGCTTTTGTTTTTTGTCTTTATCAGGGAAGACTATGATTTAAAACTGTAACTAATGCTCTTGTACAACTAATAGCCATTTTCTATCCCTATTCTTATTATTCAAACTAATATTTTGAAACAAACAAAACTCTAAGATTTTAAACTAGATCTGATATCAGACTAGGTTTTACATATTTCATTGATAAAGGCAAAGCCCATAAACTAATCTAGAGATTGAAGTTTTATAGCATTATGCGATCTAGTGTTCATTGGTTACTCTAACTTACAATTGATGATTGAAAAAAGGGTGAAAGTATTTGGTCTTGGAAACATATGAGTAAGCACTTGATAAAGTCGGATGATGTTGTTGTTGGTATAGGACAGGGATCCCCAACCCTATGCCTGTGGCGCAGACCATTTTATGTGTGCCCGCCACTATCATAACATGATAAAAAATTATTTATTTGATACAAATAAATTTAATTTTTAAAATTTCTTATAGATTATTGTATTATATTGTAATCAAATTGTAGGGCGTACTATATTTTTACAGCATAAATAAATTTTTTTTTTTGTACATTACGTGTATTATTAACAATATCCAACTATAAATTTACATTAAAAAAATAAATGGTGCCCGCTACCTGGCCGGTATTGTAGAATGTGCTCTTAAGTGCAAAAAGGTTGGGGACCCCTGGTATAGGACTTCAAACTCCATTACAATATATGTAAAATAATGATGACAAATTATTATTAATATAATTATCAATGATTAATATGACTATTTAATACTGTATGTAATTAGCAATATGTTATGTGTATAAATCATGCTTCTGATAATAGGAATTTACTAATATCTTGCTTAATTTATATTCGAGAGAATACAATATAGAGAAATTGTGCTAAAAAGATAATGTTTTAAATAAATATTATTATCATTATTCATTCATAACAGATATATATATATGAAAATATACGCATTCCAGAATCATGATAAAAAGTCAGTAAATTAAAAATCCAATAAATTAAAATTTAAACTATTTTAAATTGTAAAATCCCCATAAGCAAAACCTTTTATGAGTGTGTTGATAATTGGATGTTTTGGTGTATAAATTTTATTAATCAATATTCTACAGCCCTGAAGAGAGGAACAATCGTTGAAAATGTGAAATATGGTATCATCCTCCCTATGGCAGAGTGAGCAAACAGGGCATTGAGATTTAGTCCAAATATTATAAGAAGTGCAACTTTCATTACTTTCTGTCTATGGTTTGTCAGATGCTTCCTAATCTTCAAGTCTGTTATACCTGATCCAACATTAATTTTTTTACAAAAATTAAAAGATATTAAAGAAAGAGATTTGAAGTTAGCTCCTCACCTAATAGCAAATTCCACATGGAATCTTATTAATATTGGACATTAAGTAATTTAATGGTTTATAAATGTATTGCCAAATTTAATGTTATTTTATAATTTTTTCTTTATTGTAAACATAGTTGAATAAACCTGTTTTTGATACTAACTATTTTAAATTGTATAATATTTAGAACACCAGTAACTAGTAATAATACAAAGTGCACAATTAATTAAAAATTTGCTTTATTCTTAATAAGAATTTATACTAAATTATATATATGTAAGACGATATTCTACTCAATAATGAAAGATTTATTGGAGTTGAAAAGATGGAAATATTTTCTTTTAGATTTAAATACAGACATTAATTTCAATTAGTGTTTAATAATGTATGTTATATTATAACTGAAATACTGACTTATATAATATACATGTATCAATATATGTAATATATAGGGCATATGAGCACAGACTTTTACACGAAGCCATCACTCTCCACTCTATCTCATATATGTCGAAAAGATAAATAATCACCAATATATGTATTTCATGCTAAACCAGCAATCATCAGTTGGTCCAGATTATCATCTTTACACATATATGCAATAAGTTCTCAGATATATATTAAGATAGTCAATCTTCATACTTTAATGGACAGGCTTCAATCCACTCCATACTCCAACTCTTCAACCATCCATCCAATTAAAAATCTGATGATGGAATGCTGAAACGCCACCCTGAGGCTGAGATTCTTGTCACACCCATGTTGACCTAAAGTCAATCTGACTCCTCATGTTATATTATAAAAATAATGTATTTATTTGTTGTTTAGTTTGTTCAATGTTCTGGCGCTCAAATTTCTTATGAACTCTCTAGCAATAAGTTTTTTTTTTTTAGTCTTTTAATTATAATTTAATTAAAATAGTCATGCCGATATAATCTAACTATTAAGTAAAATGAATATATGATTTAGAATAATTATTTAGATAAAAATAGAATAGTTATTTATATATAAAATTTAAATGATTTGTTGCTCGATAGTTCATAAAAAGTTTGGACACCTACAGGTAAGATGTGAATCATGGATCTTGAGCTCCAAAATATGCCATTCTAGTACCACACCAAACTATCTAGAACAAATAATAATTGTAGTAAAAGTTGAGATTTAACAAGCATTTCAGAAATATTGTTAAACTTATTCTAGCTAATGTTTTATTTATTATTAATAGTTATTTTTTACACTCATCTTCATTTTTATTACTTAATGTGATAGTTGAAGGAAATTATTAAATTTTGCACATAAATTTGTATGTAATTTTTCTAGAACTAAAATTAATTTCATTCTCATAAGTTTGATGCTACTTAAAATAATTATTATATGTCCTATTTAGAGTAAGTCCCATGAAAAAGTTAGTGACATTCCTGTCTCAGATACCAAATTGAAATAGGCACTAACATGAGGCATTATATTTGAATATAATCACTAAGTTTAAAATAATAATTAAACTTAAACAAAACTGAAATAGGCAACTAAAAATAAATAAAAATTTATTTAGCACATCAAACCAGACTTTATAGGAATTTTATCAAGATGTTGACTCTTTTACAATCTCATTGATGCAATGTGCTATAGCTTCTCCTTTATCAAAGTCGGGAATCTCTCAGCCACAATGCCCAGAGAAACCTGTTAGTCACCTTATCTTCCCTTTCCATTCCTCATCCTAAGTTTTTTTCATATTCTCTATCCTGTTCCATATCATTTCCACAATATCATCTTTGTCCACTTTACAGCCTTTATATCTAGATCCCCTTTATCTGTTTTCAAATCCAGCATAAAAATCAAGAACTCATTTTCTGTAAACTCCCTTTGTTTATATTTACTCTCCCATAACTTCATTATTTGTACCCTTTCTCCTTGTAAGCATTTACATTCAATTAACAGTGACCTAATATTTTCCATGCCTTCCTTACATAACCTGCAGACTAAATCATCCACATTTCTCCATTTATGAGAATATTTCCTTGTTGCTTTCAATCCTGTTCGAGCCTTAAACAGTAAATTACTTTCCTTACTATTATCGTACATTATCTCACATCCAATATTTTGTTTACTTCTATATACATTTAAACTTTTTTTACATTCCATACTAATTCTCCATCTCCTCAACTCCCTATTTTTTATTAATACATCTATTCTTCTATCCCATTCTCCATCCAGTGGACAATACTTAAATTATACTAAAAATGAATAAACATAACTTATATCAAATTTTTTTTAAGTTATAAAACAAAACTAAGTAACTCTCTATTTAATTTACTGGCAAAGTATTCATGTGTAATTTTAATCGGAAGAAAATTACACCCTACACACATGCACTGTGTGTTGTTTTATTTTGGGCTTTGATTTTGGGAGTATCCTTCGTATTTAACAAAACATTGTTGAGGTATTAAAACAATATTACAGTGCATGTGATTTTCTTCCCATTAAAAAACAAAAATATAACAAATTAAAAATAATATGAGTTCCTCTTAAAATATTAAATCAGTGCCAATTTGTAAGATATAAAATCTGCTTAACTAAGACTAAATTATAAGCAGCCTAAAAAACTATATTATCCTGATCTGTAAATTATTAACAAAAACTGCTATATAATCTAATGATTTATTGCTGCAGGAGTTCATAAAAAGTTTAAACACCAGAAATGCCAAAGTTAGACTACAATCCATGGACTTAGAATCATCTATTTTATCACTGCTCTAAAACACAAGGTAATAACAAAACTGACCACACTATATTTTAATTGTGTAATGGCTCTTTAGTATGTGACAATTCTTTTGCTCTGTGTTTGTCAAAAATATCTTAAATTTCTTTCTCCAGAAAACTGTTTTGTTTTCTTTCCAACAAAAATAGCAAGGGTGGATTTTTTTATTTATAAAAATAATTACTTAATATATAGGATATATGAGCACAGACTTTTACACAACCCACCGCTCTCCACACTATCTCATAACACTAATACTCTTGAATACATATATGTTGAAAAGATAACTAATCACCAATATACATATTTCATGCTAAACCAGAAATCATCAGTTGGTCCAGATTACCATCTCTACACATATATGCTATAAGTGCTCAGATTTATATTAAGATAGTCCTTATACTTTAATGGACAGGCTTCAATCTACTCCACACTCTAACTCTTCAACCATCCATCTAATTAAAAATCTGATGATAGAATGCTCAAAGGCCACTCTGAGTCTGAGATTCTTGTCACACCCATGTTGACCTAACGTCAATCTGACCCCTCATGTTCTCTTGATAAAGTGATTTTTCCTTACCATTTCATAGTAATGTGACAGACATTCTGGAGAGTTTTTTTTTTTTTGTAAGAAAACAAGAATGCATGTATGAAAAGGAAGATGACTATTCAGAAATTGGATAGACTCAGCTATCACAAAAATGAATCAGGAAGAGAAAAACTTGTTTGCAGCTGTAAGATCAGTTTGAAAAAACATTTATATTGCCATAAGAAGTTAATGACAACTAAACATACTTTTCTTTCTTTACTTATGCGTTAATTGGTAGTCTGATTTTTTAAAATGGTGTATTCTCTAAGATCAAATTTTTAATTGTTTGTTATCTGTTTCTAATATTCTCCAAATTTCTCTTTATTTTTTTTTTTTAATTATTTTTTATTTCAAAAAGTATTACATACTTAGCATTTTGATATGTTACAATAGTAGCTATCATAAAGCTAATTTTTTTTTATTGTAATTTATTTCATTTCAGTATTTTCTACATAATCTCCATCTTCACTACATTTAAAGTATTTTTATATTTATAATAAATGCTATGGATTATTCTGTGATATTTTTCAAATATCATATAATATCTTGAATAAATTTTTTGTTAAGCTGATAGTTAGAACTGGGGGGGGGGTGTAAATATTTTAAATTCCAATAAGTGCATTTAGTCTCTAGTTGTAATCAAGAGAAAAAGCTACAATTATTTGGCTAATTGGTATTTCAGTGTTAGGACTAGTTAATGCCCACAATAATAATCAAACGGTTAGTTGTTTGAAAAATCATGACATTCAAGGAACTAAGTAACAAATTGAACACAACAATTCCACTTAATTCTCAAAAATTAGATTCTGCTTATGCATGAACTGTTAGCGTCTGAGTTCATTATTCTATTATTGTGTTGAAGTTTGCAGAGTATTAATACTTCTGACCACATATCTTAGTAAATTTCATTTCTCCAGAAACAATGCAGTAATTGTTTTTGTAATATTCATTTTACAATTATTGTTGTTCTTACAGCACTCAATGATTGTCATCATCTTTGCATAAATGTATTAATGATTATTAATAATTAGGTCAAAGATTATTACATTTTAAAGCCAAAATATAATTTTAAATTTTATTAAAAATCAATGTATCTCTTAACGTGTAGTATTTTAGATATACATTAAAATTACTATTTTATTCGCATACTTCAAACAAATAAATAAAAATATTGGTAAGAGGGAAAATAATCTCCAAAGTGCATTTCTGTCCAAAACAGCATTCTTTAGTTTTTTTCTACATTGCAATACCATTGTTTTTAAAGATATTCTGTTTTAAAGTTAACTTCTTTTATTAATATATATTGTGAACTACTCTAATCCAAATTACAGTTTTGAGATTTTTTCTTGAATGGTAAAAAGTGGTTTTCACTGTGATAGATATTACTGGTAGATATAAAAATTATCACTGCTATAGAAATCATGTTATAATGACCATTATGGCCAGTGAAACATTAATTTCCATTTTCTACTTCCAGAATAATGATTTTTCTTATCCAACAACTTATTTTCCATATGATGTTACTATTAATGCTGTGGATTGTCCAATATTTTAATAATTTTATATTGAATAAGTGGAAAAAAAAATCTAATTGATAATCTCTTTCTGAAAATGGACATTTATTATTAATCTGTTCAAAGAAGTATTTGTCAAAATTACTTCAATAAACTATCTTCTTTTTGGTCCCAAGAAAATTGCTCAATTTTGGTGTTAGGATTAATTTAATATAACTTTTCTCCTAAAGTATTTAGAATCTTTAAATTTTTAAATAAGTAAATGATCTTTCTGATCATATTTTTCAACTTATAGCTTTTTTTATATATTGTTTTACTGACCTTTTCCTCAAACAAAAGTGTTTAATGCCTTGCATGATTTGATTGAGTAGTCCCAGCTTTGTTATTTTCAATACTCAATCTTCTTATGAACACCTCAGCAAAAATCCATTTAATTATTGTAACATTGCCTGGCTTGACAGAGCACCAGATTCTAAAGCTCAAAATCCACAAATATTGGCTCTATCTGTTATTTTTAATGTATAAATTTCCTAATCAACTCTGATCAATCAATCTTTGGATTATTTCAATAATTTTCATGATATATATATATTGTAACGTTTATTTATATACGTTGCAAATATATTGGCATTTGATAAAAGCTACAAAAAAAAAGTAAATTTAGATTTTTTAAAAAAAAAAAAAACGTACAATGAAAGTTAAATTTTTCTTTCGTATTTTTTTTTACGTAATTGGAAATAAAAGTAGAATTGGAGAGAACAAAAGAATTCCAAAAGCAAGTAAAAAGATAAGCTAAAAGAAAAATATTTTAGCTAATTAAACATGGCTGAAAAACTTAATAAAAAAAATGAGAACTTAGTAATTGAAAAATGATAAAGACTGTATAAGATTATAAACACAAAACGCCATGATATTAGCATGCGCAGAAGTCCGAAAACTGGACCTCTAGTATAAAAAGGAGGGATTCGGTTGGAGGAATGTCTTTGGTTTGCCTGATATTCTTTTGGTTGGTTTTGGATTAAAGAATCCAGACCACTCTAAGATGAAAAAGTTCTTCATATGAGAGTAGACCGGAGCTTTAGCTGACATCGTTACCGATGGACACCAGAGAAGCTTACGCGACTAGCCTATGGAACCAGCACCAAGATCAATTTATAATCAATGGCTGTGAGCTCATGTTAACCCCAAAAAACTATGCATAGTTATCTACAACCACCGTGAATTCACTAAAACTTACCGGTAAGACTACTTATTCCTGATTGTGACAAAATTAAGCGTTTGCAAACAAGTCTTAAAATAATCCCGATAGAGACTTTCATTTTTTCTGTACAAGAGACTTTTGTTTATACCAGAACTTTTTAATTAATTGTTTTATTGATTGCATCATATTCGAATTAATATGTGTTCTCTCTAATTTACTTGATTAGGAATTCTCATTTTAACTTAAACAGATTTTTAATCTGTTATAATAAAAAAAAATTTCTAATATTAATTTTCATTTGTGCGTTATTAATAATAATTATTAATTTTTATTATTAAATTTATTATTAGTTTAATAAAATTTAAAAATGTAATTTACCTTTGCCAATATATTTGAATAAGCCCAGGAATAATAATCTTAAAAAAAAAAATTCTCTTACGGTATGATGCAATACCTATTAGTTTAAAAGGATTTTTCTTTTTTATTTGCAAGTTGTTATATGATGAAGTCAGCGGACTCTTTAGAATAAAAAGTCCTGGCACCCATATTAAATAAATTAAAAGCTAATTTCATCGATAGCATAATTCTCAACAATTAATAGGCCGAGTTTGATCAGGAAATATAGTTATGTTTTTTAGAAATAGAAATACAACTTTCTTCTTTTCGACATAACTTGATCAACTCGCGCGCAGTTTATATTAGTGTGTAGAGGCTTAGCAAAACAGAAAACGTTATAATGGCTTACCCAACTAGGGCTTCGATTTAACTACCACAACCTGAGATAAGTTGTAATGATAAAGAACGTTACAACATTGACCCCAAAAATACTCACAGCCAGAAAATAAATAGTAGTTTTAAAAAAAAAAAATTATAAAAACTAACTAACTAATTAAACCCTGATTATTAAAATATAAAAAAATATTTTTTTAATATGGCTTCCAGAAAGAAAAAAATGTATGTATATGTTTTTTGATATGTCTAAAATAAAACACAATCATGGCTGATGTAGTCACAAGTATTTGACTGGGTAAGCGGTTACTGAAGAGGGGAAAAACATAGCCCCGAGTCCTAGTATGCAGTATATTAACATAAGACCACCTTTATATGCCCATCAGACTATTTCTATCAGGGATCCCAATAAAGGGGAAGGCATATCAAGTTGCCGCGAGCCTGTAAGACTCAAAACGATGAGCAATGCTCGTTAGTGCTTATGACTTGGGTTTCTTATCATTACTATTACACTTAAGCGGAAAGGACACAGATGAATGTTGAAATATTTTCCATTCCCATCATGTTAGACCTAAAAGTGGGCGTTAAAGCCGAACGTCACTTGTTGAATGAGTCTATGGAATATATCAGCACGCTACTATTACAAAAAAAAACAACAACACGAATATGAATTTAAAAACTTAAGAATAAAATTAGTGTAACCCCCTATTTTATTCTCATATCCTGGCACTGGTGGTATTGTAACATTTATTTATATACGTTGCAAATATATTGGCATTTGGTAAAAGCTAAAAAAAAAAAGTAAATTTAGATTTTGTTTTTTGACTATAATTTTTTTTTTAAAAAAAATAACGTACAATGAAAGTTAAATTTTTCTTTCATATTTTTTTTTTACGTAATTGGAAATAAAAGTAGAATTGGAGAGAACAAAAGAATTCCAAAAGCAAGTAAAAAGATAAGCTAAAAGAAAAATATTTTAGTTAATTAAACATGGCCGAAAAACTTGATAAAAAAAATGAGAACTTAGTAATTGAAAAATGATAAAGACTATATAAGATTATAAACACAAAATGCCATGATATTAGCATGCACAGAAGTCTGAAAACTGGACCTCTAGTATAAAAAGGAGGGATTCGGTTGGAGGAACGTCTTTGGTTTGCCTGATATTCTTTTGGTTGGTTTTGGATTAAAGAATCCAGACCACTCTACGATGAAAAAGTTCTTCATACGAGAGTAAAGACTGTGTAAGATTATAAACACAAAATGCCATGATATTAGCATGCACAGAAGTCCGAAAACTGGACCTCTAGTATAAAAAGGAGGGATTCGGTTGGAGGAACATCTTTGGTTTGCCTGATATTCTTTTGGTTGGTTTTGGATTAAAGAATCCAGACCACTCTACGATGAAAAAGTTCTTCATACGAGAGTAGACCAGAGCTTTAGCTGACATCGTTACTGATGGACACCAGAGAAGCTTACGCGACTAGCCTATGGAACCAGCACCAAGATCAATTTATAATCAATGGCCGTGAGCTCATGTTAACCCCGAAAAACTATGCATAGTTATCTACAACCACCGTGAATTCACTAAAACTTACTGGTAAGACTACTTATTCCTGATTGTGACAAAATTAAGCGTTTGCAAACAAGTCTTAAAATAATCCCGATAGAGACTTTCATTTTTTCTGTACAAGAGACTTTTGTTTATACCAGAACTTTTTAATTAATTGTTTTATTGATTGCATCATATTTGAATTAATATGTGTTCTCTCTAATTTACTTGATTAGGAATTCTCATTTTAACTTAAACAGATTTTTAATCTGTTATAATAAAAAAAAATATTTCTAATATCAATTTTCATTTGTGCATTATTAATAATAATTATTATTTTTTATTATTAAATTTATTATTAGTTTAATAAGATTTAAAAATGTAATTTACCTTTGCCAATATGTTTGAATAAGCCCAGGAATAATAATCTTAAAAAAAAAATCTCGTTACGGTATGATGCAATACCTATTAGTTTAAAAGTATCTTCTTTTTTATTTGCGAGTCGTTATATGACAAAGTCAGCAGACTCTTTAGAATAAAAAGTCCTGGTGCCCATATTAAATAAATTAAAAGCTGATTTCATCGATAGCATAATTCTCAACAATTAATAGGCCGAGTTTGATCAGGAAATATAATTATGTTTTTTTAGAAATAGAAATACAACTTTCTTCTTTTCGACATAACTTGATCAACTCGCGCACAGTTTATATTAGCATGTAGAGGCTTAGCAAAACGGAAAGCATTATAATATATATATATCATAACAGGATAGGGAATTGAAATGAACCTGGGGTGATGGCAAATCATCATCAACTCCAGTCAAAACAAATAAATATTTCAAGTAAAATTAACTTAAATAATGGTATAAAATATTAAAGTAATAAGATATTATAAAATATATAAGCAATTTTATACAATTAAGGAGCATGAGAAATCTTGAAAACTCTCTGAGAGATCAGCATAGCTAACTATAATTTCACCAGCACTCCCCAAAAGTAATAATCATTCATCATCATGAATGATCAACAATACATCAATACAATAAATCAACAATCCATCTTGTGACTGGATTTGAACAATACAAAATATAAATCAACAGTCAATCTGGTGACTGGATTGGAAATGGGTCTTCTGTAGACCAAGATAACTATTGAATCTTTGCCAGCTTGGGAAATTATTTAAACATTAATTTGGATGCAAGTGCTCATTCATCAGAATATATAGGAATCAAAACAATAATGCTAGGGCATTACAACATGCTGATCATCATTAATGCTCTGAACCACTAAGCACTATTGATGTATTGGACAACTATAAACTTTAAATTCTAGTAGACTAAACTAAATAAAATGTACTGCAGGGACTTTGAAGAATATACTCTTTCCACAAAAACAGGACTCTTGTCAACTGAATGCCTTGAAGCACTAAATACATCCTCATTTATATATTCAGCCCATTATACATGAATCTATCTCAGAAGAACACATGCTCATTAATGCTATGTGACCAAGAAATGATGATTTAATACAATTTTAACAATTGAATTCAAGTTTATTAATAAAAATATAAAAAACTGATATTAAGGTCTGTAGAATATGATTATACATATTAAAGCCTTCTGATTTTGATTAACATATAATACAAATTATTACATTTGTGATTTACAAAATTACTATACAAAATTCAAGTTACTATTATGATTTATGTATATGTTCCATTAGGTTTACTCAAAACCCATTCATCACACAGGCATGTGACTTGATATAAAATGAACATGTTTAAATTGACATTTAATAATAAAATAAATGATTAAAATTTACATATAAGTGTCTATTTGACACACATTGGTATTTGCAATACAATGACATGTACACACACATAAATATGTGTGTAATTTCTGAACATATTTGAATTGCCATAAAATAAACCTTTCTAGTTGTCACTTTCAAATTGTCACAATAATAAATGACATTAATTTTTATAATACGTAATAATATATTAAACATACTTGTGGGTGCATATTGAATTGCAGGCACACACTAATGTTTACCCATTTTAATTTGTTACAATAATAACATTTGCTAATTAATTCAATATTGAAAGTGTATAAAACTCACATATATACATGTGTATACAAAAATATAGATAATATAAATCAAGTTCTATTATAATAGTTTACTGTTTATTTTTCTTTCCAAAAGAAAAAAAAAACCAGTTTATAAGTTCTTTTTTTTTCTTTAAAAAAATATTATCTTTTTTTTCTTTTAAAAATATAACAGTCAATATTGACTGGATTGTTGTTGATTGAATAATTAGAAATGTCTTTAAATTTAAAAAATATAGATTTTAAATATTTTCACTTATATTCTTAAAAAAAAAAACAAATATAATAAGGTCTATCAATTAAATCTTCATTTTTAGATGTTTAACTTAAGCAAAATTGTTCTTTAAAATGTCATTTTTAACATATAACATTATTCACCAGCTATATATACATTTATCTGTGCTTCTCTGCATACATATACCAATTCTTTGAGCTTTCTCTTAGTAAGCTTGGTTTTTTGTTCTTCAGAAAAGTACAATCCAGATTTGTTGTCATCATCAGAGAAAAGTATAATTCTGATCCTTTGATCTAGGGTTTGATGAGGTTCAGGTCAGCAAACTGATTTTTAGAACACATTTGTACTAGCTAATTGATACATTTTAAGTTGAGCCAGTTTTCAAATGAATCATAATTCCAGTATATAGAACTAGTAGACTGCTGGATCTACTGGCTTGACTTCAGTTACATCTTCATGGGAGCTATTCTTATTTTCATAACTCTCCAAACACCAATTCTGCTAGCCAACTGCTTCACAAAAATATTAAGACAAGAACTGTCTTCAAAAAAATTACTATCCAAACTGAACTAATCTCTTTCCATCCAGTCTTTTGTAGTCTTGGTGAGGTGGTAAACCATTAAATTTAAAAACAGTGTTTTTTTTATCTTGATTAAAAAGAATTTTAATCCTTGTGAAAGCAACTTGGAAATTTTTATCAAAGTATGATATACATGTTTTTACTTAGATAGTGATTTATCAATTAATTAAAAAGATTTTCAAAAATAGATAATAGACATTTTTACAATTATTAAAAAAACATGCTTATTTTTAAATTTCAAAATCAGAGTTACAAATAATACAATAATGTTTTAAATTGAGTTATTTAACCCTTTACAGTCATTATTATTCCAGGTGAAATGTAGACAATATCTACCAAAATTTATATCTGTATTTATTTTTACTTTTCATTTTCTTTATATATATGCACACACACAACCATGTTGTGGTGTGTCATGTAATCCAACTGGTTACAATATATATATTAATATATTAATAAATTTGTTTTGAGTCTTGATATAAGAAAAGTTTTTTTCAACCTGATGAAATCCAATATTAGCAAAGTTTCTTTACTGATTTCATATCAGTTTTTCTGAAAATATTGTGCTACAAATTTGCTCTTGTTTTTAGCTTTTCTAAGTCTATTATTAGTTTGGAAAAGCAATTCATTTTCAATTTTTTTATTTTGGAAAATTACATTTTTAAAATTGTAGCTATCAATTATTCCACTGATGATTTTATAGATTATAGAACTTAACATGTTAAGTCTATTTTTTTCTCCTTATGTCATCATAGCATTGGCTGGGAAACGAACCTGCAGCAACCGTCTGCAACCAACTACTTGCTTGCAAGGTGGCTGCTGACCTCTCGGCTAACAATGCTTGACATGTTAAGTCTGTTTCTTGAAAAAATTCAGACATTTTCTTGGTATATTTTTAATGTCTTTCATTAGATTTTATAGGATACTTTTTTTTTTATGATTTGTAATTTTATTTCTGCTAATAAATATCTTGGGTTTTTTTTTTCAACTCTTTTCATTCTTTTTGTTATATAATATTTTTTTTTTCTATTACAACTCTTGCAATTTATAATTTTACATTTGATAGCTATCTTTATTTGAAAACTTATCTTCTCAAACATTAACTATAATTTTCTGCCCTTTTCAGGCAAAGAACGTTTGAATTATATCATTAATGGAGCAATTCTGATTTATTTCTTTTGAAATTAAATTAAATTTGTCAATATTTATTCTAATAACTTTTGGGTTGCTATATTATTTTTATTATCAAATTTACTTTCCAGAAACTTTAATGTTTTCTTTTAAACATTTATTTACTTCTACACTATACAAAGATTAAATTTTCTCTGTTGAGTATCGCTCTCACATTGGCTTGTGTATGTATAGAATATCTTACAAAGTTTTTATAGGATCTTTCCATAATTGTTGACTTGCCAAATCAATGAGGCATCTCTTTTCTTTTTTGCATTATTTATTTCTTTGTGGTTCTGCACTTTTTCTATAGAAACTATTATGATGATATGACATCATTTTTTGTTTCTAAATTTAACCATTTCAAACAAGCCGTATTTATTTCCATAAATCCATTACCATACACTTCAAAGCTCAGTTATATTCACTGACTCTTTATATTACTGGATTATATAATGTTTTCCTGGTGATTCTTCTTCTTTTTTTTTAAATATTAAATGGAATAAAAGTATTTTCAGATAGTTACATATACTCATAGTTATTTAAATAATAGGTTTATTTTCATTAAGAAACAAAACAAAAGCAAAATTATTCCAATAAACTAACATTTTTCTCTAGAGATTGTTGCTTTTTTTGGTCTATATATGTAATTCACTTTATGTACTGTTTTTTTTATCTTAAAACCTGTTATTCAGACACTTTTAAATTTTCTCCATTGTTTCAGTTATTGGACTCTTAGAAATAAAAGATTTTTGCAATAATAATTTTTTTAATTTAAATGATAAAAATTATAATATTATTTTTGTTAAAAAATAAAACATTTAATTTATTATAATGATGACGTGTGACATCCTTATTTATTTTTTCCTCATATTTCTAATCTACATTATTTATTTTATAATTTATATGTTTTTTATTTTAAGTAATAAACTTTATTAAACAAACATTTAAATATGTTCAGGAAATATCTACAAATTAGTTTTGATTCATTTTATCCATTACCAGATATTTACCAATCTTCTCCCCAAAGCACCACAATGTAAATCTATAAGATTCTCATTGTTGAAATGTTAGTATCGTTTTTTTTATTAAATTCTAGATTTAGGTCATACAACTAGTATTCCTAATTTAAACATGGAACCTTTATTCTCTCTTGAGAGATCCTTTATTTTACCACTCTACATACTTTTACTGTTTTATTCTTTTTTGTGTGTGCACTTTTACTCCCACATTTCACAAGTATCATAGAAGTCCCTCCCAATACTATTTCCATAACCTTCTTAGGTCACTATTTCAAACACCTAGCAAAATAGTTGTCCCAATCATTGTCAAGTTTCTTCAACCAATTAAAATTTCTATTATCAAAGATTAAAGAACACTGGATTGTCTATATAGTTTCAATGCATGTATTATCATCATTGGTTATAAGGTTGGAATTTTATTACATTTTGTTTCAGTAATATTTTAAGATTTATCATTGGGGTGTGAAAAAGTTAGCCTCCCAAAAGCACTACATTCTTCTAGTAAGTGTTGAAATGTTTCACATTTATTTTTACAACATGAACAGCTCATTCCCAATCTTTTATTAATGTATGTTGTGGTCAGTAAAATTCTATTGATCAACTTGAATATGAATTTCTTATATGTCTGTGGTGTATAAATTGAATGGAATTTAACTAGAACCCCTTTCATTGAGCAATTTATCCAGGAATTTTCATGAGGTTTTACTCCCCTTGTTATGTCTTTATATCTAATGACTTCCAAATTTTGCACAGTTAGGTCATCTTATATGTCCTTATATGCAATAGACATATCTGCCAAATAAGATCTTCTCTCCACCTCTATTTCACTATATATTTTTATATCCTCTGTTGGCAGACTGAAGTATTGATCCTTAATAGCATTTAAATATGTTCTTGCAGTAATAAAATTTACATATACTTTTGGATCAACTAAGTTAAGCCTTTCCTTATTAATGGGTATAACTGTAATATTGCCATTGATAGTAATCTAGATTTTTTCCCCCAGATGAATTTTTTAGCCATCTGGTTTATTCTACTAATTGTTTTGTTATATAGTTTTACTCATGGACTGTAATAACTAAGGACCCCTGTCACAACTGCATTGAACAATTGAGTTCTCATAATTTCATAGAGCTTGAATGATGTGAAGTTATTAATCCTCTTTTCGATTTTTTTTTTTTGTAATCAGTTTAATGTAAGTGACCATTCATACGTGTCTTTGACATATATAATGGCAATCCAAGAAATGACTTTGATTGAGCTATAAATTTGGATGGTATTCTTTTACCTTTTGCCAATTGCCATGCTGCTGATTTGTTAGATTGAACTAGTGAATCGGTAATTTCTTGAAACTTTTTTAGGACATTCATCACTACATTAGTATTATAACTATTTTTTACTATTATTATAATGTCATCAATAAAGGCAGTGACTCCTATTGTGAGACCCAAATGCAGTATATAGATCCCATTAATCAATGTCTCTATTTCTTTAATCATGGGGTCTATATAAATCATGAATAAGAGAGCTGCCAATGATGATCCTTGGGGAATACCTTTCTCTGGAATGAAGAATTCATATCTGTGCGTATAATTTTTATAGGACATTCTGCTATTTCTTATGTAATTCATTATAGCATTCTCTAGATATTTATCTTCTTGAATCAGATTGTTCAGGGCTTTTATGGGATATGACCAGTTAACTAGATCAAATGCTGACTTAAAATCAATTTGTATTGCAAAGTACTGCATTAGCTTAAGTTCCTTTGCATACTTTATTGCTTCTTGTATTTTTATATCTGCATTTATGGCTCTTTTATCCTTAACAGTGTGATGTGCTGATGATATTTTGTCTCTTACCAAGTTATTCAATTTTTTAAGTAGTATTTGTGCCAAGATTTTTGAATCAATATCTTCTATAGATATGTTTCTTAGGTCTTCAAAAGTTGGGGTTTGTTTTGATTTGTCTTTTTTTATGTTAAAAATTATTCTGCTGTTTATGTAATGCCATTCAATCCTTTCATTATACATCTGATTGAAAAATTTTGACATTGAACCTGCCAATACATAATTGATCTGTTTGTAGACTGAGGCTGGTATAGAGTCATTTGCCATTGTCATTTGCAACTTCTATTAATTTCATCCATTACTTCTTGAAATAATATATATTTCTTTGTATTTTCTATAGCCACTCTCTCATATTTATCAATGCCTGCTACTTGACAGACAAACTTTATTTTTAGCTTGTCAACCATGTATTCATCAACCTCGTCTCCAGATGCCTCAGCATTCTCCTCTATTTCCACAGAAGCAATTTCCTTTGTATGTGGTATATAAATTTTGCTATAGTTAATCACTGGTTTTGATATGTGATTCATTCCAAGGATCAATTTCCATAGTCTTAATTTATAAGTTTCTTGATGTATCAGATTGTATATATTATTGTATTAAAGTTGCAGTTTATTGATCAATTCATGATTAGGACTTATGCCAAATATATTCTGTAATGCCTTATAAATCTCATGGATTCTATTTTTTATTTGGTTCTGAGATAATTTACTATCCTCACTTTGATAGCATATGTCTGATATGCATTTCTTTATTTTATACCACACAATGCATGGAAATAAGTTTTGTGTAATAGTTTGTAACAATTATAATGTTTGATAATTGATCAATTGAAAATATGATTTGGCTCCTAATATTCTTTTTTACTGTGTACGAATATATTTTTTTGTTTCTTAAAAAATTATTAATTTGCAGTTGTACTCTTAAGTGGTCAGAAAATGTAATAAGTGACATGTTAATAATAGAATCATTAGCTTTACTTGCCAAACAAAGACTAAATCTATTAGTGAAGTGTATCTACTGCTGAAAAATATGTAAGCATGATTTCCATATTTCATTTGTAGTGGATGTAGGGACACATCCTTCAACTTATGTTCTAAGGGTGTAGGAATGTTTTGGTATGAACAATTAAAATCACCACCCATTATCACAATACCTGGCTTTTGCATCAGTTTGTTCTGTACACTGTGAATAATCTTTGAAATGTCATTATGCCTTGTTATAGAATATACTGCAATCAAGTAATGTATCTCATTATAAATGACAAATAATAGAACTATGTGATTTGTTTGTAAATCTATTGTTTGTATTTTTCTTATTCCCAAGGTGCATCTTTATTAATACTGTTACTCCCTGTGAGGATCTAACATTGAGTTTGAACAGAAATATATTATTTTTTGATAGTTTTTCTATAATCCATTTAGGAGTATTATCACTTATCTTTGTCTCTGATAAAATTATCATTTCATATTTTTGAATTGCTATATAATCTAATATTTTCTCTGCTTTATCTTGACTATTCATTGCTCTTATATTAATTGATAATATAGTAAGTGACCTGTTCATGATTTAACATAATTGGAGTTTCTTTATTTCTTTTTAAACTATTAATTGTGTCATTTTTTCCTTTTTCATTTGAATCGTCATTTAATTTTGATAGATTAAGATCACTAAAGATTTGTAATCTTTTATATTTAATATTAGTGCTATCATTGTTGGTTTCATAATTACCTCCTATATTTTTATTATCAATTACTTCATTATTATCTTTTCGTTTGTTGACAAGTATTCCTATTTCCTTTGGGAGATCTATATTTACTACATTTACATCTGTATCTGTACCTTATATGTATTACTTAATTTATAGGCAATCTATAATCGATCTATAGTGCTATGGAATTGTACATATAATAAATAATTTGAACTGGAATTAGGATAGATATGTAATCTAGTGATTATATATATCATTAATGATTATCCAAATAATTAAGAACACTGACATCTAAAAAAAAGTGTATCAGTTATTTTTTTATTAATTTCCTTCAAATCTGAATCATGTTCAAAATCTACTAATACTTGAAATCGATTTGTAAGTTCTAATTTAGATTCATTAGAATGTTTCTGAAAATTAGGAATATCAAGTGTAAATATTGTTTTTCTTAATAATTTTTGTCTTTCTAGTTTTGCATTAACACGTATCTTATATCTTATTAATTGATGATCACTTCCTGTGTTAAATTTATTAAGAATATTACAATCTTGAAATGTATATTTTCTGTTAGTCAAATATAATCCAATTCTGCTGTACCTTCATTTGGATTTGAGACTAGAGAATTTATGAAGAAAAGAAGTAATATGAAGATATAGAAAAATGATGCATTAAAAAGGATTGAATATCTCGAATTTTGTAAAATGGTGCAGAACAGAGTTGAAAATGATATAAGAAAGTATAACTGTGAGCTAGCAAGGAAAGCTATAGAAGAGAATAAAAGTCTCAAAAGTGTAAAACAAAATTTTGGTATTGGTACGAAATTTATATCTGCAATAAGAAAAAAAGATGGAATTATTAATAAAAAGAGAGATGACATCATGAAATGGGTAGAAGACTTCTATCAAGAATTATATAGTAATAAAGAACAAGTTCATCCTATATCTATTATATCTTCCAAAGAATTTTAAATGAAGAAGTGAGACATGCAATTAAATTTATAAAGAAAGGAAAGGCTCCTGATGGAATTATAATTGATATATTAAAAGAAGCAGGTGAAGTGGAATTGTATTGGATATATTGCTAGAAGAGATGATAATAGATGGACAATTGAAATCTTAAAACTGGATTCCAAGAGATTGCAAAAGACCAAGAAAGAGACCACATGTTAGATGGGTGGATAAAATAAGAAAATGTGTAGGGATGATGTGGAGAAGAGAAGCTAAAGATCGGGAAAGATGGTTTGAACTTGGAGAGACCTTCATTCTGCAGTGGATTGATAATACTTGATGATGATGACTGACTGACATATGAGTTAGTACGCTGCTTGAGAATGTCCAACTACCCTCCCCCGTAAAACCAGCCTTGTAATCAATCTAATCTAAAATTCAAAATGTAAATACTCTTAAAGGCTCAAAGCAGGTTAATGGCATCTCCAATACCCTCTTTTTCCGCATAGATAAACAATGAAGGAGAAGAAAGTATATTGCTAAATGATGAGAGTTTAAGTTTTTCATCCTTCTTTTATCCCTAGCTAAGAATAAGTAAATATCCATTTGTCAATCAGTATTGAATGATTAATTAAGTTGGCTTTCTGAAAAAAAACAACAACAGCAATCTAAACCTTATTGGAATCTGGAAAAAAAAAAAAAAAGGTTCGATCCCAAACAGTGGAATAAGTAAGTTGATACGCTACCACTATGGCATAAAATTCTTTTAATATTAGTCAATAAATGAGTATCATATTTTTGTTCTTAGGTAAAGGACTCAAAATATTCTAGATCGGTTAGATGATTTTTGATGAATAAAGCATAATTATATGACGATGTAGATTTTATCTCGAAGAGAGAGTTCTATGCATGTTCAAGCACTAAGCCATGTTCGCCTTTACATATCCAAAACAACGACTTTTTATATAATCATGTTTAAAATAAACAATTCAGAAATTAACTTATCAGAACGCTCACAATTTTTTAAGTAAATGTGTGAATTAAACCCGTATAGATTACAAATCAATATTTGTTATTCGCGAAATATAAAGTAAACAAGTTAAAACGTATTATTGCAAAAGTTTGTAGACAATTTCAATTTAAAACTAATATATTTTCAATTACGAGTTGTTAGTGTTTGTTTTTTCAATATTTACACTATATTTTAACGTACATTGTTTGTTAACAAGCACAGTAAAAAGAAGACCGGTCTACAAAGAATGTTTTGAATAACTTGACTTTCCGATTAAAAGGATGGATGGGGAAAACTGGCGGTTAAATATCGATTTAAAATATATGTCAATAATTTTATAAACAATTTATTATTATTTTTAAATGAATATAAATAACAGTTGATTCATTAAAGGATATAATTGAAAAATAACTGCGTCATCCACTTCACGTTTCAAATATTTAATAACAATACAAATTAAATTTTAATAATAGCTGCTCACCATTTCATATAGCAACCGTAGAAATTAAAAATCTTTTGAATTCATTTTAGGCATTCCATTATAAACGAACGAGTTTTCTACAGGAGGATGTGTTTATATTGTAATGTATTAAAATTGGTGAAACTTGAAAATTCCTATTTATATAATTTCCTGAAATAATAATAAAAAAAACATAAACAAGTTTTTTTTTTAAAAAAAAAAACCCGCATTAATAATTTCATATTTTTTTACAATCGATATTTTCACATTAAAATATACTGTACCATAATAAAAAAGAAAGAGAGAAACAATTAAAAACAATAGAATTACTGTCTTGCGGTCTTTACCGAAATGTCATAGGCGATAACGGATTATTAAATGATTCTCAAAAGCTAAACGACTTGACGAAGTCTTATGGTTAATGGGCCATACCTTTTCAACAGATGGGCTTTCATTGTTTCTGCCAAGATAAATTTACCATGCAAAAGTCTCTCAATTAATATTATATCTCAAGCCGCAAAATAAGACAAAAATTGCAGTCACTATTGGATTAGATAAAAGTAAAGCGATTGTTCCGGCGAAGGTAAATGGACGAGTCTATTAACGGGAATACAGTACGTAAAAATTGAATGAGAAAATTTACGCAAGATTAGCATCATAAACTTTGCCTAGAGATTTTAAATCGCGTCCAAGAAACATAAAATAAGATCTGTTTTGGAAATGAAAAGCGTGTCTATGATGGATTGGGATAGGGGATATTCATCGTATTACTGTAAGTACAAGATATTAGTACTAAGTACTTTTAGTAATTTAGTAGCATTAATATATTTCTGATTCTAATTTCATTGGTGTTACTGTATTCGCGATTGTAATTAAATACTATATAATGTAATTTAATATTGAGTCCTTATACATATTTTTATCTGGCATCTGTTTTTTTTTTTTTAAAATTATTTAATGCTGTCGAATTATTAATATTTATCTGTTTATGATCCAAATCTAAAAATTATGTTATAAAAATTCTATAGTTATTATTTTCATCGAGAGAATTAGCGTAAATCAAACTAAGCAACTGCAAAAACAAAGATAGTGACAAGCGCTGAGTAGACTACATCCAGACAATATATTTCTTACGTTGCAGTTTACATTAATTTTTTAATATATTTTTAAAAGACAGAGAAAAAGGTAATATAGTATTAAGAAAATCCTGTTGAACGACCTGCTTTAATTTAATTCCTGGTAAGTGAGAGAGGATTGAATTTGTGGCGGATTTAAGACTGTTAAGATTCCATGCTATATCTAATTTAAATTATCAACACCTAACTCAATTCACTTTTATATACTAATTAAAAGAGGTACTAAAAACAAACAAACATCACTTTAACGAAATATAACTGAAGACATAAGAAATGAATATAGGCAACGGAGTAGCTAGAATTTGTTGGTTCCTATGCAAATTTTTTTTTAAAAGACCGTATTTAATATTGTAACACATACTTTAATATTTTTAAATATATGTATATGTAAAATAAAAAAAGTCTCTAAGACTTAGGGTCTCATGCATGCCTTTGGTATCTTCGCGATAGCTAAGTCATTGGGTATAACGTAAATAAAAAATGTACAGAACTGTGTGCGTAATAAATTAATCAAAAGATTTATAATATGTTTTATGAATTAAATTGATATGAACTTATGTATGTGATTATGAATGTTTGTTTGTTAGTAGTTGTTTTATTGTCTAAGCACACAAATATTTAGATGGGGTTTACATTGTGTAGCAATCATTTTGAATATATATGTATGTTATGTACGTGTGAGAATGTGTGTTAAGCAGGGTAAAATATTTTAAGAGAATGAGCAGAAAATATTAAAAAACATGAAATACTATACATATTTTTAAAAAGGAGGAATCTATAAATATTTGTTATGATAGAAATAGGCTATATGAAATGTTTACAAATAACTGTTTCAGTTATATATTGTTTACTTAACATTGAAAAAAAATGTTGGATTTATTTACCTTTTTTTTTTTGCAGCCTGCCATAAGTACTATTCTATAACGGTATTCAGTTAATAAAATATTTATCACATAATGTACAGACAGAAGTATTTGATATTGTTTTATTGGAGCCTCAAAATAAATTAAAAAGATCTATCCTTGTAATCGGCATTAAAGATAACTGGTAAATATCAGATGATAATAAAAAAATATATTGAAGTATGGAGTAATGAGTAAAAAATTGAAGACTAGTCAGCTTTCGTGAAAGAGATTCCCAATCATTACTAGCATAAGTTGACTATAAGTCAATGATAGATATGTTTCTTCTTTTTTCTATTATGTTCCTTATTTCTTAACAAGATCATCGCTTGATAAATAAGAACAACTTGTTAAACATTGAATGGAAAACTCTAACAATAAATTTAGTAGCCAATTTCATTACCCGACTGTAGCATTCACGGTTGTAAATCAACTATTTGCTTTAGTGAAAACCAACATATAGTCACTTTTTATTCAGAATGTGCTACATGGATCTAATACTGCTGAAAGAAATAATGGTGTGATCATTAATACATATTTCACGATTGAATCACTCTTACAAATCTTTCTCTAGCATTGAATCAATTTGTATCCAGCAATTTGAATGAAATATTGGTCCCCATTTTCATTACTACCATTATCTAAAGTAACTATTCACAAAGAAGTATGACTAATTTGACTTGAAAAGAAATACAAAAATAGAAAGACAAAACAACAACAAGAAATTCATTTGCAGGACTATACAAAACAATTCAAGAAACAAATTACTTTTACATATAGAGCATACTGGATAATTGGTATATTTTTCTGATATTTTGCTATGCCATCTTTTAATCTTTTCTTCAAAAAAAAAAAAACTCTCCTTTTTAAAAATCTTCAACACCTTGTTACTTTTCATAATACATATTCTTAGTTATTTTTGAGATAATTTTTATGATGCAAATGAAGTTGCTTCTCTCATGAAATCATGCTTAAATTTATCATAAAATATTTTTCTAGGAAGTATGTTACCATTCATTTGCTGCATCTCCCCAATTCAGTAAAAGCATGATTTTATAATAGTTAACTCTATGATCATATCATCATATTTGTAGAAATTTTACGAATTTTTTTCTGTCTTTATGTTAGCTATATTAATCTTAAATTCAATACAATAAACTGAGTAAAGTAATAACTCCATGGACAACTTATTTAGTAGCAATAATTGTGTTTGTACGATTAAAAACTTTTTAATTAGTTAAACAAGAGTAGTTCATTGCCAATGTTGTGCTTAAGTAAGACGATGTTACAGAAATTTATTTTATACAAAAGCAAATGATATTTGCCTAAAGTCAAATAATTCTAAAGTATTATTTTTTAATATTATGTTTATGTAATATTGGATCCAAAATATTTCTGCCTAGAGATCACATTTTTTAAAATAATTTTAAGAAGATATTAAGTAAGTGGTTAGAACTTAAGTAACCAAAATACAATATATATATAATGCATGGCACTTGTAAAAATATCTATTACTAGTAGTTTTAATTGAATATTTTTCACTATCTTTTTTGAAGTTGATTAATTTTTCTCTTTTCCAGTACATGATAGTATTTCTATGAAAATAATAAACTAATAAAACTAATGAGGAAGACATTATCCCATCACATCAGAATGTCAGTTGCTTTTTTTTTCTTTCAAATATTTTCACAATAGAAGTATAATGCACTTAGAGAGGAAATGTTTCTCTTCAGATATAGCAGCCAACAATTTTATAAAAGGATTTTGGTGCAGACAAGTCGTAATAGAATATATAATTTTCAACTATTTTTTTCATCCAAAAATCATTTACATTACACACATTTGTACATATGTGCACCACTAACTAACTTCAGAATAGATGTATTTAATAGAAGAGAATTTAGAAACTGCCGATCACATAGCAAAGCATAAAGAGATATATTTTGGGGTTAACAAGGAGATATAGAAAGTGAAATAAATGGATGAGAAAAATTATGAGTTTCATTGATTTCATTAAAAGATTAAGAAACTGAAATGAAACTAGGACTAGTATTTAATAGAAGAGAATTTAGAAACTGCCTATCACATAGCAAAGCATAAAGAGATATATTTTGGGGTTAACAAGGAGATATAGAAAGTGAAATAAATGGATGAGAAAAATTATACGTTTCATTGATTTCATTAAAAGATTAAGAAACTGAAATGAAACTAGGACTAGACATATTACTAGAAGAAATGACAGTAGGTAGTCAAGTAAAATTTTAAATGGGTCTCACATAGATCATAAAAATCTAAAAATTACATGCAAAATGAATAAATAAAAAAGTTGACAGGGATAATGTGAGAAGTTAATAATAATAAACTGGATTAGATTCAGAAAACTTTGTAGTGGATCAATGATACTTGAAAATTGTGATAACATATATATTTGTATAATTGTGATCATTAAGTGATCATTTGAAAACTAGATTTTATGTCTCTTAAAAGAATCTATTTATAAAAAGTATTATGTCAAAGCATGAAATCCTTAAATCTTAATCTTAGTATTGTTTTTATTAGCCTATAATAAAAAGATATTATGCCCTCATAAGTTCAAGAAACACTATACATGTAAACCAAACTATAGTGGACTTATATGGTGGTTTAAGTGAATCAAATATTTGAAATTCTATCTGCTCCTGTCACCAAATAGATAGTAACTAATTAATTTCCAAATATAACGAATGATTGAATTTTGCACATCTATTCATAAAATAAATTTAAAATACAGTGGTACCATAATATTCATCATATTTCTTGCACTTCCCTAGCATATATCATATATAACTGATATTAGTTCACATTTTGTTTACAATACATATTATTACTGTATTATCCTGTAAATGTAGAATACTTTTCATTATGCACACACACACACACACACATATATATATATATATATATATATTAAAAACCAGTCAACACTTAGGCAATCCAATCTCAATAACAATCAATAATCTCAACCTGCTGTCAAGTCAACCTTCTTTTAAAGATAGAATCTTACCTTTATTTATGGTCCAATATATTTAAATAGACACCCAAAGAGAGCAACTTGATCACAGATATTGAAATTATTGATACAAAGAAAGTTAAATAAACCTCCTTAAACAGGTATACATATATATAACACAGATGCTTTTTTTTACTTTTATAATATGCATATAAAATTTAACATTACAGTACAACTTTTATTTATTTTTAAAAAATGTAATTATTAATAATGAATTGGGAGAGTACAGTATCTTTATATTTATTGTGTGTATGTTCATTCATTTGCTTTCACTCAAAAATAAAAAAATGAAAAAACTTATGGTCTCATATTTTTATTTAAAATAAAATTAAAAAACTGATTTTTTCAAGCCAGTGATATATCAGAACAACCCAGTTTCATCAATTAAATATGCTCTGAATGATAACATTTTTCTTTAATAGTGTTTCTTTTCTATGGAGATATAATAGCAATCATATTACCAGAAGATAAAGCCTCTCTAGTTATTTTGATGTTTTCAAGTCTATTTCTACTTCAAAATGTATACACATCACCCAACTTGTAGCTATCCATTTTGGATTCTCAGATAACTTCTTCGTTCAAACCTTAAGTTTTCTGACACAATAGAAAATGTTTTATTGGTTCTTTTTTTTGCTACACTACTAAATCGATAAATCATGAATTTTCTTAATTTTTATAAAGCTTCTAGTTTTACATTTAAAAACATTTTAATGCATGAAACACTGGGTCATATTGAACTTTTAGGGGTAAAAAGTGAATAAAAATGTTTCAATATAGTCGTTAATCGAACTTTAATATGTTGGTCTACATTTTGAAAATTTAGTTGCTACCATAGTGCTTATGAATTTTAATATTTTTATTTTTTATTTACAATTTTTTATTGTATATTGTTGGCATTTGTGTATGCAGACAATATACAACAAGATTAGGTTATTTGAAATAAAACAACTAAAAATACAATTTTTGTTTTACTGCTAGATTTGTTTGTTTTTTAAAGAGTGTGTGATACAATTAAGTTAACTTTTTAGATTTAACTATAGGATTTTAAATTATTTACCTATTTTTATTTTTATTTTATAATATATCTTAAGTGCATCTATTAAAAATGTATACTTTGCCCTTTTGAAAATGTTAAAAAAATTGGGGGAATTAAAGTGTCAATTATTTATCATTTATATCATTATTTCAAGAATGAAGACTTCTCTAAGTTTAATCCAGTCTTCAATATCTAGCCCTTTCCCCCATATTATATAATATCAGCAAACTGACTTCATTCATCCATCCATCCATCCATCTCACATGTGATCTCTTTCTCTCGTGGGATTCGATTTAAGATTTCTCTAAACCATCTATTATCATTTCTTTTAGAAATATGTTTGTCCCAACTCCATTTCACTCTCTTAATTCTTTCAACGATGTCAGTAATACCTGTATGTTTTTGTTACCCATATATTTTGTTTTGATCCCTTCTTGTTATTCCTAAAATATATATCTTCATATTTTATTGAGTGGTCTGAAACCTCTGTATTATTCTTCTGTTAAATATTCAAATCTTAACTCCATAAGTAAGAACGGTGAAACACATTTATTTCTAAATCTTCATTTTCGAACAGATAAACATATTTCGTTTTAATATTAAGTTATTTCTACTAAAAGCACTCCATTCAAATTTCATTTGATAATTAATTTGATTCATTATATTTCATTCTGTATTAATAATCTGATTTTAATTCATAATTATCAATCTTTATTTTCTTCTTTATAGAAATACATTGAACATTACTTTAGTCTTTTTAGCATTTATGTTTTATGCTTTTTTCTTATTTTCATGTGATTGTTCGTCATTCCCCGAATGCACTCACATATAAAGTTAGTAAACAACAAAAAATGATCACCATCTATAAAAAAAACTTCATATGTTTTTCTATTTACAAATAAACAAAATGAAGTATCCCTTTTTCTTTGTAATGAAAGAACTTCATTCAAAAAATTAAAAGGGAATACTGTACCGGTCACACATCACCACCAACAACCTAAGCCATGGTCGGATTCAAACCCAGTTAAACCAAAGAATTAAACCCAAAAACAAACTGAATTTAAACCCAACTCACAAGCTCAGATCAAATCAATGGATAACACATGTAGATGGCACATGACTATGCACCAAGGAACTAGTTCAATGGATGATGATGACTTCTGAGATCCCTGATCTGATTCTACTAATGTACAATAAAATAACTATGGATATTTATAAATCAATTCATATATGTATGTTTGGGTTGCCAATACAGACAGCGAGCATGAATATGAAAATAATTAATAAATAATGAAGAAAGCCAAATCCAAATGTGTTATATAAAATGCTTAATAATAATAACTATATGTTCAAAGAATGGGAGTTACAATTTACAATAAGTAATGGCAGTCGTGCTCATATGCCAATAACTAATATGCACTTATGGGAGAAAGATATATGTCTATGCCCCAACAAGTAAACAAAGGTAAATAAATGTATTTTGTTTGGGAAGCAATTATGATTCTAATTTTATAGACAAAAGATGTGAGATTTATTCCCACACATCCATAAAGCAATTCACGAAAAGCATTATAAATATTTAGGGCATAATTTTAATATTTAACAAAGAACTTATTTAATTCTAGATGAGTATGAAGTTGTTTGACTTTAATAAAATCAATTCATTATGATTTATGAGCATGAGAGCTGGGCTTTATTGGAACTGAGAAATAAATGGTACTAACAATTTACGAGAAGTAAAAATGAATATGAATTATAATGGCTTGTTGGTGATTTAAAAAATAGAAGGGTGGCTTGTGTTTTACAAGTCTTTTCTGCCCTATAAAGAATTCATGGAACTCAGGGAAGCCAGGCTGGGTCATAACCATGAACCTTTGGTGTTCCAATATGATAACAAGCGAGGGAGGGGGTGATATCTTCCTATGTAATTAATATAACAATAAGATCACTGATGATAAGCCTACAAAGCAAGGATGTGGCTCGCATTAGCAATGTTCAGAAAGATGATTCACTGATCATCATATTTAATTAAGAAACCCCAAATTACATAAGGAATGCTCTACTTAATGACCTGATCATATCAGCTTAAAATCAAACATGCTTAATATAAAAGTGCTTATGCAATTATAAAATTATACTAATCATACCATAAATATCATGCCCTCCCTGAATATTAATATAAAATACAAAATTTACATTAGAATACATTTTATTCCCCTTATTGACCTTTAGTAAAACATTTTAATGTTATGAATATAAATAAATAAATATCTGTGAACTCAATAAAATAGCAGGAGCATAGGTTATAAAATGGGCTAATAGTCATTATCAGCCATTAGTAAAAATAACAAACATTTAATAAATCCTTCAACTCGATAATTAGTAGAACCATATTAAATTAGTTCTAATGGGCAGTAATTAAACTATAAAACTTTATACTATATTATTTTCATGAAGTAAGTTTAATGAAAGAGATTATTATCGAGTTGAAGTATTATTGGCATATAATCAAAAATAAGTGACATTAATAATCATTCAATAAATATATAATAAAGTTAGTTAGATGAACCGCCATTGTAAGAAAGGAACGTTAACAAAATATTAATTTTAAAGACTAGAGATAAAAATAGAGAATTACTATACAAATTAAGACATTACAAAGTAAGAAGGAATTTTAACAGTAGTTAATTTAAAAGGTGACTTAAAGTAAAGTTCAGAAACTGGCCAGAAAGTTGTGGTTCAAAAAGTAAAGATATCACCAGTTCTTCCATGGTTTATTCCTTAATTTACATGGCAGAGTCTGATTGGGTTGAGATGATAATGTACGCAGGCATTTTAACTTATGTGAATAGCATTTTGGGTTGATCTCTTTAAGATTTCAGCAGCTTACGATTGGTGTGGAAAAGTTTTAATTTCAGCTACATTGAAGATTTTCTGGGAATTTGGGACTCAGCAATCAGATCCCCAAAGTTAGCCACACACCATGCTGAAAACACTATAAAAATTCACAATTTAAAGTGATGCAGCTTCAAGTAGCAATTCTTCTAAAAAAATATGGCTTCTCTTTTATCTTGACACTTTTAAGGGCTATTTATACCTTTGCTGTGGTTTCCCGCACATTCTGACTCTGGATGCCTTCAGACTAACACTTTTTACATTATCAAAAGTTAAAAATTTTGTTAATTGATTTCAGATTCATTCCTTTTATAAGACTTTCAAATCCATTAACTTTGAATTCATTTTCTAATTAGAAAATGAAATTGTAAATCTGAATAAAGGATTTTAATTAAGAACCGTCCTTACATTTTAAATTATCATTTTTACTAATTAATAAAGATTTCCCCATTGTCTTTGGGAAAGGACGATCGGAAAGCTTATCAAAAAAATGTAGCTTTTAATCACAGAAATTTGAACACACTGGTAAAAGTAAAAATAATACATTCCGATGTAATGAAACTTTATAACGAATATATATATTTAAATATTCATAAATATATAAGTACAATCCATGCAATTATAATATATATGTTTTCATGAATAAATTTATCATGAAGTTAATAATAATATTAGTTAGTTCAAATATAAAATAATTGGTTTTAATAAATGTTTAAACAATATTATATTTTAATCGAAATTAACGTACAAATCCCCATTACATTCGGAAATTCACTGTTAGTGATAGGGTTTGAAGTAGGCTAAAGGTGGGATTTCATGAAGCTCGGATAAAACTTAGATCCGACCGCTTCAATATGTTGATTATTTTTTATAATTGAATTTATGATTACAAATACAGGTGTAAATATATTATATATACATTGTAAACAAATAGATTTAAAAAATTTTTTTATTAGTTATTATTTTTTATTCTTTGATATTTTTTCTAATTCTTTAATGCCAATAACTGCAGCCATGAGGTATTATGCTATTCGGAGAAGAGGTGTTTGATAATTAATATTAGAAAAATCTGATGAACTGAAACTTATACAAATAATAAGAGGAAAGATTATTAACTTGTCTGATGTAAGTATATTTACATAAGGGGATGGGAGAGAGCTGTGCAAAGATGCTTAATCCATAAAAGAGAAGGTAATGGGAATATATGAATATTGGCAGACAGAAGAAAGATAAAAGATATAAAAGGAATTTAATGTTAATTCAAACTTATAAAAGCATTTCTCTAGAGTAGGAATCTTCCAACTTTTATAAGAAATAGAAACATGATTATTGTGATAGCTAATCTACTGGATAAAATATTTTATTTATTTTTTCAAAAATGTCTAGATTTTAATTAAGTTTTAAAAGGTTAGCTATCTTTGTAGTTGGTTTCTAGTTAAGTAAAATAGTACATTGTGACAGGTGCACTCGAATAAAAAAAGCAAAAAAAATAATACCAGATAAGCAAAATGAGAATGGTGTAATGGAAAAATATCAAGCTATCAACATGAGTAAGGAGATTCAGGTGTTTAATATTTATACCTTACTTGAAAAGTAAAAATTGTTCATGAGAAGCATGCAAAGATGTTTTCTGAGTTTCTACACTGGTGGATAGTTGCAGTTTGATGGAGTTGAAATATAAAAAAAGGAGAAAATTTCAAAAACTTTATGTTTTTCCCTAATGAGAATAATGTTCATCTTTCTTGGATTTTTTTGTTTAATCTTATCAATGTTTGCTGATAAATGATATAACTATATTTAAAAAATCTAAAAAGTGATTTATCAATTAATTTTGATAGATATTTGATATGCTTTATTTTGTGAATGCCTGTTTTTCCATATGAGTAATATCCTCACAAATTTTAAACTCATTTCATAAACAATAACTACTTTTATGGGAAGGAAAGATAACATTTTATGTTAATTAAGTAAAAAAAATCTTAATTGTGAATTAATTGTTTGATTACAAATCAAGAAATTCCAATTTTATAGCTTAAGGATGGTTTTAAAATAGAAAGAAAATAATAAGGTTCTAATAAAACATAGTATTGGATAATTCTCTAGAACTGAAACTTAATCAATGTGTCAATGCATAATTCTAAGAATAATCAGAAACTATAATCAGTGATATATCATGATAAATTTAGTCATTAAGAAAGAAGTCACATAACATTTTAATGAATGGAAAGTTAATAGTTTTTCATTATACTTTATCATCATCAGGAGCGATTTGCCATGACTTGCCATTTTTTAAAATATAATTTAGCAACTTGAATTTGGAGTTATATCATAAAATAGTGAATGTCTTTAGAATGTAATTAAAAATATAAATATATAAAATTAGTGTTACATTTCATTGACGTAAAAACATTTTTAAATGCAGTAAAATAGTTGCTAACATCCAATGATTAACAAGAGAAAATTACTTAAAAGATTCTTATTTTTTTATATGTTCTTAGAATATAATTTAATCTTAATTGATAACTATATTTATTATTTTTAAAATTATCAATTTGTTATTTATTTTTTTAAATAGGGTTGTTTTTGTAGTATTTAATTATTTTTCTTTATTAAAATATAATTTTAAATGTTATAATATTATTTTCTTTTAACATTTACATGTATTTGTTTATTAACATGTTAGTTTGTCTCAATAACTTATGATAAAATATAAAAAAAGAATCACTTAAAAAGAATAGATAAATGAATAAATATATGGATGAAACAGTGATTAGACATTTAACCACAAAGTAGAGGTTTAATCAAGATTTTAAAATATTTAATGATTGTAGACATGTATAACAAATAATAAAAATGGAAAAATGGAGAAAAATAATTGAAAAACAAACAGAAAAAATTGATATGGAAAAATGCCATTAAATTGACTATACCCTATTAAAATATTACTAAGAAAAGAAAATATAAGAATGTAGCTCAAAAACCTAAAGATGATCTGGAAATATTGCTTAGAGGAAAATGGAGGAAAATTTGTTAAGGATGAGAATAGGATGAAATAATAAAATTATAAAAATTTAATATAAGCATTAAATTAAGATGGAATCTAATTAAAAAAAAGAACTCTTGGCTATATAAAATGAAGAAATAAGAAATGTCAAAAAAAAAAGAGAGAGAGAGAGAAATTAACAAATTAAAAATAATAAAACTAATAAAACTAAACTTAGTAAAGAAAACTGGTAAAAGAAGAAAACAGTGTACAAAAGTATCAACATGTGTTTAATACAAAACAAACAATATTGAAAGGCAAGAAAATATAATACTTGTGAAGTAGTAGTCTATAATACAAGAAATTGAAATAAGGTCACTTAATGTAAATATATACCTATTAAAGTTGATGAAAACAAAGAAGATAGGTAAAGAAACTCTTGGCTTTATAAAATGAAGAAATAAGAAATGTCAAAAAAGAGAGAGAGAGAGAAATTAATTAACAAATTAAAAATAATAAAACTAATAAAACTAAACTTAGTAAAGAAAACTGGTAAAAGAAGAAAACAGTGTACAAAAGTATCAAGATGTGTTTAATACAAAACAAACAATATTGAAAGGCAAGAAAATATAATAGTTGCAAAGTAGTAGTCTATAATACAAGAAATTGAAATAAGGTCACTTAATGTAAATATATACCTATTAAAGTTGATGAAAACAAAGAAGATAGGTATACTAGAATGCTTTTTATCAGAAAATTTTAATTGAAAAAATAGTAGCCCTAGTGATGATGATCAAAGATAAGAATAGTAGTGGTCAAAAGATATGAGCAATAATATAATGAATGGGGAAAGGATACAATGATATTTAATATAAAGATCCTTGGCATTTTGTGTTTATATGGTTCATGAGCAATTGATATTGTTATTATTAGTAGTTATTTGTAAATAAATATGAACATTCTAACTCTAAAGAGAGAGAGAGAAGGTCAAAGAATAAAAATTTAGCTGAGCTTTAAATATTATTATACAATACAATCTATAAAACACAAATATTCCACATATATCACTAGTTGGTTATTTGTTTACTTGACATTATATCAGACTTTATCTAATTATAGCTCTTCAATGTTTTCTTTTTTAGTCATGTCTTCCCAATAAGAGCAATAGATATTGAACTTTTTAAAAATATTAAGATACTATTTATACTAGGAATGATTTCATTTTTACAATAAAACATATGTTTTTACTTCAACATAAAATGTTTTTTAAATATGACTTTTGCTTTCTTTCATCTTTGCATATCCAATCTACTAAGCACGAGTCATGCAACACTATATTCAATTAAATCATTTTTATTATTTTATTGATATATATATATTTCTGTTTTTCATTTCTTAGATAAAATATCATTGTATGATGTAAAAATTTATATTTACTCTCTCATCTTGACCCACCAATACTAAATCTAGCACGCCTGATTAACACAGTACCATTAAAGGAACTATTTTAAATTCATATTTAAATATAATTATATACGTTTAGAGTTAGCACTTTTTATCAGTTCTGATTATATTACAAATTAAAGAAGTCTCTTACATAAAAATGATTGATTGAATGTAATTCTATATATAGATGAACAGAAATGTGATCTATGTAGCTAAAATACGTTTTAGTGAATAGTTAAAGTTGTAATTCATTTTGCTGTGTGAATTGAAATGTTTAAGATGTGAAGCAAAAGAAACATTTTATTTATTTATTATGGTTTACAAGTCCTAGTAATTTATAGACAGATCATAAAATTTTGTAAGAAAATTAAAAATTGCTTTCTAATTTTTGTATGTTTTAAATTATATTAGGGTAAGCAACCTAACATCTTTCATAAATTGTAGAGGGAAAGGGCTTTGAGATTAATAGATTTTATAAAGAGGCATGCGTGTGTTAATATTGAGAAACTTCATAAAATGTAATTTTCAATTTAATGATAATAATAATAACAGCCACTTGTAAACAAAGACAGTCATTCCAACTCCAAAAAATAAAAAAGAAAACAAAAAAAAAACTACTCTAGAAATGACTTTTGTGATGACTATACAATACAAATACATCCACGTATAGCACATGCTGGTTCATTTTTCAATTAACTTGATATTTTACATACTGTCTTTTAATATGTAGGGTGTATGAGCATAGACTTTCACACAACCCACCACTCTCCACACTATCTCATAACACTGATACAATTGATCACATATATGTCAAAAAGATAAACAATCACCAATATACGTATTTCATGCTAAACCAGCAATCACCAGTTGGTCCAGATTACCATCTCCACACATATATGCTATAAGTGCTCAGATATATATTAAGATAGACAATCCTCATACTTTAATGGACAGGCTTCAATCTACTCCACACTTCAACTCTTCAACCGTCCACCCAATTGAAAATCTGATGATGGAATGCTCAAAGGCCACCCTGTGTGTTTCAGTTATTACATAGTAGAGATGTCTGCCCATCCCTTGTATATGTATTAAATGAATTATGTCCTGTACATGAGGGGTCAGACTGACCTTAGGTCAACATGGGTGTGACAAGAATCTCAGCCTCAGGGTGGCCTTTGAGCATTCCATCATCAGATTTTCAATTGGATGGACAGTTGAAGAGTTGAAGTGTAAAGTAGATTGAAGCCTGTCCATTAAAGTATGAGGATTGGCTATCTTAATATATATCTGAGCACTATTAGCATATATGTATGAAGATGGTAATCTGGACCAACTGATGATCGCTGGTTTAGCATGAAATACATATATTGGTGATTGTTTATCTTTTCGACATATATGTGTTTAATGTATCAGTGTCATGAGATAGTGTGGAGAGTGGTGGGTTGTGTGAAAGTCTGTGCTCATATACCCTATATATTACATATATAGACACAGGTATATAATAAGCCTGTGTGTTTCGGTTAATACTGTCTTAATTTTTTCAGCAAAAAAAGCACATATTAAAAGCCTAATATTGAAGGTGGTTACAAAATTTCCTTATGATTTTCTTTATTTCATAACATGCACATTATAACATGGGCATTATTTTAAATTTGGTTTTTTGTTCTGTTAATATATTTTCGTAATATATATATACAATAAAAAAGCAAAACAAAAGCCTTTATTTATACAATTTTCTCATTATGTTCCCATTACTTTCAATATATGTCTTATACAGTCAGAAACTATGCAAGTAGTGATGTAATAATCAATAAATTTTACTAGTGCTGTTTAAATTGTAATTATAAAGAAGGTAATCATCCTTTCTCACTAGCATCATTAAGCAGTTGTGTTAAAACTGCAAGTATATTCTAAACCCAGACACAAGATAGAGACTTTGAGAAAATAAGAATGACAGTATTATTTTCAAACTCAAATGCACTTATATAAACCAATCTTAAGTATCTAGAATTGAGAGCATAAATATATAAATCATTCAAATTCTTTCTTATTTTAATAATCTTATTAGCACTTATGAAATATTATCATTTACTTTGAGCTAATATTAGACAATGTTAAATTATGTAATAATCAATAAATTTTACTAATGCAGTGTTTAGATTGTAATTCATATAGAAGGTAATCATACCTTCTCACTAGTACCATTAACAGTAATGTTAAAACTATGAAGATACTTTCACCCCAGTCACAAGATAGAGACTTTGAAAGAATAAGATGTTAACAGTACTAGGATTATATGTTCAATAATAGTTTTTTCTACATATATATGCTTTTTCAAGTTGCATTATTGAGGAATTATATATATATATATTGTACTGTATTTATTTCAAGTTGCATTATTGAGGAATTATATATATATATATTGTACTGTATTTATTCTAGTACAAATTAAATTGGCAGTTTTAGAGAATCAAATTCATAAAGTACTTAAATAGAATATTCCATTTGTTTTAAATATTTAATTTGATTTACACAACGTTGGTTATATACATTTTTTTTGTCTTAAAAAATAACTTGAGAGAGAGAAAGGAAGAAAACTATTTTTGTGGTATTAAATAAAAAAAAGGAAGATAAGAAAATAACTTCTTAACTCAAAAAGCCATTAGTCACACAAAGTGTGGTAGTTGATCATTAATTAAAGATGGCAATTCCAAGAGGAGAAAGTATGAACTTAAAGACAAAATTCTACAAAAATTGAGTTGAACTAATAACAGGTGATGTACAGAAAAAAATAAAAGATCAAGGATATAAAAGGAAAAGTGCATCATAAGAGGACATTCAGAGAGAAGCAAAAAAAACAGTAAAGGAAAAACCTGAGAGCTGTACTTATGAGATCAATTGTGAAAGAAAGAAAACCTTGCACAAAATTATGACGAATATGCCAAAGGACTCATCAGTGTGCCAGCTTATCTATAATGTTCAAGTAAAAGAAATCATTTGCCAGTGTTGTTTCTGCCCGATGTTGCATAAGACCCCAAGTGAAATCATCTCCTGAATTTAGAACCACAAATTATTTATGTGCTATTCCAGTAACAGACCACGATCACCTCATTCAGAATAAATCCATGCATGGTAGAACTTATAATGTGTTTTGTTAACAATAACTTATAGTAAGAAACTTTAAAGTGATCACTATTTTTCTTAAACTGTTCTTTTTCTTTGTCCCTTGAACTATAACCATCCTATTAAGTGTTTGCTTAAAATTAATGGAAATCTTAGAAATGGTTTCACCCTGTTTAATATCTCTTGTTATTATTATTAAATTTGTTATTATTCTAACCTTAGTAAAAATATCTTAGCATGGATTAATAAAATAATAATATAACTTATATTGGTGTTAATTATTACAAATATTGTTTATTGAAATTCTTAAAAAAATCCACCATGATTTCTGGCCAATAAATAAACTGCTTACTTTGTACCAGAAATACAATACTCTGTGTATTTTAAATAGGTTGTTTAGTGTTCAGTTAAAAGGGGGGGGGGGATTTCAACCAGTGAACTCTAAATATGAGTTCTGGTGCCTTAAATAAATAAAAGCTCATTTTCTTTTTTTCTGAGGAGAATTGAATTGTTTAAAATAGGATTAAGTGACCAGAAAAAATAATTGCTGCAGATAAGTTGCTTAAATTGTTGCAGACAGGTGATTTATAATCTAATGCAATTTGGACACTGAATACGAGATTGCGAATCGTATAATAAAATTTTATTTCTACCATGAATGTCACTATATATATATATATATATATATTATGCCATTTTTATTGGTACATCCCATCATAAAACAAATTAGGAATAAAATTTTGAGATGTATAATTTTAAATTTTATTAAATCAAAAAGATAGGTACTTATTACGCTAGGAAAAGTAATTGTCATTTTACTTATCATAAGGTTTGAACTAAATTTTAGTCAATTTAAAGTTGTATAAAGAATATAAATGCTGGATAAAATAATTGGTTACAAATGTACATAAAAGATAAAATAATAAACTATAAATCTATTATAGTTACAAAAAAGTAAACATTTGATAGCATTTAAAATTATAGTAAAGTTCAAATCTAATCTTCTAAACAAATATGCTTTATATAGATAGATAATTATTGTCTGAATGTTTAACATTATAAAAGCAATTATTATTTCTAGTTAAATCTTAAATTATGTTTACAAATAAATGATTAATATTTATTTTATGAATTTGGTGATTAAAAAAAAATCATAAAAGTAATATCGAATCTAGTTTGCATAAAAATAAAACCAAAATTATCTAAATCAAGAAAGTAAATTGTATTTTATTCAGTTTCTAAAAGGTATTACTTTTATTGAGAAATATTTTAAAACTAAAAATATTTGTTTTAAATATACATCAAATACTAACAACTCATTAAATATAGAATCAAAGAAGTGGGAAAAATTAACCAATAAACAGACTGCAGATAATTGTTAAAAAAATTGAGGGAATATTAAATTGGAGAGAAAAAATCAGAGATCGAGGAATAAGTAACTTGTTTTGTTTCTTTTTTTTTTTTGTTATCCTAACAGTTTGCAAAAATTTACTTAAATGTTATTATTATTTTGAAGAAGAAAAAAGAAGTACTGAATTTTATCTACATAATAATTTAAATGACATAGGCTAGAAAGCTTCATTAAAATGCAAGAGTAAATTAAATTGATCTCTATGGGCAACTCAACAATTAATGGTTCTTGGAAAATTTTTTGAAATCGTTATATGGAGAAAATAATATAAAATGAAGAGGAAAAATTGTATGTATATCCCAAATTGTGACCAAGGAAGAAACTCACTAAAGGAAAACCTTGAGAGTACTGTATTTACATTGGATTTAATTGTTAAACTAGTTGAAGTATTCATGTGTCATATGAGTCAAAATAATGGGACAAAATCAAGTTATCAGCCAAGGATAAATAAAAGACAAATTATTTCTGACAGAGATAAGTATGTGTTTTTAAAATTATCTAGAACTAAAGTAGTAATAGATAATAACAGAACTAGATGTGAATGGAAAAGTATACATTGTATTCAAAGATAAATTTTAAAGCATGTTTGAATAAAATTTGAATTGAAGAAATAATTAAAACTGAGCAGTACTAATTTTAATATTACTTTTATGTAAAGTTTAAAAAATTATACTGAGTATTATATAGATTAAATGATTATATTTATATGTGTACGGAATAACAGCAGTCTGCTAGCATGAATTAAAACATTATTTATCATCTGGAATTGAAAAAAAAAAAAGAAGTGTAAGAGAGTAAAACCACCCCAGAAAATATTTAATAAAGAATAAATATGCATGGAGAATAAATTGTTGAATAACAGATGAAATAAACCTTAGTGCATTAGGAAATATAAAATGTCTGGGGAAGGTAATCTTATTCTACTGTTAAAAGAAAATGGAAAATGATTTCCTCTTAATAATAATAGTAACCAAAAATAAGCAAGGAATCAATTGAATGCTGAATTATTTATTACTAGTATTTAAATCAAATATATAAGACAAGTTGCAGATAATCTTTAATTACTAAAGGAAAATAAAAAAAACTGGTAGATTGTCAATAACCTGCCATCGTGTAAATTTTGATAATTGTAATAGTCTTCGAATGAGAACACATGGAGAAAAAATTATTGTAATATTAACATGCAACTAGTGGAGTGTTTGAAATGAAAGTGATAATAATATTGATGTGCAACCAGTCTGAATCCTGTGGAACGATTGTAATGCCAGTAAAAGTTAAAGTTTTTTTTGTTTGTTTGTTTAGGAACTTATATTTAAAGAGAGAAAAAAAGCTTGCAACATCATATTTGTATATATATATATAAATTCTACATTTTAAATATAGTTGTTATTACAATAGGGGGGGGATAGATCAATAGATAATGAAATTAATAATTGATTTAATTTGGTTATCTATGTCATTATTTGTTTTAAAAGTTATGTTTTTTATCAAATATTGTTATATATATAAATAAGCATTTATTTTTATAGAGTCTGTATATAATTGTAATTACATTCATATCGGCCTTTCAAGCCAATTGTGCAAACGCTTTGCGAGTGTTAAATAATAAATGAATACCCTCTGACCAATACAAGATATAGAATTTATGCAGGAATAAAAAGAATCCTCTTATTCCTATGACTCAAATATTTATATATGAGTAAATCTGAAGTACTGGCACAGAAGGTGTGATGATAGAATGGTCACTTTAAATTTCTATATACAATGTCTGAATGAATGACGCTGATGAAATTTTCTAGAATTTACTAAATGTCATTCCAACTGAAACTTAATCATATATATATATAAATAAGCATTTATTTTTATAGCGTCTGTATATAATTGTAATTACATTCATATCGGCCTTTCAAGCCAATTGTGCAAATGCTTTGCGAGTGTTAAATAATAAATAAATGCTTATTTATATATATATATATGATTAAGTTTCAGTTGGAATGATGTTTAGTAAATTCTAGAAAATTTCATCAGCGTCATTCATTCAGACATTCTATATAGAAATTTAAAGTGACCGTTCTATCGTCACACCTTCTGTGCCAGTACTTCAGATTTGCTCATATATAAATATTTGAGTCATAGGAATAAGAGGATTCTTTTTATTCCTGCATAAATTCTATATCTTGTATTGGTCAGAGGGTATTCATTTATTATTTAACACTCGCAAAGCGTTTGCACAATTGGCTTGAAAGGCCGATATGAATGTAATTACAAATATTGTTATATAATTAAAATCAATAGATATGATTAATGATTTAATAAAATGTATCATAAAAATAGTTGATAATATGTATATTATGAAGAGAGTATAGGTTGATGTTTAAATATACAATATTGAAAACGAGAAACAATGATATTTCAAATTTGATTTTCTGTTTTATGATGAGCAATCTAAGATAATCAGATGGAATTATAAGTAATTTTAGTTTGTAATTTGTAGAAATAATTAGTTATAAGAAAAATATCAAACAAATATAAGTTAGAAATATGAAGGTAATAATTAAGTTGTTAGATAAAGCAGATATAGGTAGTTTATTTAGAATACACCAAAGAGTGGTCTATTAATATTTAACTGAATCTTATAAATTGTAGATTAAAATTATTGCAAGGAGATATACTTATTGGTTGTATTTTAGTATTGAAACAGTAAGATTCATATTCGAATCTTAAGTTTCACCTTTTTCTGTCGTCTCTCACTGACCGGTCTATCCCGCCAAAATTTAAACTTTTTGATATCGAATTGTGTGTGTAACAATATTAAAAATGTATAAATATATGTAGAATTCAGCATAAACATGCACACATTTCGATCTCAAATTAAACGCAATAAATAGGGATAAAATAATATAATTTAGATTTCTTTTAGTTATATAATTTTGTATAATTTTAATCATTTATTTTGGATTATAAAGTTCGTATTTATTGCTTTGTTTAAATTTCATTTAATAATAATTCTAAAAATATCTGATGTAATATTTAATTAAAAGTTAAAATAATCTTATGTTCCCTTTTTGTTTTTGAAATTTAAAAGCATCGGTCAGTGATAGATAATAGATTAATTAAAGAAAATTTCCACAAAAATGTAATTAGTAAATGTAAAATGTAAACAATAGAACGGCAGCTTTCTTTAATTAAAAAAACCAACTAAATGCATTGATTATCCTCAGGGCAGATTAAATAGAACCTAAAAATATCTTAACAAAAATGTGAAAGATCAAGATAAAAAAAGAGGCCATCTTAGACTTGCTGGAGACATTCACTTAAACTTTAGCTTTGCTCTCGATCACTGAGAGTCTCCAAAAATAATAAAATAATTTGTTCCTGCCAAGGTATGACCGAGTAAAGCACCTAGATTATTCTCCATCGGGAGATGGCCTATTGGATGCTGAACTTTCCATTGCCCATCATAAATTCACCATGAAGATCTGCTGCCTGAAATGAATGAGAAAGCTGCTGCTGCCATGAAATTAAATGAATATCTAAATACAAGAAAGAATTGCCACTCGTGAACTTTTTTCTGCTAAACTAATGGAATCAGAAAACTTCTTATAAAACAGGTACCTGTCTGTATTCAAACTCTAGAGTACTCTAATAATATGCTATAGCTCTTCTTCATACTACATATCTAAATTATAAAATGTAAAACTACCATTTGTATAACTAAAATTGAATAATTAATTTAATGTGTAAATTTCTTTACTAATCTAGCTTACCTCATTCTATCTTGGGTGCGTATTTTTAAAACCTACATTTTATCTATATTTATTATCTAATTATTGCATGCTCACAATTGTCTCTATTTTCAAAGTTTAAATCTATGATCGTTTGAAACAGTGAATGCGTGTCACATTTTCATTAATATGTATTTTCCTAAATAACTTAACTTCCATATAAATCGACACGCATTCAATGGCATCATTTATTGTAATGCAGGGGTCTAGTACTTCGCAAATGGCTGCCGTATTAGTTACCATAATTCCCAATTTATATCTGTTTTGTATTTATTAAATCATCATGAATAATTCCAGAAAATTACATTTCTTTGAGAGTCACCAACGTTCTTTAGTAAATGTTGATAATGTAGGGCCGAGTTAGAAATCTATTTAAATCTCATCCTAATCGTTTGTACATTATACATGTGTTACGTTTTAGAGACGCGATGACCCATTCCACCGTGAAATTTCCGGATTCTTCAGGGTTGAAATTAACCCCAGTCGTCCTACACAAGCGGGCATAATGGGTGCTCCCGTAGGACTTGACAATGTCATGCAGCCAGCCGGCAAAACTGCGACACGAACCGCTTGTCCCTGGTTATGCTTATGTGACACCTTACTTCGTCGGGCCGATGGCAGAGACCAGCCCGACATTATTATAAACTCATTCATGGCATTGCAGTTTCGATATACTGCCATTCCATATCGCCTTTCTAAAGCGTACCACGTGTTCCTTTACTTAATTTTATTATTCTATATGTCACTCCGCCTCTGCATTATCTTCATAAATCACTCTCAAATAAATGTTTGCCCTTAGTTATAAATAAATATTTTAATTAAATAAATATATGTCTGCCATTACTCTTATAACCCATACTTTAGACTCTTGCATTGCAAAGGAATAAATCCCTCCAGGCATGCATTAGAAATACTTACTCAAGAATTTTAGGTAGCTAGATTACGCCCTCAAATAAATGAATTCCTTTTGTAAACAAATAAATAAATGTATTCTTTAAAATATAATCATGTCTCAAATCCCGCTACTGAAGCTTTTAATCCATAAATATTGTTAGTAAATGATCTTATTAAAATGTGTTAATAAATAATTTTAAACTATACGTCTGCAGTTACGTTTCATTTATTCGATACCCATTCTATATAATATTTCCTTGATTATGTAAATATGAATGTTTAATTAATATTAGTTTGGTTATTGGCTAACTCGAGAATAAAATCATGAGTCTCTTGCATATCCCTGACCACCGTGCCTAAGGAAATATTTACTAATGTCGCATCAGATGCGTTGTTTCATGGATTGTATTGTGGAACCGATAAACTATGTTCGAACTCAGTACCACGGGTGGCTTCGCTACTCGATGGTGCTGCTGTTCTGTATGGTGGTAGAATTCTGCACTATGTTTACGAGTCACACGTTTTCTGACCGTTACAGTATACATATGTTGAAAATAAAACTATAGGAAGATGGAGTTTGAGATTGAAAAACTAATTGATGATTTTTATAATTATTATAATAATATCTTCTTAGAAATAAATAAATAAGGATCAAAGGATGAATATCATGGCATTTAAAAATACCCAAAAAGTGACTTTTCACCATATTATAATAAGATTATTGTATTGAAGCAAGAATATAATAGTTATTATGTTCCATTTTGTCTTTCTAATTTAACACCCAACTTACTTTCAAAATTAAAACTTTATTTACACCTTAGAGTAGATACAAAAAAAAAGACCAATGATAGCATAAAATTATATCAATAAGAAAGTTACAATGTATACATAGAAATGTGGTATGCAAACTATGTATGTAGAAAAATCAAAAGTTGTATTAGATCAATAACATAGTCTCAGGAGCTGCATAAGAAAATTATGATAGATAATTAATGCATGTATCATAAATAAATATAAATAAAATCAAAGATTACACTAATGCCTTAAGGCAGTGAATTATATGCATAATTAGCTAGGAATATAAAGTAAGTCAAATCTATATATAAGGTTTGTAAATTCCATTGATTAATGACTATCCTGGCCCAAAGAGTAACAAGAACTATAACAATATTTACAAGTTGATATAGGTAAATTAATTATTCAGTATGGAACTAATGCAAAGTTTATATATTAAATATATAGGATGTATGAAAGATCTACATAGTTAAAGTTTAGATTATTCTTAGGTGAAAGATAGGATATATTATTTATTCAGTGGATGGGAGAAAATTCAAGTTTTAGGCCTAGAAATACATGAATTAAGTCTCTAGCCTCATCTGGCTCCAGGTTTGGTCAATTAGCCAAGGCTGACAAGATTGTTTATCCTCATCTTTTATCTTGTAGAGGGATTTGAAAAATCGATTAACCATTGAGTCATCACAGCCATGATCAAATATCATGCTACATCTGGCAGTCCAAATTGAAAAGTTAATGAAAGTGGCCAGTTTTATTGTTATGAATTGACTCTTTTTAATTGCAGCCTTAAGAGAAATGTTAGCTGGGTCATTGTCATTTATCCAGTCTAGCACTATATTATGGAAATAAGTCCCCGAATCACATTGATCCAGAATGTGGTTAATGGACTCCTCTTGTTTGTTACATAGGAGACAAAGGGAGTTGATGTTGTAACCCCTTTGGTAGTGGAGAAAGGCCCCAGTGGGGAGTGCTCCAAGGATGATTTTTATTAAAAAATCAACAAATTTAGGGTACAGTTGGATGAATTTTGTTACTTTGGAAAATCGAGAGATTCCTATTGGGAGTATATTAATGGATTTAGTTTTTCCGGGAAACATTAATTGATAAACTTCCAATATGATAATTTCCCCTGAAAAAGGGAACCCGATGACTGGAAGTTTTGAATAATCTTCTTAACTTGCTTTTGTAGTCAAATGCTTCTCCATCTAGGTGGAGGTTGATTGGTAGGCTCTACCTTTTCCATGGGGAAGAGGCACTCCATATTGGGATTATCCTTAAAAATCTTGAATAGTATATTATGAGTTCATTGGAGGTAAAAAATCTTCAGCGAGTGAAGGCTAAGGCCATTAAGAAGCTTGGATTTTTGTAATACATTGAGGCTGATGATGGGAGTCGTGCCTCCCCAGCAAAGTTTTCTGCATAAGGTTTCAATTTTTTGGATAAACTTGTCCATGGGGGGAAATCCTGCTAGATAATATATTATTTTGGGCAATACTATAGCATTAAGTAGTGCTACCTTTCCCAACAAGGACAGGTAGACCTTAGATAGTGATGCTACTTTAGAATTGACCTTAGTTAATAAAGAAGTTTCAAGTTCCCTTCTCATAATGGATGGGGAGAGGCTAGAGGGAAGCTGAGAAATTTCTGAGGGGGAGCTTCAAACCCATCTGGTATTTGCTTGCTTGATAGAATTGACCATATGGCTGATTTCACTTTGTTTACTCTGAGACAAAATTTGGGAGAAAATTGGTCCAGGAGTTCCTCAAGCCTAGTGAACTCATTCCAAAATGAGAGGAACACCACCACATCATCCATATAGGAAATATGGTGAATGTTCTCCCTCAGCATAGGGATGGTTATCCCAGAAAAGACAGCCTCAATGCTTAGCAGTAATGGGTTCACATAGGCTGTGAAGAGGAGAGTACTTAGTGGTGAGTCCTGAGGAATGGAAATACAGGGCCGAAATCCTGGAGCCACTCTCCCATCGAGAAAGAGAAATACCTCCCAATTGTGAAGTAGGTTCTCTATCATCTGCATAACACCCAATTTATAATGGTTGATAAGTATAAAAAGAAGAGGAAGAATGAGAACTTAAGGGAAACATCTGATTTGTTATATAAAAATAAATATGTAAAGGTAAATATCACAACAGCACCATATTATATGAAAAGGTAATTTTTTTTATTGTAAATATTTAAAAGATAAAAAAGGGAATGAAAATTTTTCAATTGTTTATAGTGTTATTATATTATATCGGTATATAATTTTATTACTATTGTTATTTTAAATTACCTGTTGGTTAAAATATATATTATAATATCTTGTAAATAAGATAATTAAAGCTTAAGAGATAGGGTCATGTGATCTATGAATTGATCTATGACTTTTATTTTGACTAATTAAAGTTGTTGTTTTGAAAGTAAACTTGAGTATTAAATATTGCATTTCTTTTGTGAGAGTCATTGTCACTACATCACATGAACTCAAAGTGTACAATTTGAGATGGAAATAAGAAAGTAATGCAGTTTATAATAATATAACAATCAATTAAGCACACATTTTTAAAAGAGATTTTAACTTATTGTAAGCTGCCTTGATCACGAAAGTCATTGATGATATTGCAAATTATTAAAGTGTGCTTATTTATAAGAAATTAAATTATGAATTACTTATTATTGAAAGTATCACATATAATTACAATTTAAATAATAATATTAGTTTAAGGGTAAGTATTAGGGAACATAAATATAAAGTTGTAGTACAACTTTAATTATAGATTCAGGTTATAAGTCTTTTTTTAATTGATACACTCCCTATAGGGTTCAGTAAAATTCCTCTTGATATTTTATAGGTGGATTAAATAACTAATTAAAAATCAATGATTATCTTGAGATCTCCTTAGCATAAAATTATTATTATGATTATTGCTAATTATAATAAATAATAATAACGTTCAACATACAATAATATGATAGTATAATTTCCTCATTAGTTAATTAAACTTTAATAATTATAGATTTGTTATAGTCATTTAATCATGATTGTTAGTCATGAGAGTATGTAGATACTAAATAAGGAGGAGTATCTAGGTATTCTTATGCCATTGCAAAAATACTTTAGTATTTATGTAATATTAAAGAGTATGCAATCTTTTTGATAGGATAAGAGAGTCTAATAATTGTTAATATTGACCAAAGATAATTGAAAAAATGATAAGAGTCTTAAATGAAAGCTAGATAAAGCCATAGGATAGCCTATGGTAGGAACTTGACATATCATCTAGGGGTCATTGTCCTATTGGCAGGATACAATATATATATATATATATATATATAACTATTATTAATCCAGTATAAAAGTTATTTTAAGTTTAACACAGTTTATCCAATTCACTGCTTTCTTTCATCACATAACTTTTTTTTTTATTTCATCTATCAACTTCTTTCAAGTCTTTTTTTTAGATTTTTAGAGTCTTTTGATATCCAATTTAAAACTGTTGAATGACCTTCAATTTTCATATTTTTTTAGAAACCTGTCCAGCCAGCTCCATTTCAGACTCTTAATTTTTTTTATATTGTCATTGTTTTCTCACCCATATATTTCACCTTCAATTTCTCTTTGTTAAATCACGTATTTTTTCATACTTCAGTATGTGATCTAAAATATTTCATTGCTCTTCTATCTATCTATGCACTCATATACATATATATTGTAATCTTACAGTCATTCAGCTTTCATGCTGCTCAAAATACATTCCACTGTGCTAGGTCTATAAACATGTTACCACCAATAAATATACAATAAATCAGCCTTATTTAATCTCAGGATTATTATTAAAGATACTCCAGTAAATAATTCTAATTATACTCTTTATCTCAGATTCTAAATTCTATAAGTGAATGTATCCTAGAAACAATAAGATATCCAATTTTCTAATAATATCTTAATACAATAACAAATTTTTATTTTTAATTAGGAATCATGATACTCCTATATTTAAAAATGACTCTGCTCTTTCAATAATTTAGGATGATACTCATGATGATATGAGTAAGAAAGGGATTTTGGTGATACTCAACCATCACACTAAAGGATTTTTTATAGTCCAAATTAAAATAAGTAAAATAATTTTTACTATGGATATTACTTAAACATCAACAACATAAAAAATATGATTATACTCTTACATTTCAAACAATATAATGTTTTTGTGTGATTGATGATGCAGATGATGATACAAATACAAAATCCAAATTTAATAATGAAATCTATATTTTATAATTATAATTTTAATATGATTAAAATAATACAATGATTATGCAGTTTTAACAAAGACATAAAGAAAACATATTGCAAGTTATGAATAAAGAAAGCTCTCACATTTATTTATTAACTTAGCTTTTTTCCCTATAGTATGAAAAATAGTTAACATATTAACAAATAAATCTTGCAACAATATTATAATCTTGAATTTGGAGAGAATGCATAATTTCATAAGCCAATATAATATAATTGTATAAGTTTAAACATGGAATATTTTATCGTGTTTTTTAACACATCAAATATGCATATCAAAAGTATCAAAATACTGACGCTACTCTGATAATATCAAGTAAAGATTTGAACTCAGATTTTCAACCATCCTTCAACTATCCACACTATCTCATACAACTGATACACATGACCACACACATGTAGAAAAGATGCATAATCACCAATATATGTATTTCATGCTAAACCAGCAATCATCAGTTGGTCCAGATTATAATCTCCCATACACACATATATAATCAGTGCTCTGTCTTAATATAAACTGAGCACTGATTATATATATATATATATGTGTGTGTGTGTGTGGGAGATGATAATCTGGACCATACTGATGAGTGCTAGTTTAGCATGAAATACATACATTGGTGATTATGTATCTTTTCTACATGTGTGTGGTCATGTGTATCAGTTGTATGAGATAGTGTGGATAGTTGAAGGGTGCTTGAAAATCTGAGTTCAAATCCCCTATACTTACAATTAAGCTCCCAGATTTGTGAAGAGTGCCTGTTTTTCAAATATTTTCTGATAATATCAAGAGAATAATAAAGACAAGGTTAGTATGATGCATGACTTAACATTTTATCAAGAAGAACATCAAGGAAATACAGTAAACAAAATGATGAATAATCTCAAAATACATATTTGTCTATAAGTGCAAATAAAGAATTAGAACCATGCTGATGATCTTAACAAACTGAGTAAGAATGAACTATCGCAAAAATTTATTACATGTATAGCATCTTTGGTTACATGTCACCTAGGACATACTTCACTTCAATAAGCATAACTAAGACTATATGAAAATAGCTTTGAAACATTAATTATCTCATATAATAATAATAATAATAATAATAATAATAATAATAATAATAATAATAATAATAATAATAATAATAATAATAATAATAATAATAATAATAATAATAATAATAATAATAATAATAATAATAATAATAATAATAATAATAATAATAATAATAATAATAATAATAATAATAATAATAATAATAATAATAATAATAATAATAATAATAATAATAATAATAATAATAATAATAAACACATGATATGAAAGCTGATAAAAAGGATATTATAATAAAATAATTATTAGATATGAATTATGGCTTAACAATTAAATAAGAAAATATACATCAATTACAATAATTGCACAGAGATGTGATGTGATGGACTGTGACTTCACCTTAAACAGAGTCAGAAATCTTTCAGCCATTATACCCAGAGAAACCGCTCCCTACAGTAGCGCCACCAGTGCAAGCCAGAGTAATCAATGGATGCAAGAAGGTTTGTGCATCCATTGATTACTCTGGATTGCATTGGTGGCAATACTATGTGAAGAGTTTAGCTTCTGTGTAAACAGTTTGTTTATGCATAAAAAATGGTGATCGTGTGATGTTTAGTGGTTTAATTACAATAATTTATTCATTCATTTATTCCGTACTCTAAATAATTCTACATTGAATATACATATTGCTTTTGATTACATTGCAATGCAAAAGATTCAGAGAACTCCAGTAGTCAGATAGCATAAATTATATATAAATTATATGCAAACAATATTATAAGCATAATAAAATATATAAATAAACTTAAATCCTTTTACCACTTAAAAAGTTTTTAGTCCTGAAATCATTGATTCCAATATCATTAATTCGAATAATGATTCCGTAAAATGTAGAATATGTTAATAAAATATTTTGAATATTTAAATACGACACAGTCAAAATAATTAATCAAAATCTGGGGCAACTGAGTTAAACATTGACATAATTTTAAAGCCATTCACAGTAAAATAACACAATATTCTTTAAAGCAGTAGGAGGTTTATAATATCATTTCCTTTGGAACAATATGAAATTTAAAATGAAAAATGTATAGGAAGCACAATGTAAACTTTATAAGTTTCAAATGAGTACAGTATTATTTCAAGCAAATATAAAGTTTGTAAAACAACACGTAAATGATAGAAAACACAGTATTTCTTTCTTATTTTCATAGTAAGCAAAAAATATTCCAATGAGATTTATATAGGATGAATATGAAAAGCAATATACATTTTGTAGAGAGCTTAATATTATTTAAGTTTGAAGCAAAATAATTTTTTAAAAGCATTAAGATGCTTATAAAGGCATATTTATTGTATCTGTCACAGTAAGTACAAATATATAGATAAAATATATATTTTAACAAGAATAGTCATTTTTATTTTCATAGTAAGTAAGAATATTCTAATAATAGCTAATATATTTCAACACATATTTTATCTAATGATAAAACATACAAGCAGAAAGTCAATCCTTTCATGACATATTAAAAAAATGAGATATTATTCTTAAAAATGGAATATTTCCATTTTTCAATTTTAGATGTTAAAATAAACATTTCATTTATTCTAAAATTAGCACAATGCTATTTTACATGAATATTATTTTTAAATAATTGAAGACATGATAATAAGAAATTAACTTATTTACATAATAAGTGATAAATGAATTTTAAGTTAGGAGATTTATTATCTTACAGCTGTTTCTATTTTTTTTTACAATATTCTGCAAGTTAGCAAAGTTTAAATCTGATTATAAATAAGGTTTATCTTAATGAGAATACTTGTAAATAATTATAATAAGCAAATATACAGTTTTTAATTAGCTGCAGAATATAGCATAGCAAATTATTCAAATAGATCAGCACAGTTCTGGTATTTAAAAATATCAGTAGATTTAATTTTAAATAAACTTAGAGTATGAATAAACAATAGATTGAAAGTTAATTAATAGTTCATAGTAATATAATTTCATATACCTTTGTGAGAATTCCTGACATGATAAAGCTATGTGACAGCTACCATTTCCTTCTATTAATAACAAATTGCTTAAAGAATTTCCTTTGGTTTATATTATAGAAGATATTGTAATGAGATTGGTGGGCCAAAGCATGAGGCCCACACAGATATTTAATTTTGCTGTCCATGTTTTAACTTAACAAAAATAATGAATAAATAACAAATTAATACATTGTAAGATGATGAGAAATAATTGTAGAAGAGAATGAAGCATGACGAATAATGTAAGTACATGTGATCAGTTGCTTTTATATATGACAAGTGATATAAGAAATTCAATGATTGACAATTAGGGAATTAGATAATTAGTTAATTCAATCTTAAAATACATTGTCAAGTAAAAGATTCTAAAAATATTTTTTTTTAAAAATAGACTGTCAGGAATTTTAGACAAAACAAACTAAGATTACATAATAAATTACAAACATATTATTCAGCAATAATTAAATATTACAGTACATTTATTCAACCTTTTTAAATAGTTCTCAAAATTTACAAAATAATATTTTTTTAAAAATGATAATAAATATTTCCAAACAGAAAATATTATAATTTAAACAATATTACATCTTAATTCTTTTAAATAAGGAACTTGAAATGTAATAAATTCCTTTTCAAATTCTATTTTAATTAAAATGAAATATAACATGCCACACACTTGGAAGATTACAATGTTAATTAGAATTTTTTTAAAATAAATTATAGCTAACTGCTAGTCTTACAAAAGGTTCTAGAATATTATCAAATATTTAAAATATTCATTTTAAAACAAAATATTTAAGAAACATTCTCTATGCTATATTTAATGTATAATTGCTTTTTAAAATGAAAATAAGCCATACTTTAATAAGGATATTAAATATATGGTTTTTAAAATACTTATAATTACAGAATTAGCTAAACTTATACTTTTAAAATAATTAAACTCATTTTGTTTAAACTTGTCATCAAGAAATATATTATACTAACAGTTTTTATAACTAATAATTTAATAAATTTAATGATTTACTAGGTTTAAATATGCACACTGACTTCTTTAAATAGAAAATAAATTATATAAATTTTTTTCTTCTAATATACCATTATAATATGTAAACATAATTCTGGATCAGAACTTAAGGTTATAATATATATTGAAATAGATATTAATTATCTATTTCATGATTGGCCATGAGGTTTCATGCATAGAAAGGTATGTGATGCTGTGTTTAAAAAAAACTAACTTTAAAATATTGTAAATTAATTTTAATAAAATTAATATTTCTTGAGGGGAGGAACTTTAACAAGTTAATTTTGTTGTTAATGGTTGAAAGATTTAATAATAATAATAATAATCATCATCATCATCACATTCATATCGGCTTTTTCAAACCAAATTGTGCAAACGCTTTTTGCGAGTGTTAAATAATAAATGAATACCCTCTGACCCATACAAGATATAGAATTTATGCAGCAATAAAAGGAATCCTCTTATTACTACGACTCAAATATTTATATATGAGCAAATCTGAAGTACTGGCACAGAAGGTGTGACTATAGAACAGTCACTTTGAATTACTATATATAACTTATGAATGAATGACGCCGATGAAATTTACTAGAATTTACTGAATGACGTTCAGTAAATTCTAGTAAATTTCATCGGCGTCATTCATTCATAAGTTATATATAGTAATTCAAAGTGACTGTTCTATAGTCACACCTTCTGTGCCAGTACTTCAGATTTGCTCATATATAAATATTTGAGTCGTAGTAATAAGAGGATTCCTTTTATTGCTGCATAAATTCTATATCTTGTATGGATCAGAGGGTATTCATTTATTATTTAACACTTGCAAAAAGCATTTGCACAATTTGATTTGAAAAAGCCGATATGAATGTGATTACAATTGTATACAGACGCTATAAAAAATAAATGCTGATTTATATATATGATTAATTTCAGTTGGAATGACGTTCAGTAAATTCTAGTAAATTTCATCGGCGTCATTCATTCATAAGTTATATATAGTAATTCAAAGTGACTGTTCTATAGTCACACCTTTTGTGCCAGTACTTCAGATTTGCTCATATATAAATATTTGAGTTGTAGTAATAAGAGGATTCCTTTTATTGCTGCATAAATTCTATATCTTGTATGGGTCAGAGGGTATTCATTTATTATTTAACACTCTCAAAAAGCGTTTGCACAATTTGGTTTGAAAAAGCCGATATGAATGTGATTACAATTGTATACAGACGCTATAAAAAATAAATGCTGAATAATAATAATAATAATAATAATAATAATAATAATAATAATAATAATAATAATAATAATAATAATAATAATAATAATAATAATAATAATAATAATAATAATAATAATAATAATAATAATAATAATAATAATAATAATAAATCTACTTAATTACATAACAGTAGGACTGAATGTTTGAATGAATGTAGAATATTACATTTCTTCAAAAAACAACATAAATAGATTAGACAAATTAATTAGAATATATATATAGTACATATTGTAATGGGAGAGAAGAGTGGTGATGGTGGTTGTAGTAAATACATGAAATATAAATACTACTACTACTATTACTACTACTACTACTACTACTACTACTACTACTAATAATAATAATAATAATAATAATAATAATAATAATAATAATAATAATAATAATAATAATAATAATTACATTATAAAAAATGTATGCTTATGTAAAAACCTATTATTATTAATACCACTCTAAACCCTTAGTTTTGGGATCTAAGATGATGATCAAACCAATGCCTAATTCCTCTATAAGTTCACTTTAGACACAGGCTATATTTTTTGTCTATTATCATTTTTATCAACCACCTTTTTGACAGTCAATTTTACACTAATAGTTAATACACTAATAGTTAATTTAATTTAGAGACTCGTGGCAATAACCAGAGCCTCAGGATACCATCTTTAATTACAAAAGAACTACCAATGAATACAATTCAATAAAGACAATTTTCAACTCTACAATTCCAATAGCATCACCATTAATATTCCAGCAGTAGCTCAGTTGAGTGAACGGGACTCATACACAGTCCAGGTAATGTTAATAATGAACTAAATACTAAGCTAATTTGTGGAATAGTGAACCAGATAATGAGAATAGCAAAAAACTAAATATTTTATTATTTTAAAAACAAAAGTTATGCAAAAATAAATAAACATATATAAGATAATAATCATAATAATACAATTATCAATACCTGAATTAACTTTTCTCCCTATGAAATGCATGCAAATACAAAATAAAATATAAATAAGCACATAAGAAAAATAAGATATCAAATAGCTATTGAGACTTCTATAACAAAGCTGATATAAGGTTTTATATTTTAAATTTATATTAGTAACAATGATTATAAAAATAGATATTAATTACAATTATACATCTCCATTGATACATATTTTCCATTAATATAAAATAAATAACCACACAATTTAATATATTAATAAATATGTAATTTATTCATTTAAATATTTTAACATGGATTTTATGGTAGGTTGTAAGTTTGCATATGTTTATAGGATCCAAACAACATCTTTAACTTCAAAAAAATTTTTAAACAGAGTTTTTGCTTATTCCATGGTTTCTCATTTAACATTTATAAAAATATATATGCCAGTATTACTATAGATAAAGTATGCAGGGTTACTTCAAATAATCATATGCAGTATTACTTTGGATGCATTTATCCTTGCATTTTCATGTAAGAACATTATTTCTTTGGCAATATCATAGCAAATATAAAATCAAGCATAGCATATACTTCTAGTTGAATGTAGGTCTTCATTAAGCTTTTTCTTCCAGGAATTGTATGTATGTAAGAGACTGTCACCCTGAGTTTCTTAGCATATGTCAGAAGATAAAAACAATTGCACAAAATAATTAATATTTAACATTGTTAAATTAATACCATGTTCCAATATTGAACAACTTGTTTTAAATTTTAACAGCAAGAATTCATTGTTCTGATTATGTTTTTCTGCATTATTCCCAGCTCTACAAGCTCTTTGACTGTGCAATTGAACAATACATTCTTTAGTGTTTGAGATAAAAGAAAGGAAAATCAAATTGGAATCAGAAATGCTATGGGTGTATTTAAAGAATGGAAATGTTGTTTCACAAACACATAATCCCATTATTATAGTTAATATAAGGAGATATCTAATGACATGAAAAATTCATGGTGACCATGCCATATAATTATTTAAGAATCTGAAGAAATAAAAGAGGGAGACAGAAAAGACAGTTTGTAGCACAAGTAGTTTCTAGTCTTTGATTAACCATGTGACATTATATTTTTTAAGTATAAGTAAATTTGCAGCCTATTGTAAATATATGTGGTATTTAAACTAATAATGTGATATTAAGCACACACCATACAGGATAAAATTAATTTTCATTTTTAAAACTTTATGTGAATGTTGAATACTTCATGTTGTGGAGAATATATGTAATAATTAACTAAAGAATATATTAATTATAACATATATAAAATGTAACCAATCATTCACATAGATCTGTAGTGCATTACAGATTTCTTCTAACAGAATAAAAAATAGGGGAAAAGTTAATATCTATTTATTTGTTCACACATTGATATGCTAAATGTAACAAAATACATTGAAACATAAGGGACCAAAACCTGCATGATGACCATTGATGACTAAATATATTAATAGCCACAATTTGGTGCAATATTTGATATGTACCTGAATATATTTTATATATAGAGCTTGCAAATAAGCTCTTAACAAACTTTGCAAAATATCCCCAATCCCAGATCAGTTTCTGCTACTGGCTGCAAAGCTTGTTAAGAACTTATTTGTGAGCTCTATATATAACATTTGTAGTACAAGCTTGTTAAATTAGGTCATGTGACATATGACTTGATTTCTATGTAACTGAATATATTTGTTGATGGCGGGACTAATAAAGATGTAACTTTAATTGGAGATGGTAGAGCTAATTGTAATGATAATGGGTGATCATCCAAATGATAACAGGAATATTGATTTCAATAATCTAAGATCAAAGTGGACACTAATTAGTTATTTTTCTAGATTATTATGAATAAATAACAAATATTATATTTCTTTAATATGTGCTTATTTTATTTATGGCATTCTTAATTATTCAATATTATATGGATGACACACCAGCAATCATAGGTATAAAAATGTCTGTCACTACTTAGTCAAACTAAGAAAAACATCAATCTACCAGACATCTTTAATAAAGTTAATTTTCTTCTGTATCTGATGAGACTCAGATATCAAAATAGATTACTCAGTTTAATAAATTAATAATAAAAAAGAAAATTCACTAAATTAAAATTATCCATAATACACACATACTTTTTATAGATATAATTAAAGTATTTTACAAAATTTAACTACTTCATTTAGATAATAATATACACATTTATTATATGACATAAATAATTCACTTAATGATTATAAGGTTTAAATTTTTTCTTGTTCTTATTTTCTTTTTCAAGAATATAAAGCAAAATTGTTTTAAAACTTGCTATATATATGTTTTGTTAAAAGAAAATTATACGTATATAATAATTAATGTTTTATTAAAATAAGTTTTATTAAAACATTAATTATTATATACGTATAATTTTCTTTTAACAAAACATTATTATACACGTATATAGCAAAACTTTAAAATGATTCTTTTGAAATCAGTATTTTTATGAAATATTTTCATCTACATATAGCTAAACATTTTTTTAAAAAAGTATTAAAAATAAATTTCTTTTAAAATAATTATTTAAATTAGACATTATAAATACATATATGTTAATTTCACAAAAGTATTTGACATATATAGATTAGTAACTAAAACACATTAAAATTATTATATAACTAATGAAAATTAAATATTTAGTTTTAAGTAACTGAACTGATAGATTTAAATGATGTATCAGCATATCTTTGATAATTTTCCAGCCAAATAAGGGCTTAGTATCCATTTCTAATGTAGACATGTCAATCCTTAGCAGAAGCATGAAGATGGAGGATAGTTACTCTTTCAAAAATGCATAAGTGAGTATTGTAAAGTCTTGTCTGATCTTTTAGCCAGTTATGGATTTGATATAATGATCCCTTCAAAGTATGAGATAATTTATTCAACTTCTACCTAATAGCAATTAGAAAACATACTATTAACTTTGTGACTTTGTAACTCTCTTTGGATTTTTAATTTTCACCCTATCTCTCTTAATTCTTAACTAGAACTATAATTCAACTCAGCTGAACTAATTAATGCCCTTTTTATAAATTTATGATTTTTGAAAATAAATTTGTTTTTCTATCTTTTCCATAGCTGTTTTTGTATTATTAAAATTATTTAATTAGTTTATTTATTTATAATATGACTTATCATTAATACCATACAAAATTATTTATTTTTTTCTTTATAAGAGGTTTTATGGGGGGGGGGGTGCATTTTAAAAATACTTAAAAAAAAACAACAATTTGCTTTTCTTTTCAAGTTAAAATCATTTATGTGATATTATTTAAAAAACATTAAAGTTATAATTTTGAAGATAAGCAAATAATAATTCTGTGATCTTTTGGAATCCTTATAGAATTCTTTTTACTATTTTTTTTTTTAAAAAAAAAACTATATTCACAAGTACATGTATATGGCAGATTGTAGCATTATAAGTGTGTGTGTGTGGTATTTCCCTATTAACTGATTGATAAAATCGTTCTTTTATTTAAGTTTCAGTCAATTTTTGTTTTGGCTATTTTAGAGTTGGTATTAATGTATGCAGAAGTTTTCAATATTTTCTCAAAAGTACTTAAATATTGTATTAAATGTACAATCAAATAAAGTTTAATTTCTCATATTCTTACCTAATATACATTATTGTAGTAGTTCTTTTTTTTCTATACCCTTCTGAGTTGTCCCATGTTGGAACTCTACTCATATCAGGTGCTTTTGCATGATAAGAATAATACTGTAGCCTCACAAGTTAAAAAAAATGAATGAGATTAAATATGCTTATCAGAAGAGAATATAAGAGAAAGAGGGGTATCATAAAGAAATTGTTTTGTGTCACCTATTCTAGAATAGACACATAAAATGGCTATCACATTCCTTCACCCTATGAAATGTAAAAACAGCTAAATAAAGATAAGAATTTTGTGTTAAAATTGTATTAATATATTCATTATTAACATGTCATTCATGCCTTTTATACAAGACAATTATAAAATTACCCGATATATCTGACCCTGCCTTCAGAAGTGGACTATTCCAGATTCCTTAGCTGATTGGATAGCACCCAATTGCTACCCAAAGGGATTAAATCCTTCACTGAGGTTTACGCACCAAATCCGCATGTTTCGAGTAAGGTAGGGGATCTGCCATTAAATAGTCAGTCTTTTGGAGGTAAGGCAGAGAGCAATTACTTATGTCAATCTGAATGGCTGAACATGCTCTCCATTAAACCCTCTCTTATTAGCAAGAGTAGTATCTCTTCTTATTGTTGTGACATCCACCCAGTGAGGCAAGTCCATCTACAGACTGGAAACTGCTATGTTCACACTAGATTCAAGGCAAACTAAATACATAGCTGGAAGAGTCTTACCAGAGCTCACGAGGCAGGCTAATTATTAGCTGGAAATGAGTTCCGTATCCAGCACAACTACCCTCAGCATTAACTTGTATAAACCATATATGTATATTATTGTTTAACTAACAAGTGTGTATATTTTTGAGTACTAATAAATTGTACATATTAATTGCTGAGTAGTTGTTCTTTTTTGGTGATTATTGGTTTGGAACGAACCTGTAAGCCTAACCAAACACAACATTGCCCAAATCTATATTTTTGATCTTTTTTAAAAACTGTGATTGATAAATAGTTGAATAGTGTTTTATTGGCTGGGCAATATAAAAGTACAAATTAATAATAATATGAAATTTATATAAGAATAATGTGTTTTGTATAAACTTATGCTTATATAAAATATCATATATTTGTGCATATTTCATATATAATTGTTATTCAGTAAATAAATTTTATTCAAATTAAAAAGATATCTATTATAAAAATTAATATATTTGTTGTAGAACAATTTTGTAGACTAGTAATTAAAAAACACATCTAAATAATTTATAGATACATTGTATATATAATATTTCCCTCATATCCCATAATATTTAGTTCCTGGCAAATTATATTTAACATACACAAACATATAGGTGTGTAATTCTTAAAATGTTATAGTTTACTGATAAACAGAAATAAGATAGAAATGATTATGTATAATAATCAAAAAACATATTATAAACTATAAAATATGCGTATATAAAAATTTTAGTATAGTTAAAATATAAATTATGTGAATGGAATCAAATACTGTTGAAAAATGATGTAATCAATTTGTATGGCTATGATTTTAAATAAAAGTTTTAATTCAAAGAAATTGAGTGACATAAATAAGTTAAAGTTTTTTTGAGTGCTTTTGAAAATATCAATCTGGTGGTTTGGACGTCTTATTTAGTTACCATTTCTAATTCTTTATGTCCATAAATTCTTATAGTATAGATACATATAATATATAAGTTATATGCAAGTTTTCCTAGGTTTAAATTTACATATGATTATGGAAAAAGTTCTTAAGTATTAGACTTTAAAAATGACAATCCATATGTAAATATATACCTTTAGATGAAAAAAAAATCTAATCCCATGACTGTTTTAAATGTAGAGTGCCTATAACTAATGCTCAATAATGAATAAACTCAAGTTTAATTTTATAGATCTTGATTTCTAAACAGATAAAACTAATGTTAGAAAAATGTTATTTCTAAATAGATTAATTATAATTTCAATTTCTCAAGCTAATATGAATCTTAATAAAATGATTTAGTATAAAAACAATGTACTATCTGTTTTTATCTTAGATTTTTTAAAATTTACTTTACTTTCAAAAGTAACCTTTATTAGTAAAAAGATTACAAAAATTTTTGGGTACACTTACCCATTGAGAATTACAAAGTGTTCAATTTAACAAACAAGGTAAAACAATTGATTATATAAAGTACATATGCTTGATAACAATTTATATCCATAAAAGGGTTGCTATAATGTTGATTAATGTGTATCTGAACATGAGTATCTATACATGGATCTACATGACCCAGCTGCTGAGAAGCTATCCATCAGCCAATGATACCACCCCTGGGGCCCTGAAGCAAAGACCCAAATGCTTCAGCTGAATAGGTGGACAAGTCCAGCATTGCGCCAACCACCACAACAGGCAGCGAAGTCCAAGGCTCAAGTCCATTAAACAATAAATTCTTGACTCACAGCCGAGCCATGTCAAGACCATTCTAGATACATCTGTCTCCCAATTAACAGTCCAAATGTGCAGGGACCACATTCGGTCTACCTGCCCAGAATTGGAAAGCCAACTAAGAAAAACTAACACATAGCAAGCACAAATCTGCACTGCCCAAAACCAACCTATCAAGGAGGCACAGCAGCCAACCAGAGCAGAAATGATGCCGAGACTTTGACCAGATATCCTCCCAGCAGGTTTTCCAGGTAGTGGCAATAATTGTCAACAGCCTGCACCAATAAACCAGCCCCCTAATGACCGGCACCACTCCCAAGGAAGAACAGAGGAGTACAGACCCATGCCTGCAAAATTATTGCAGCAAAGACTCCATCAAAGTTACAAAAATTGGTGGTGGCCCAAATCAGACCAACCGCCTTACAAACGATCTAATTTTAAAGTTAACTAAGGGAGAAAAAAAATAATGAGCTCAAATCAACACTGTCCTAATAAACAATCCATCAAGGGGGTGCAGCAGCCTCTCAGGCCAAAGTTCAATGGAGGATAGTGATTTTTACCCACCCAGCAGGTATTCCTGGGCTTGGCAATGATCACTGACTGCCCTCACAGATATATCAAGCCCCTCATGACCACCAATACCACACCTGAAGAAAAGAATAGGAGTGCAGACCTGTGCCCACCAATGCAACAGTTGAATTCATTGTAGTCTGGAATCAAGCCAGATTTACTTGCATACCATAAATACACACCATTTGTTCATATCACCTTGCACACTCAGTCAATAGAACTGAAAGTCTGTTTGTAATCATTATCAACCTCCTGTGTCTGCAAATGTTCACAATACCTGTTCAATCCACCCAACTATAAAGTCCTTCAGGGTTCACTATGGTTCTTATTTGTTGATTCTGCTTCTTTGGATTGAATTCTAGGTCTTGATTAGGAATCAAGGATTCTGTTGTATAATTTGGAAGTTTGTTTTTGAAATAATTAAAAGAGGATGAATCATTTGTAGCTTCAATGTCTCTGTTTAGGTCTAAAACATCATTTGTACTAATTTTGCCTTTAAATCATTGTTTTTTTGCTGAGGAATCATTCGTTGTAATTTTGTGTTGATTTGAAAGGGTTTTTTTTATTTTTTGTGGTGCCCCAATCACACTGGAAATGGGATAATAACTTCTGTTATGAGCATCGGAGAAACTTGATTTTTGTGCAGAAAGATAGCTTAAGTCATAATCTATAATGTTCAATTCTAAAATTGAGATCGAATTAAAATTCAAAATAATTTATTCGACCTGTTCAACACAACGATATCATAACTTTATTCCTATGAACAATTTAACACTATGATTTCTTTCTTTCTTAGTTTTATGATTAATTTTTGTATCTATAATGTTCCTTAGACTGTTTTCTGTCTTTCCTGACTGGTTTTCAGCCATAGAAACTTGTTTAACATTATTAATATCTTATGCAAAGATAATATGCAAAGATAAAGTTCTTAAAACTATTTTTGTTAACATTTTTATTTTCAACATTTTCAATGAGATTTAATATCCAAATGTTTTCTCTTTTTATTCTATTAATAAAATTAAGATTTCTAGTGTCTTTATTCTTTTTAGAATTATTTGGTTTCATTTGAAACTATTTTTCAAAGATTTATGTTACTCTAATGATTCTAAAAATTACTTAACCTAGCGTTTGCCTATTTCTAATGACAGCTGTTTGCATAAAACGGAACGATAGGTAATTTAAATTATTCTTGAATGAAAACTGCTTTAAAATTTCTTGCAAAGACGAAAAAGCAATAAAACAAGTATTCACTTACATCTTAGTAAACTTTTTTTCTATGAATTCAAAACTAGACTATAACTTTGGTGAATAAAACTGGGAGCCTGTAACAGCGTGAACTGGAGTCCCAGGCTCCCTAAATTTTTTATTATAATAAAAATATATAAATGATTTATAGATAAACTTAATAATTTTCACTCCACCACACATTTTTAAAGAGTCATGAACAGACAAATGATTATTTACCTCTATTCACATGTTTCCAAAATATATGGTGGAGTAGAGGTTATAAAGTCCTTCTATAAAAGATGTTACACATGAAAGTGTAGAAATGAAGTTTAATTACATCATGTATGCATATTTACTTTTTTTTAAAAAAGTAGAGATATTAATAATAACTGGCTTAAAGTTATATCTGAACTAAGATAATCTTTAGTTTAATGTATGATTAATAATAGCGATTGATGTGTTTATTTGGATTGGTTCATGCCAAAGTGTGGGTAAAGTAGGTTTGATACTTATAAATCAAAATGTAATAATTTAAAATATTTTTTATTAACACAGAATTATAAAGAAGTATAAATTAAACAAATAATTTTATTCTAATAAAAGTTTCTTTTTGTGTCTTGTATTTATATAATTTCTCTGTAAATGTAGCATTTAGTAGAATATAGATATTTATTGGTTAATATCAAGAATGTGAAAATGTTTTTTTAAAATAATAAAAACTATACAAATACTGTACTCATTTTAATTAATGCAGTGATGATACATAAACAAACTTCAGACCATAGATTTCTTATCAACTTTCAGATGCATAAAAATGAAAAAATCTGTTTGATCAATTGAATATAATGGTTGTACTCAACCTGTTACTTGGGCCTCAAACATCACGACCTTTTAAGTAATTATAATAATGATATTATTTTTTTCCTATATAAGAAATTTTACTTTTAAAGCTTAAATGTTTGCCATAATATGTGAAGAATATTCATATGTTCAGTTGTTCTTCAGATCTTATGACAAAAATTTTTGCACAAAAATAACGATTAAAACTGTGCAATTTTATTTGCTAAATCATTTTTTTTATTTTTTATGAGGACTTGATGAAGAATCTATGCATATCAGCAAAATGTTTTGGCTCAGGAAAATAATATAATTTTGTGTGTAAACAACAATAACAACAACAAAAAAAAGATCAAAATTTACTATGCATAAATAACAATAACTTGATTGATCAAAGAGAAAAATGTAAAATTGCTCTTAATTACATTATTTAAGAGATCAATGTTTTTTTATGTAATATTTTTACAATTGGTAAAATTTCTTGTTTAATGTTCTACTTATTAAATGCACATTAGAAGTGTGTGTTGAGCAACTGCTTGTGTAAGAACCTATGTACTAGGTCTTAAACTCAAATTTATATGCTACAAAAGTGTCATTCTCAGTTTGAAAATTAAAGTAAGTTAGAATGGAAATAATGGAAAATTTATGGAATCAATTCAAATCTATTACAATAAAATAGTCAAAAGTGCTAATAAAGGCTTATAATAATAATAAGCTTACATATTTAGCAAAATAATACACATATGTGCTTAGTAAAGAAGTGTTGTCATAAATAATATCTGTTTTGCTGGCAAAGCCAAAGTCTTTTTACTTTGATAGATTGCTAACAATTGTTGATGTAAGGGTCTGCATTGGGCTTGCCCACCAACATACTTCCCCATGTTCAAACATGTTTCAGTTTGGCATAGCATTTAAAATCATACAAGGCTTTTATTAATTCTCTTAATTTTTTAGTAACAGTTATTAACTTTCTGTGAAATTTTGGGTTTTGTCAGAAACATAGTTTGGAAAATACTGATCTAAACTTTGTCTTATTGTTATTTTCTTTTTTTTTGTTCTGTTCTTTAACTTTAAATAATGAGTGTTAGGATCTACTTCACCTTTATGTATGGTGTAACATATTTAAGATTGTCATTTTTCCCATCAATCATGAATCTACATTTGTTTTCACTCAATCTGAATTTTCTCATTATCTATTCAATATACTTGTTGAATAGGTAGATCAAGGAATTTACAGTTCTGTCTCTCTTATCACAGCCTGTTTTAACAGTTTTTTGTAAAACATCCTAATATATAATTGTGTATTTCATAAATTTTTCAATCATCTGGCACACATCACAGTGATGGGTCTTTGATTTTCAATTTATTTTGAAACCAGCTTATACATTTAAAACAGTCTTTATCCATATGAAGACAATATATATTTTATAAATTCACTTTATAAGTATTATTCTTCAAACTGGTCTGACACTTCTGGTACTTGAATCACTAATGTGAGTAATAAATTATTTAATTTATTTATACATCATTTCAATAACTATATTAAATGGTTAATAATCACTTCCTAATTAAGTTTAAAATTATATTTTTATAATCTTCAATATAGCTTTTAATTATTTTAAAAAATATCAAGGGTAGTTGTGACTTATGCCCAATGTGGTCACTAGGTGATGCTGCAGTACCATCACCCCAAGAAGCCTGCATGTGATAAATTTGTACATTGCCTAGCAGCACATTGGTTGTAAGTTAAAACTACTATATCAAATGTATCTTTCACTATTCATAACATGACTTTTATTTTTATAGTACAACTTACAAAATTCTATAACTTCAGTTATATTCTTATAACCTGCATGTTTGAGTTTTAAGAATGTTTGTTGAAAATAAAAATGTAGCCTATGATATGGGATTTTTAGCACAATGTTACATATATAAGTATAGAAGACAGTGTATAATTATTTGCACATTCCATCAAAATCTTTATTAAGTATAAACAGTGGCTGGCTAGAATTTTTGGTCTTTAGAGTAAAATTTTAATAAAGTTATTTTGAATATTTTATAACATATATCTTAATATTTTTTTAGATATATAAATAAAGCAAAAGAATAAGGAAAACAACTAATAAAAAAACTGGTCTTGTTTTAGCATATCTGAATCAAACATTACATGATCACCATCTTTTATGCTAGCACATAACTGTTATTAAACAGGCGAAACTGTCCATACTGTAGCGCCTCCCTGTGCTAACCAGAGTAATCAATGGATGCCAGGGAATTTGTGCATAAAATCCCCATCTAGTGCCTACTCATCCAATATCCTCAGACTAGTTTCTGGCTTGTAGTCTTCGTCAATGAGGAGCCTTGGATCTGAGAGCACTGTATCTAGATTAACTACAAAACTATAAGAATGAAATTGAAAATGCAATAATATTTTCAATCTAAGCTCAATAGCTTATATAGTCATATGGGTCTGAACTCAGTTCAGCACTCATACATTTTGGTGACTTTGGCTCTTTAACAATAGCCACCACTATCTTATTAGGCAGGATTGGTGTTAAACCACTAAACATCACATGATCACCATCTCTTATGATTGCACATAATTGTTATTAAACAGGCAAAACTCTCCATACAGTAGTGCCACCCTGTGACAACCAGAGTAATCAATGGATGCCAGAAGGCTTAAGCATAAAATCCCCCTCTATTGCCTACTCATCCAATATCCCCAGTTATGTGCTAGCATAAGAGATGGTGATCATGTGATGTTTAGTGGTTTAACACCAATCCTGCCTAATAGGATAGTGGTGGCTATGGTCGTTAAAGAGCCAAAGTCACCAAAATGTATGAGTACTGAACTGTGTTCAGACCCATATTACTATATAAGCTATTGAGCTTAGATTGAAAATATTATTGTGTTTCAATTTCATTCTCATAGTTTTGTAGTTAAGTAGAGATAAAAGGTGGCTGCTGGAGGGTTGCATTAGTTCCTAAGATCTAGGTGCAGTGCTCTCAGATCTAAGGCTTCTCACTGATGAAGGCCACAAGCCAGAAAATAGTCTGGGGATATTAAATGAATAGGCACTAGATGGGAATTTTATGCCAAACCTTCTGGCATCCATTGATTACTCTAGTTGACACAGGGTGGCACTAGTGTATGGAGAGTTTTGCCTGTTTAATATCTGAATTACCTTATACACTGTTTCTTTATCACTATCCATTAATTTTATGATCAATAATTAAAGAGTCCTGAAGACCTGAAGACCCATATACATGACTTTTTGGTTTGCTCTATGATAATGATGCCACTGTCTACAAAGTATCGATAAAGAATAGCCAAAATAGTATTTAATTGGGTTATGAATAAAGGGCAGGCAACAAGATGGGTGAGAAAGGTAATACAATATGCAAAAGATTTAGATAAAGAATTTGTCAGTATACTTATACAAAAAGTGGGATGATTGTCTTAGGAGAAATGTTGAGGGTTATAGTGTTAAGAAATGGAATAGAAGAATAGATGCATTAATAAAGAATAGGGAGTTGGAGAGATGGATAGCTAATATGGAGAATAAAAAGTGTTTAAATATTTATAGAAGTAAACAGAATATTGGATGTGAGTTAATTTATGATAATAGCAAGGAAAGTAGTTTACTGTTTAAGGCTCAAATGAGATCTTTAGCAACAAGGGAATATACACATAAATGGAAAAATATGGGTGATTTAGTCTGCAAGTTGTGTAAAGAAGGCATAAAAAATAATAGGCATCTGTTAATTAAATGCAAATGTCTGATAACAGAAAGGATACAAATAATGAAGTTGTGGAAGAATAAATATGAACAAAGTGTTTAAACAGAAAGTAGCTTATTGGTTTTTATGCTGGGTTTGGGAAAAGATAAGGGGGTTTTAAATATAAAGACCATGGAGTTGACAAAGATTATGTTGTGGAAATGGGATGGAACAGGTTAGAGAAGAATATGGGAAAACTTGGGGTGGAGAATGGAAAGGGAAGTCAAAGTGGCTAACAGGTTTCTCTGGGCATAGTTGCTGAGAGATCCCTGATACCATATAAGGAGAAAAAGTCACAGTGCATCACATCATATATTATAAACCAACTGAATAATATAAAACTGCGCATCTAAATCATTTATTTAAAAATAATAATATAATTAAATTTTATGTGAATGTATTTTCATTATAAATATTTTATAATTTTAATGATAACTACTTTGTGAAAAAAAAAAGTTGTTTAATTATGATTATTTGTCACGTGTTTTATTTTAAAAAAAATCTGTATTTAAAAAAGTAGATTAAAAAAGTAAATAGGTAGTCAATTTTTATTATTTATACAAATTTTTGAAAATTTTTTGTCCTAAAATGTTCTACAAACAAAATGACTACGTATCTTAAATTAATGCAAAATTGTTTACGTTTATGAATTCTAATTTAGATAAAAACAATCATCAATTCTCTAAGTGGAAATCATAATATATTCCCTACGTATTTCATACATTTATTCAAATGTTTTCAGGTTATTCGCTGCACCTTTTTTGAAGAGATAAGTGCTTCACTTGCAAAAATAATTTTTAAATTATATTTTATAACGCATATACTACATTAATTGGAATATTATTTATTTTAATTAACGATTCATAAATAATTCAATCATTTTCAAAATAAACATTTTAAAATAAATAAATATAGAATAGTTATTTTAATTAAAATCATTTAATTTTAGATTAATATCGATGAATATATATATATTTAAGTTAGTGAATATTTATGTAAATCAATATCTGCCATATATATCTACTTCTCTTGGTTAGTTTGAATCCAAACTTTTCTATAAAAAAAATTATAATATTCTACGTAAAGATCTTATATAGAAATGATAGTCAATAAGTTTGTCATTCTAATATATTTCTGTCAAATACTAATATTACTATTGCATTGTTTTAATCATCTAGAATATTTTCATTATTTAGGTATTTTGTATTATAACTTGATTTGATCCCATTATTTTCTAGAACTTTTCCTTTTTTCATAAAAAAAAAAGTTAAGGCTGTCGTCTCTTTATTTAAATAATTTTAAATAATTCGGCATATCAAAAGATATTGCAATTATAATGATGACTACTTTGATTCTTGTTCATTCTTTATAAGGTTCTTCTATATATTTCATGATATATTGTATTTTTTTTAAAATAATTAAAACCATCTTTTCTGCCATTACATGAAATAACTTTCCTACCCAGATGTTATTTTATATTTTTGAGATTTTTATATTCCTCTTATTAATCAATCAATCAATCGATCACATCTATTATATGGATGATTTGGTCAACATTCTTCTGAGAAATTACTTCTCCCACTCTATTCCATCCTGGAAAATTATTCTCGCGACATTAACTTTTAACAAAATTATGTCACCAACTTCCAAGAAATCAAATACATTCAATTTCTAATACTCTTCCCTATAAATCTCTTACGCTCTTGTCCATTTCCACCCAATACTGTGAAGACAATGATAGAAAATCAATTGATAATTTTATAAATTTTCTTTCAAAGGTTCTCTCTTTTTTACTTGTAAAAACTCCCTCTTTAATATGTTAATGTTTCCCAAAAGTACTTATTAAAAAACCTTCATTCAATTTATGAATTATTTTTCAAGAAAAGTTAACTTACTTTGCATTAAATTAATTAGAGCATAAAATCAATTACTACAAGCATAAGAAATATTCAGAAGAAGAATAACTCAATGATCTATCAATGCATTATAACTCTGCCTTTTATTTACAGAGATCAATCCATGAATTATTCTCTACTGTAGATATCAATAGACATACTGTCCCCTATAAAAAATAAATTCATTAAAAAATTGTCAGTCTCCTCTGTACATACCAAGCCCTAATTGCTTGGTTTTTTTTTTTAAGAAGATTAGGTTTTGGAAAGACCATAATTTGGCCATTAATACATATCCCAAGGAAGTTCATCAAACTTTTCTCACTGTGACTGCAAAAATTATTATTCAGAGATTCAAGTATTGATACATGGAACCTAAATACTTTAATTTCTTGATTAAAATAAACTTCAAGGTTTTATTTACTAAAGTTTTCCTGGGTAGCAAAATAAAATTTCCAAATATTGATGTATTCTGCTTATTATATAGCAAAGAAGAGGAAGTTTGGAAACATTTTTTTATGACTCTCTGTCTTTACAAATGTATTGCCAGCTTACTTTATTACTGATTTTCATATTGTATCTTTAATAGTCCTTATTGAAAATATTCAAAGAGGATTAATCCTAGCATGTGAATACACATTTATTGTTTTCATTTTAATTTTAACCCTACATTTCAGAAATTGAAATCTCTCTTCTTTAACAAACCAACAAATCAAAATGAGAGATTGTGAATTTGTCTTTGTTTATATTTTTGCAGCCAATTGGAACTTGGTCTCTACCAACATACTGTTGAAATCATTTTCTTTTGATTTATTTTACTTTATCATAATGTATAATTTATATGTATATCTTAATTGACATTTTTTCTTTTTCTATTGATTCCAAACAAATTGAATATGTATATAGAGATATATTTTTGAAATACATATACAGATGTAGGGTTATTTAAATATTGGTAAGTGTTTTAACTTCTATTGAGATTAATAAAAATATAATGTCTATTTTTTTATTTATTCTTTATATTGTAGCATAAAATAATTAATCATCTTATTGTATCAATATATTTTATTTTAAATAAATGTTAACACATTTAAACCAGAAAAGGTGTGTATTGTTTTAAAATATATTCTATTCATGCTGAACATGCTTTCAATACCTTAAGTATCATAATTTTTTAGTCTTGTTGAATTGTGTTATTATATGTACTTGCTTGCTATTTGTAAAATTTACATAAAGTTAAATATCTTATTTCTTTTTTATATATACACACTTTATTTTTAAATTATATTTTTGAGATTTTTGTTTTTTTCTATAACGTTTCTTGTCATTTTATAGTTTATTTATTTATATTATTATTAATTACAGAATTTAAGATATTTGGTTTTTCTAAATGGATCGTATTAAAATAGCTTAATATTCATTCTTACCACGTGACTGTTGAAATTTGCTTATTAATTGCTGCTTTTTACTCTGACTTTTTATGCAGTAATTTTTAGTAGAGTTTAAGTAATTTTTTAAAGATTTTACTTAAATCTGAATTATTTGAAATCTGTTAGCATTTTAAAATGCTTTGCAAGTTTCAGTTTAAATTTATAGGAATATTTGCGAAAGGTAGAGATGTCAATAGTTTTTATTTAATAACAATTTCTTTTGCTAACGCATATTTTGCATCTCATTAATTAATGTTAACTTGTTGTGAATATGCTAAGCGTATTATATATTTCTGTTGGTCAAAATATATTCCAACTTTGTTGCAGTCTTTATATTCTCTTTCACTTCTATCATTATAACTTAATTTATCTATAGCAAATTCATTTTACAATCAAATACATTTCTAAAAATAATAATTTCTTCTTTGCACTTTTGCAAAACTTTTTATTTAATTGTCTAATTATTTTGATGTTTAGAATCTTTTCAAAGTGCTACACAGATAATTTGATTAATAAAAAACATTGCGGAAAAAAGCAAAAAAGGAATTTTTTAAATATACATTTAATATTAGCAATACAAAAAGAATGAAACAGGTTTTTTTTTTTTTTTCAATCATTTTACTATTTTAGCACTAAAATCTCCTGGAATAATTTTAAAATTTTATTTGATCTAACCAAAAGCATTCTGTACATTTATATAAAAATTATCTCTTTCTTCACTAGAATGCAACTTACTGAGGCATAGACCTGAAATGTTTGCATTTGGTATTTTTTAAGTTAAATAGCTAATCTTGCCATTCCGTCTTCTATATTTTCTATTTTCACAATGGTGATTTCCTATCTTTTATTTATAATAAATCCCATTCTACTTAATGATACTTGTTCCTTGTAGTAAAACAACAAATTAAAGATAATACTTGTACTGCTTTATGTGTGGAGAAAATTTATTTTTAGTTCTAAGAACCCTTGTCGAAAGACAAACATTATACACACAGACATGCACACATATTATAATTGTATTTAATATTTACGATATTTCTTCTATGTAAAAAGCAATCCAACTTGTCTACAGCAAATGTTGAATTCAAACCCATTAAAAAATAAGTTAATTCTAATACCGATTTTAATACAATGGATTACTCCAAGTATTGAGAGAAGTTCATAGAAAGAACTAAAAAATATAAGTTGTCATTATGCCTCGGATTTGTAGATTATAAAAGGAATTTAATTCTATAAACATTTCTACAGTGATTAAAGTTTTGAACTCTTAAGATGTAGAATTAAAATACATGGAGATTATTTAAGTCGTCTGGATTTTCAAATAATGTGATTGTTTTTGTAAATAATGTTACAAAGTTTCAGAAGTGTTGCAAGAGTTATCAAATGAAAGTAAGAAATAGGACTAAAGATAATTATTTAAAAAGCTAAAGTAATGTTCAATGGCCTTTGTTAGAAAAAGAAAATAAATATAATCACGAATTAGAAGTTAATAACTACAAATACCTTAGATTATTAATACAGATAGGAATATAATGGACGAAATTAATCGTAGAATTAAACTTGGATTGATGACTTTTAATAGAAATAACTTAAAAAGAAATATGCCTATGAGTATGAAAAGGAAATTTTTTTTAGTAGATGTGCTTTATTAGTTCTTATTTGTAGATTTGAGATTTGAATACTTAACAGAAGAATCACATTGAGACTTGAAACCAGTCAACTAAATATAAAAATATGCATGTTGGAAATAATAAATCTTCAAAAGTTGAAAGATCAAACAGGTATCATTGACAAAACTGAAAGAATTAAAAGACTAAAATGGAACTGGACTGTTCATATGCCTGGAAAAGGTGAAAATAGGTGGATATTTGAAGTCTTAAACTGAATCCCAAGAGATTTTAAATACCTAAAAAAATACCACATGTGAAATTGGTAGATAAAATAAAGAAATTTATTAGTGTGATATGGGAAAGAGATAGATCAGAAAAACTGGATTAAACTTGAAGAGAACTTCATCCTGTAATAGATTGCTAATGGTTTAAAATAGTAATGATGAAATAATAATGAAGCAATATTAGTATTAGTTTTTAATTTATTTCATTTAATTGACAACAATTATCATCGTTTTTTTAAATAAATAATATATATATATATATGCATACATAATAAAATTATACTTATCACTTTCTGTAGTGCTAAATTTAAAGTATAATACATTTGAATATTATCAGTTGTTAAATAACTTAAGCAGTTCAAGTTCTCATAGCATATTTGTTTCATGCTAGGAAAACTTCATCAACTTTGTTTGAGTTCTAAGTATCTATTTTTAATATTAAAACGTCACTTGTAGGTTCATTTATAACGAATTTCTGTAATACATTTTATTTTCAAAGCGTTAATATTAATAGTTCAAATTTAGCGCTGTAGAGAGTAGTAAGAGTAATTTGATTGTTTCTTTGTATGAGCGTGCGGGTATATTTGTATATATATATATTTTTAAAAAAGATAAAAACAAAATCATCGTCACTTTTTTCATGTTATTTTTTTGACGTTAAGTAGTTGTCAAATATAACATTACAGTATATATAAATATGCATACCCACTCTTTGAATTTGAAATACACTCTAATTTAAAAAATGAAAAGTACTATATATATCTTGCCAGATTTTTATTATAATAGTTTTAAACAATATTTGCAAAAAAAGAAAAAAGAAAAAGAATCATGTTTCAGAAATAGAATTGTAGTTATTTCAAAATATCTAGTTCATTAAAGATATTCAATGCATACCGAAGATTAATAAGCATTAACAATTCTCTATTTGAACTCTAGGAATTTTGTTTTCCATTATTAACTAAGGTCATATACATAGACATCACTATAAATTTAAGTATGTGTATCGATATAATATTATAACAATATGTAATAAAAAGTATAGCGAGGGGGTGATGCAAATTTAAACAAATAAATAAATAAGAACTCAGTAAATAAACAAAAAATCAGCATCAGAATCTAATATAATTAATATATAATCACACTATCAGCAATAATCACTATCAACTTCAACCTTTATGGTCATATTTAAAAGAGACTTACTATAAAAACTTAGGCAAATCATCATCAAGCCAATGCCGAACTTAGGATATGATTATATTATTAAAGAACATGCAACTATATAAATTCTAAAATAATTATGACAATAAATATATCAAAAGTGCTGAGTTATTAACACAATGTTAATCATTACCAGTACTCAGTGTCATCTGGTATTGTGAATATATTGACCATCAATAGATTAATTATCACCATAAAATCTATAGTGTAAAGTGAGTGGATTTTAAAAGTGATTTCATTCCCTTTGCACCATCTAAATAAATCTAAAAACATTTACATATAATATCCATACAACATATTTATCACATCTACCCCATAATCTAGAGCTGGTTTTGGAATTGCAAGGACTCTGGTAACTGAACAAGAGAAAATACACAATACTTAAACCAAGATCGCATTATGTAACTTCACTGGAATAATTTAAAATAATGAATAACAAATGTATTAATTAATTAGAAGTACAAATACTGATAATAAAAAGATGAAAGATATGATAAATACTCTATAATACAAATAAATCATTCTGATTTTCACTACTTATAAATATTAAAAAACATTTCAATAGATTATGATTTGCAGAGATATAAAAATAAATGGTTTGCCCTCGTTTGTATTTGTAATTCAGATTTGTGTAAGTTTGTTCATATGTGTAACTAAGTGGTTCTTTTTTATAACCTAAAGCTGAGTGCACTTTTAGTGAAGCTCGCCATAATCAACTCTGATTGTGATAAGCTTCACTACACTGAGCTTTAGTTTATAAAGAAGGAAGAATCATTTTATTATACATATAAACAAGTACACAAATTTGAATTACATATATATACACAGTAATAATACAAATATTTAAATCATGAATAAGTTAATAAATATTCTATTTTAATAAAATATAAATGATTCAATGTTAAACATATATATATAATAAGTGCCTATATACACGCATATATTAACATAAAAATAAAATATTTCAAATATTAATTTTAATTATTTTCACATTACAAATCAAGTTATTATTTTTTTCTGAATATTCTTAAATTTTAATCAAAAAATTTTAGGATAAAGAAAAATTACTTATCATCTTTGAAAGTCTACTAGAAAATTCTTTTGTTTTTTTTTAGCTTTGCAATCTTTAAAGATTTTTCAAGTTCATTTTTACCAATTAACTAATTTAATTTAAATAGCTATTTTAATTTTATTCAAAAGTTGTTAACCTCTAGTAAGAAATTTTCCTCCTTTTTACCCCCCTCCCCCTCAATCAAATTGAAATGAAATAACTTGGATGGAATTAGATTTTTTTTTCAGTCTTTAGAATAATATTCACAGTATATAGTGTGAATATTGGGAGGATCCATCTTTACAATAGATTATGATATCAGTAAATATGTTTAAAAATAATATCTATATCTATGTATAAAAGAAAGGAATGAAAGAAAGATACGATTTTTCGTTTATTCATGCATATCTTTTATTAATTAGATGTCTATATATCTTTCTTAATAGAATTAGTTATTTAATATACATTATGATATTTTTCAAAATTGTGGTAGAAAATGTTGCAACTTTTTTTCCCTATTGTTTATTATGTTGTTTATTATCTCGTTCGATTTTGTTGTATTTTTTTTTTGTTATTCCTCCAACTTTTGTGGTACACTTTTGTTTATGATTGTGAATTTTGGCAATGACAATGATATATACAGAGTAAATAAATGAACTATACAAAAATAACCTTGGGAAATGCTAATGATTAATATATATATATGAATCTGTTTGCTAAAAAGGGTTTGTATGATTTACAAATATGTATGTATTTATTTTGTGTTCTGAAGTGTTTAGATCTATTTAGATATCTACAGCATTTAATCATTTATTTATTTATGTATTTGAAACAATTGTAAAATTTTAAAAATAAAGTTTTTAAAAAAATTGATAGTTACATTAATAATATGGTTTAGCCAATTATCTTATGAGCTTCCAATCTAGAAATACTATGATAACCAATGATGCAACAAAGGAAGAGGAGATCATGCTTGTAATTTTTATTATTATTAGATAATTGTTTCGGCTGAAATAAGGTAATAACAAACTTTGGTTATCACTACATTTTTTTTACCTAATTAATAGAACTTTATCTGAGATAAATAATATTAAAGAATGATTGGCTAGGGAACACTTGCTAACTGAGGGATTTGATTCCTATTGTACTATTTTTCCCCAACTAACTTCCATCTGAAAGGGGAAAAATTATCAACAAATATGCATCTGAAGGGAGAAAAGAAATAATATTAAAAATGTCTAGTTACCTCTGTCCTAAAGATCAAGATAAGAATTGAGGTGATGAAAACATGAAATAATTTTATACTTCTGTTATTTCATCTTAGTTTGACAAATAAAAAGAATGCTTTAAGACATGTTAACTTCAGCTATCATAAAATTCAAGTGTTCATCAACTAAAGATCAGCTGCTCTGTAAATAGGATTCAAGCAAGGCTAATCTTCCAGTAACTGGCAATTTAAAAAATAAGAATTATATATATATATTGTAAGTAACCAGATTGGTGTATGTCACAGTATTAAAAAAAAGTTTGTTGGTCTTGTTTAATTTTTTATTTCACTTGATCTATAGATAAAGGAGGTGTTGAAGTATTAATATTAACCAAGTAAACTATGGCAACTATTCTATTCAAACAACATTCCTATTTATTATTAACATTTATCATCAATTTATAAATCTGTTGTGATCAACCTCAGAAAAAAATATGAACATGTGGAAATAGATTTTGGAAATAGTTAAATGAACAATAAAAACTCACTTTAAGAGAATTAATATTATTATTAAGTATTACACATTTCAATTTCTGTTATTAAAATCATCATAGCAACACCTATTTAAAATAAATGTTTTATGTTTCATATATGTTGTTCATAAATTGCTTATATAAAAATTATTATTAAAAACATATATAAAATATTTATATCCATTAAAATGTATTAGAATTATAATATCAATTCTTTATTTTGGTTTACTGTAACCAATTATTTTGAAATCTCCATTTCACTTATTAATTGGAGGCAAAGTTTCTTGAACAATTTCTTATACCATTGAGTCAAATTTGAGCAATATTCAAGAGTTGTTGTGATAACAATAACCTCATCAAGAGTATCTTATAAATAGAAGAGAGATGCTGTAATTTGAGTTCTTGTAATTTTGTCATTGACAACAATGGACATTTTAGATCTATCTTTGAAAATTTATTAAATTTTATTATTTAAGTGATTAATCTATAAAACTATGGAAGAATAAGAATTTTAACTATCTTCCTGTTCAATTGGGGCAGCTTGCTGATGAAATTCCAGGGGAAATGGCAAGTAGGTGAAAGAAATAAAAACCCATCAAAATGCTTTATATTGCAGGTCAGCTATATAAAGATATTCCATGGTTAAAAATCCAGAATTGCATTTATTTATTTGTGATGGATATAAACCCCATTATATGTCTATGGATGTCATACTTCAGATCAAGGAATTTTACAAGATTGATTAACTCAACTTATTTGTGATATTAGGCAATTTAAACTTCACTTTCATAATTTGGAAATAAAAAAAAGGCTAATATTTATTCTTCACTTGATTGAAACAGAATTGTGTCATTAAAGGAAATCTCTTTGCATATTATTGTCAATGAAAAAGGAAAATTAAAACCAGTGTAATTTTGCATTGAATAAGTATCTTTTTAAATGCTTGTATACATTTATATGTTTAAAAGAAAATATCGGAATTTAGACATGAAAATAATTGGATTCATATTTGCATTACTTACTACTCATCTTCTCTACTTAAAGGAAAATCATCTCTACCCCTTATGTTTGGAAATAAAAAACCAGAAGCTATAATGGATCCATGGATAGTGAGTGAAAATGGACAGACTTTCACTTAGGTGGTATGATTTCTATATATATATATATTATAATGGTCAGGGATTTGGAGATCGATAGAGTCTTACCGTATCTGCACTATAGGATGCCACTAAGCTACTTGAACCTAGAAAATTTATAGAGTAGGCAGATATGCACTGTTAATGATCCAACTTTTACATAGATATTTTATCGTGACCGCCAGCCCTAGTCACTAGCTCAAGGAGATGCAGAAACTTAATATATTTATTAAAATATATTTTTAATAAAGAATAATAAAAACAAACTAGATCACTGCCAGTACTAATAACACAAAAGATTTTATTCATGTATATATATATATGTGTGTGTGTGTGTGACAACAAACAAACTTGAAAATAATTACTATAAAAAAAATTAAGCTTTATGTTTCATTATTATTTTTTTCTTTTAAACTTTAATTTTTAATCTTAGAATGTTGAGCATAGATAGGCTATCTAGACGACGCACTTAAAAGATTTTCAAACATTTGACTCCAGGCTAAAAGTCCGCAGCCATATCAACACTCGCTTCCAGATATATATCAGCAACCAATGCAATGTGAACATCTTAGCATAGAACCATGCTGACAGGAATGTGCATCTGACAGCATGATATTATTTGAAGAAACCTGACCTTCATCCAGTACAGGAATGTACGTCTGTCTGGTGAAGGAACCATGCATATAAAATAATAAAGAGAAAAATGCTATGTATGGATGGGAGAACAGTATATCTTTCTGGATTATAATCCCTATCCATAGAGCTGAAAGGGGTCAATGTCATGGGAAGTACTCCACATCCATTTCAACGCTATGACTACCTCTTTGGGGTCATGCATTCAGTTGGGCACATTGCCCTGTGTGCTAGCACCCTTCACATTACATTGATATAAACCTCCATATATCCCTCCACCAGCATTGACACGACTACGAAACAAATAGTCCGAAATCAAAATGCCTTTAAACTAGCATATACTTAAACGAGTCTAGCAGCCATCTACACTCAACTTAAATTTAAGTCAATTTAATAATTTACTTTATTTAAAAAAAATATATTTAGTTTAGAGTATTTAACTTATTTTAAAACTACATATTGTATTCAACTTATTTTTACATCAAATAATAGATTTGGCCTTTTTTAAAAAAAATCTAATAATGCACAAATAATGATACTTGTTTGATTTTATCTTTAAATTTGTTTGCAATCGCAAACTCCTGACCTATTACAAACAGATTGTATACTAAGCATAAATATATAAAAAAAAAATATAGTACATATTTTAAAAAGATTACGTTTAACTTCAGATAAGACTTAAAATTGACAAGTTTATAAAAAATAAAGTTCAGGTTTGATCAGGAAAGAAAGTCTATAGTTCATATTTAAAGAAAAATAAAGTTCGAAAATTTTAAATTAAAGAGAGGTTATATTTCATTTTTTTTATCATTTATAATTTATACTTTCCTTTGTCTGAGCTCGTTCCTTCGCGACAAAGATCTATGAAGACTTATGATGATTTATGAAAATTTACAATGATTTCTGAAGACGGGATCCGTGGTTCAATCCTGGGATCCGTGGAGGTGAAAGCTGCCTTCGGCCAGCCGAACCGAAGGAAGCATGATGAAGCTGATTACATTCTTGGTGACAGTGATAATAACTTTAAAAATTTTTATTTTTACTTTCAGCAAATACGAATGAATTCAAAACTTTAATTTTCTAATTCCTTATTTCTTTTGGATTTTTCTTTTTATAGTCCTCAGGCACCTTATCTCTGGAATGCATGGATCTATCAAACATATTCCATATCTGTATTTCATTGGTTCATTGAGTTTGTAGCCAAGTAGATTTTGGGTTTGTGGCTACATGGATTTTTCCACTCAGGTTTGTGTCTATATCTTTGGCCGGGAAAAGCAAGTCTTTTTTTCTATTCCTTGACTCTTATCTATTTCATAATCATCTTTTCAATGGTAATTTTCCCTTAAGGATCTGTTTGTAATTTTTATTTTTAAAATCAAAAACTCTTGTTATTTTTAAAATCAAAAGGTTTTTATTATATTTTATTTAAAGATTAGAATCTCTGCTTCGATTCTATACTTTTTTTAAAGCTTATCTTATTTCAATATTTAAATTAAACCTATTAGTGAATTAATAATTCGTTATTTGTGCATTTTGAACGTTTGTGCTTTTAATTCAGTATTAGATATTTACAAAAAAGTTATGTATTAAAATTTAAATGTAACGCATATATATCCTGTTACAATATATATATATTGTTAAAAGAAAAGAAGAAGTTACATTTTATAAAAAAAAGGTAAATAATATATATATGGGTATGATAGAATTCATTATTTTGTTCTTATTATTTAAGCTCTTATCTGATGATATAAGTTAATATGACATGATGTTTTCAAATATTTAATTTTTTTTGTATGTTCAAGATTTAACTTCGAGATTCAGATAGAAAAGGTTTTAAATATGACAGTTTTTTTTTATGTTTATTCAATTGTTTAGAGATTACATTAATGAATAAATAGAGATCAATTCTTATTTGATCACATTTTTCTTTTTATCATTGTAGGTGTTATCTAAAGTCTCGGGAGGGGGGTGTTTAAAATCTCTCCTTCCATTATATATATATAGTATTATTCTCTTGCCACACATTTTTGGAGTTTCATACATATCATCATCATCATCATCATCATCATTATTATTATTATTTTATTGATTTTAGTCTACTGCAAACATCCATTGTTTGTTCTGTTGTATTTTTATTATTACTGTTATAAATTATTATTACAAACTAATAAATTTAGAGTTGATTTAAAATCTGATGAATCTGTCTAATTATTTTGAATGTGCAAGATAATTTTGGTACTTAAAATCTGATCCAAGATCAAACCCATTTTTTAGATATATGTATATATTTTATACATTATTTTTAAATCCGATTACATATAAATTTTATATTTGTTACTGCATTTAAATATTTGTTTACTTATCTAAGTCATTATTACTAGTAGAAATAATTTCTAAACATCACATGATCACCATTTCATGCTAGCACATAATTGTTAATAAACAGGCAAAAACTCTTCATATAATAGTGCCACCTTGTGCTAACCAGAGCAATCAATAGATTCCAGAAGGCTTGTGCATAAAATCTCTATCTAGTGCCTACTCATCCAATATCCCCAGACTAGTTTATGGCTTGTGGCTTTCATTAGTGAGGAGCCTTGGATCTGGGAGCACTGCACCTAGATCTTAGAATCTAATGCAACCCTCCAGCAGCCACCTTTTATCTCTACTTCACTACAAAACTATGAGAATGAAATTGAAAACACAATAATATTTTCAATCTAAGCTCAATAGCTTATATAGTAGCTTATATAGTGATATGGATCTGAACTCAATTCAGCACCCATACATTTTGGTGACTTTGGTTCTTTAACAACCATAGCCACCATTATTCTATTAAGCAGGATTGGTGTTAAACCACTAAACATCACATGATCACCATCTCATGCTAGCACATAACTGTTAGTAAACAGGCAAAAACTCTCCATATAGTAGTGCCACCTTGTGCTAACCAGAGTAATCAATGGATGCCAGTGCTCTCAGATCCAAGGCTCCTCACTGATGAAGGCCACAAGCCAGAAACTAGTCTGGGGATATTGGATGAGTAGGCACTAGATAGGGATTTTATGCACAAGCCTTCTGGCATCCATTGATTACTCTGGTTAGCACAAGGTGGCACTACTACATGGAGAGTTTTTGCCTGTTTAAAAATTATTTCATTAGTTCAGAGTTGATTATTTATTTGCTTATCTTGTCAGTTACAAAAATCTTAATAGATTTTGTTCTATTATTAGAATGATCTGTCTTAATTACCTTCTTAAATTGCTTTGAAGTGGAGATCATAAATTTTATTAACTAGTAGAACTGAATATTATATTTGGCTGGGATAACTGCCAATAATCGTCATATATAGTTTAATTGTTATAAAATTCATTTTTCTAATCGATTGATTGGAGATTTAAGTAGATGAATAATATAAGTGATTGCAAGTCAGTAGATATCCAATAGAAACCTATGATGTGATTGGATACTTTAAAATCTGAAATTATCTAATGGAATTTATTGATAATAAATTCTTGTGGAGTGTTTCATTTTAGAATATAATTGAAGCAATAATTGCATATTGATATAGTGTAGGGTATGAATGAAATATTGATATTATATTTAACTTTTTATTAAGATAAATACAAAACTGAGTAAAGGTTTATTTTATTTAAACATTATAAATATTGTGTAGTTTAGAAAATGTTCTCAAAATGTAATTATAATTATTTAGAAACTAGTTGATTTAAATAGAATGTCATTAAATATAAAGTAAATTTGCATTATTATAAATAATATTAGATTAGTAAAGTATGTTGGAATTTAGTTGTTTATTGATTCGAATTTAGTTTTATTCAATTATCAATCAAATAGATGTCTTAAGCATGCATCATTATTTAGGGCAATGAAATATGATTTCGCTGCTTATTGCAGTGTACTTTGGAATTGTGAATAGATTTGTTGATGTCTGAGGTGATGATCTCATTTGCTTTATTTTGTTTTATGATAGTGTAGTGGGAAATTTAAATAATTATATATGGAAAATATTGTTATTGCCTAGTGTGATGAATAACTGATCTAGATAATTTTACACAGGTTATAACAGAGTTACTATTTGTTCTTTCAACTTTATTGAGGAAATATACAATGGTTACATTGGTTTTACATATTGTTACTATGGATTATGCAGGTTATTACAATGATTTATATGCATGTGTTATATAGTTCTGTGGTGTTGTGTTCAGGAGTAATCTTAGAGCATTTCTTCACTGGGTAGATCAACTAGGGCCCATGTGTTTTCTGCAATGTTAAGGTACGCTGTGGAAAAGTCTGTTTTGTAAATTTTTATTCAGCATTCGATATAAGGCTGTCTCAATGTTTGGGTATTCAGACTTTCTTATGACCAGCTTACACCAAAGAGACCAGATTGTAAAGTTCACAAATGTTGCCAGTCTAAGCTGTGCATAAGTTCCTTGATCTATCACATTGGTCAGAGACAAAGAGTTGTGGGTTTGGTTCTTAAATCAGTTCTGTAATGCTGATTGGAGCTTTTGTAAACATGGGCGGTTTGTTAGCATGTGGTTGGTGGTTTCATCTTCTCTCTGGCAGAGTGAGCATGTGCTTGCTAGATTTTTGAAGCCTCTCTTATAGTAGAGAAAGGCATTTGTGGGAAGGGCTTCCAGATTTACTTTAATGAGGAAGTCAACATACTTTGGGGGAAGGTGCCAGTGTTTTGTTAATTTATGAGTCTTTGGTTGGAAATATGGAGGTAGGCAGAAATAGTGGAACTCTTGTGGTGTGTAATATTGAAGATCTCCCAGTATGTGAGTTTGCATGTGATAAGGAATATAAATCTTAAGGGCATTTCTTTTTGACAAATGTTGACTGAACAAATGTAGAGAGATAGTGAGATAAAAAATCCAGTATTATTGTGACAAAGTAGCTACCCAATGCTAGCCGATGATGATCATGTACAAGTGGCAATTATTATAAAATGCCAATCAACTTTAGCACTGTTATAAAATGACATTCCACGTTTAGGCTAGATCTATATTATTATAAATGATGTCTCAATTCTGAGACATAGTAAAAAAAAATTATATTATCATCCCATATTATAATTAATAACTCATTACAAAAATGGTACCCAATGATTGGGCTATGTTTTATTCAGATTAGATTGATCATTTTCTCAGCATCATCATTTTTTCATCACATTACAATATAAATGGTTAATTTTTAAGTTTTTAAAAAAGTTAACGTTTACATTTTTTTTTCTTTTAATTTATTGACTGCGCCAAAAGTTTGTCATGTATTTAAAAAACCTTTACTCCATTCTATTATTTACAACAGTATATAGGTTTATTCGAAAAAGAAAATATTCCAAGTACAGCTAATTTTAAAACGGATTACACTACTATACATATATTTAAAAAAAGTCTTTTTATTTGCTGTGTGACATGTCTTCACACCTTAATGGATTTACCTGTTCATTGGCTCGATTCTCTTGTTATTCCAATGGTCCGTTCTTGTGTCCTCACTATTTCTCTATGGTTCAGCTTGTTATCAATTTCTCTATCCATAATTCTTTGTCTTTCATAATCCATTTTACATATTTTCATTCTGCCATTTTAAACAATTAATTTATGTTCGTAATTTCACTTCTGAAATATTTGTTTTTCTCATGTGTCATAGCATCAGCCAGGAAGCGAACCCGCTAACCCGGGATAACTGCTTGTAAAGTAGCTGTCGCTGACCTCTCGACAACCAATGCTTGACAATATTTGTTTTTCTTTTACCAATCATTTCAATGACAAATCATTAATCCACCAGGTATTATTTTATTTTTGTTTTATTTTGTTTTAATATATATTTAATATTTATATGGTTATGCATAGTATATAATGATTGCTTCACAATTTTTTTTATTAACATTTGTTTTCATGAGGACTATTTATATATACATAAATGTATTGATGTTATTATCATTAGTGAAATTTATTTATTTTTCTTTTGACAAATAATTTGTAGCTATAATCACAAGATATGTTTAAGTGGTAGTTTGTTATATTAATATTTTATATGATAGTATTTATATACATATACAAAGGAATCCCATTATCATTTATGAGAGTTTATTATATGAAGATGTCTATTAAAGTTATTATAATTTAGCGATAACACCTTAATATAAGAAATGTATCAATTGTTCTGGTAACATTTATGAGAGTTTATTATATGAAGAAATGTATTAAAGTTACTATAATTTAGTGATAAGATCTCTCAGATTCTTAAAAAAATAAACATGATATAGAGAAATATATCACTCGTTTTGGTCATAATTGAGGATCACCTGTAGCATAAAAGGTATCAGTTTAACGAGTCTGCATTTGGCACTTCAAAAGAAAGAAGTGCAGTTAAGAAAATATATATTTAGATTTAGCATAATATAAAAAGAATATTGATTTTTTTTTTATTGCAAAGGTAGTATGATCCTACTTTAAAAAACATATCTTTGATTTTGAACCATTTGATATTATCAAATGATATTATTATTATTTTTATTATTGCATCTTATTTATTCTTAAGGAGTACATCAGCGGTCCCCAATCTTTTTGCACTTAAGAGCACATTTTATAAACTGGCCAGGTGGCGGGCACCATTTATTTTTTCAATGTAAATTTATAGTTGGATATTGTTAATGATAGACTGACTCTTTTATGCTGTAAAAGTATAGTATGACCTACAATTTGATTACAATATAATACAATAATTTATAAGAAATCTTAAGAATTAAATTTATTTGTATCAGATAAATAATTTTTTATAATGTTCGGATAGCAGCAGGCACATGTAAAATGGTCTGTGGGCGCCATGATGCCTGTGGGCATAGGGTTGGGGGCTCCTGGAGTAGATGGTCTTCATTTAGTAATAAATGTAACTTAATGATATATTGTGAACAAATGTTATAAATATGAAAGTTATAGAAATCAGATGAAAACCTATAAAATAAAAAAGGATATTGTGCTTTGTTGTTTTATTGTTATTACCATTCTTAAAAGAAAAGAGAACATATAGATCATAAATAAAAAATATGCCACTTGTTTTACTTAAAATGACTTTATGAAATTTTTTTAATCACTTATAAGTATTCTTAGATTATTGTGCAATACTTGATTTTAATAAATTAATTAACTTTACCCCGAGAATATGCAAGTGCTAATGATTACTCACACAAACACCAAAAAATGGTTATATTGTTTAGCATTAGTAATTTTAGAAATATTAAATAAATTATTTACATTTAATTATTTGTTAGTGTGAACTAGATTCAATAAAATATCCCCTTTGTTTCTACTTTATATTTTGGCAAGTAATCAAGTCTCATTGGTTATTTTTAATGCTAAACCCTGAGAGCAGGCTATTAAAGTATTGAGAGAGATAATAAATTAGATACAGTTTTTTTGTTTATGTCATGGGTCAGATTTATTTAGTTATAAGGTGTCATTTCAAAAGCTGGCCCATTGCCATGTTGACTGTCAGTAAAGTTGGACATATAATTGAGAAAGCTTCTTGTTATTTATTTGTTTATTGTATAATTAAAAGGCCACTTTTCTTTATAAGGATGAGCTAGATGTATAAGATTTAAAGGGCATTTGAACTAGGAAACTTTTATACAGGATTTAAAGAACTAATTTATCCATTCTCTCTCATTCCACTTATATATATATATATATATATATATTGTTTAGATTTGAAGTATTGGTTTCTTTGTTTTCATATTGTTATAATTTGGCATTTGTAAATCTGAAGCTTTAACCTTTTCATACCATTATTATTTGCCAATCTAATCTTTGGGATATAATAAAAATTATATTATTATCATCCTATGTCCCATTTCAATTTAGCTTTCATTTATGATGTATATTTGTTAATAAAGCTCTTTGCTCTTTTATATCATTCAATTTGGTGCCTCAATTCATGATGCATACTAAAGTCATTCTTCCCATATACAATATTTATTTTTTGATAATTGTTTTTATATTTTCATAAACTCTAGAAATAGATCTCATGCATAAATGTTATATATAATACATGGATGATGATAGATTCATTTGACTTGTTATTCAATACATATACAAAGCAGCATATGTATAATGTATGGCATCAAAGTTTCTCAAGATTGGTCTGTTTATAAATAAAATTGCCAATATAACACATCCTGGTCACCACATATAATAAGATAATTGCTAATGGTCTTCATCTCAATTTAGCTTCTCTATAATTTCCAAACTTTAGTTGGTCAAAAATATACTTGACACATATTTGACTGTGAAATGTGAAGAGGCTGTCCATTTTACTTCTCTGGGAAGTCAACTTGACTAACATTGAGACTAGCAGCAAATTACCTTTCTTTCAAGCTGACTTTCTGTACACTAATCTCAATTAAATTGAACCCATTATTTATAGTAGATATAAACAGGATGATTAAGTTTTTCTCTTCTTCATTAATAAAACCAAGATAGTAATTAAATTATCATTGTTCTTAAAAAAAAAATCTAAATAAATCAGAGTAAAATTTTTAATTACATGTATGTTATAAAAAAAAAAATCTTTGTTTTAGACAAAAATAGGCTGTTAAAAGTTTTATATTTTTCTCAAAATCAAAAATAAGTTAATTAAAATATTTGTATTAGACACTTTTTTATATTTATTTTTAAATAATTAATTTCAAAAATATAAGAAATATTATTACTTAAGAATTATATGCAAATTATGTCTATGTTCATTTCTACTTTTCCTTTTAAGCGTTAAATGTATATGTACACATTACATTGCATGTCACGAGAGCAATATATCTTAGTACAAAATAGAATAAAATTCCAATTATCCATAATTGTTATTGTATTGTTATTCCAAAAACCTTAATTACCACACTTATACAAGCACAATATTGTTAATTTCCAACTTCTAACATCAGAATTAAATTACTAATATGAATCCTAAATTTTTATACTTACTGCACTTTATTATTTTAGCAAGGATTACGATTTTCTAAAGTAATATTTTATTTGACTTTGAATACACATTTTTAAAAAAAATAAACACCTTAGTTAATATTATACACTTAAAAAAACACTAGTTAAAAAAACCTGTAAATTAATAAATCTAAGTGAAATGGGTTTTATTTGTCCTTTTTTACTAATAATTTGTAATATTTTTTTTGTCTTAAATAATAGCATCAGAAAAGAAGATTTATCACAATTAAACTTTAAAGCAGATTAATTGCTAAATTTCACAGAACATTAAGGAAATAAGCAAAGAGGAGACAGTGGCAAATTGTTTTTGAAAACTAATATATTAAAATTAATAGTCACAAAATATAACTATTTGACATTTAATAATAATAATAATAATCATCATCATCATCATCTGTATCCTTTTCAGGAAATAAATAAAAATATAAAAGTTAAAATAATAATATAATGCTATTTGACTAATAAAATATTGATTTACCTCAATCTATAATTTTTAAATTTATTTAATCAATTAAATTAAAAAATTAGTAAACTAATGCCATTTAGAAATAATATCAAGAATAATTACATTTAAAATATTAACATTATATAGAGTAACTTTAATATATAAGTTTACAATAGTTACATATCATAAAATAGTAATTTATTTTAATGTAGATAGATAGATTTAAGTAGCTTCGATTATCAAACCACAATAACTTCCTGGTGATTTTTTAAATTACTTTAATAATAATGTATAATAGAATCTATAGAATCACTTAATAAATTCTAGTGATTAAAATCAATATATTTATAATATTTCATTATTTTTGATTTAAATAAACATTTTATAATCCAATTAAACCATAATGAAAACTGAGTAACAACCAAAATAAGTTTTTTTTCCTTTTTTCTTCTAAGGTTATAATTAAATGATTATTTTTCTGTAAGATTGTCGTTGCAAGTAGATCACCAAATTTTTAGATTAAAGTTGAATTTGACCTTAATGTCACAAGGATAATGTGAAATTGAACCTGCAATATATTTTTTTTATTTTTAATACAGAAATAACATATAAGTCCTAGTAAATTTTGAATGTCATCATAGTAGCAATTTTATTGATAAAGACATTCTGTTTTCAGCATTTACCAATTTCACAAAGCTGAAATATAATCTACTAAATATACTATCTTTATCGATAAACAATGATTCAGAATGAATCGTGCATTAACTATATTAAATCACTGAAAGTGTAATACTAATACTTAAAATATAGAATATAAAGTAATTTCGGTGAAATAATCAACAATTTGTTAACATTTTATCTTCATTTTATTGATCTGGATCAAGTGGCTAAAAGGTAATTATGATTTGAAAAGACACATTATTAGAGCCATTGTGTAAAGTAAATTGTAGTAATTTTCACGCTCTTTTCAAAAGAATTGACTGCGCTTGAAAAGTTTAATTTAAGTTCCCAAAGCATAAATATTTTCATGATTTAATTTTATGATAATCATTTGCAAATAATATTAATGATCAAGGATACTAATGTTATTTCATGTATTATTTTTTAATGCAGAAAAATATAAATTTTCATGTTAATATCTAAAATCTGTATATATAATGCATTATATGGGGAATTCTTTATTAAAGATCAAATTAATAATTCTAGAGTAGAATAAAAACTCTACAAACATTAGTGACTTAATTGTAACCATGGTGAAGAAGATAATATATTTAGTAAGATTAATTGAGTTAGAAACTTTGTATCCATTAAGTAATAGCTGCAGGGGTCCTTATAATATATAATATATTTGGAAAATTCATTTAAGGTTTTATTCTATATTAATTAGCTAAAATTGATACGCTATAGCTAATAGGTACGAAGAGAATAACTGTATATGTGATCACCAATCGTCAAATATTCATGCTATTTTAAAATATGTACTGCTTTGATCCTTCAAATTACATCAGTTGATTCAGAAGAATGAATAAATATCCAACAGTTACTATAGTTTTTATGTTTAATGATTGAAGTGCAACTGGAATTATAACTTTTATAGAAGAAATAACCAGAAAGTGCTTCTTATACTGCAATTTGACTTAGTAATCACTTAATTTGACCAGTTCTTCATCTAGATAAATTGCTAAATTGAAAAAATATTTTAAAGTGAGACATGCATCTTAATATAATAATGATTTTTTACTAACTTAGGTAAAATTATGTGTATTATTTTTATACCAATATACAGATGATGTAGTCAAATAAGACTAAATAAATTAGTAAATCATAAAGGTAATGTGTTTCGAAGGACAAATTTATTCTAGGTTAAATTTACATTTTTGATATGAAAAATTTTTTCTATATGTCAAATGAATAATGACATGAATTATAGGGTACAAATTAAGTAACATAGATGAGTAAAAATAAAAATTTGGATGCACTTAATAGGTAAATATATCTGTTGTGTAAAATTGATTATACTAGTGATTTAAGTACATATGTGGTATATATTTTAATGATTTAAATGAAACAATGTGATAATTAAAGTTTAATTCTGAGAACTTAGTCTCTAATTATTCTTTATTATCGTGGCTTCTCACTTGATTTTTAATTCAAGATAATGGCGCTACCATATACTTGAGTTGAATTAAGCTCCCTCTTTGGCAGAGTGCAAAATTATTTTGTGTTTTAGTCTTTGATATCCACTGATTTCCATGACTTTTCTATGCACACCGGAATACAAATTTATGTAATTGTTGTATTGATATATCTTTCACCAAGGATATAATTGGTATCTGGTTAATGACTTTAATAAGTAATAATTGCAATTTCTTTATTTAGTGGAATGTATAAAACAATTTTATAAAGTTTTTATTTTCCATGTAGGGAACAGACAAATGTAGTATTCGGTACGTTTATGAATCAAGTGACTCGCTCTTTGATATAAATTTATCTGCATTTATATCTTAGCATTTAGGTGTATTTGTTTCATAGTGGGAATCCTCAGAAGAGGATTATATTTGGTAGCATTCCTATTATGCCCAAGTAAGAGGCAAGGACCCACCAAACTATTTTGTAATGTAGTAGTTAACTCTAGACCTTTCGGTGTTATTCCATATTCCTCATGAGAAAATAGAGACAATTCCACCACGGAAGGTGTTGAATATTGTGTTTTGTTTAGAAAGTTATGGCAAGATAACAGGCATATTGGAGGAAAGAATTCCCATAACCCATTTAGCATTGTGGCCTGTCAGTTTCGTCTGTTCACATATAACAAGATCTAGCATCTAGGAAAAGTAATTTCGAATCCAATCCCAGGCAAGATACATAAGTCAGGAGCATTCATGAACTCTGCCCTATTTGCCTATTTTCCAGATCTACCCACTTATGAGCAACAATTCCAACGGATACTGATCTAATTTATCTTTACCCCGCTCGCATCACAAAGTCGTGACAATAAAGACTCTTATTCGAACTTG